>JASEKS010000075.1:0-331351 GCA_030770415.1 Pleoardoris graminearum | reverse complement strand
ATATAATAAATATAATAAATATAATAAATATAATAAATATAATAAATATAATAAATATAATAAATATAATAAATATAATAAATATAATAAATATAATAAATATAATAAATATAATAAATATAATAAAATACTTTTATCGACTAGCGCTTCTGTTAATAAAAAATCTAATTTTAAAAATATTTATAATTCTATTTTTAACCTAAATTATTATTTATTAAAAAAATTCTTTGTACTCTAAACTAAAAAAGTATATATTTATTATTTAAGACCCGGCTATATATCTAATTAAAATTAGGTTAATTTTTATAAAAAGGGCTCTATAATTTTAGTACCGGCTAAATAACTCTAAAGAATAAATACTTAAAATACTAATATTAATAATATCTATATATTTGTATACTAATTAAACAAATAGTGTGGCTGTGGTGGCTGTGTAGGCGACCAAAAGGGGTTTCAAAAAAGGAGGAGTATGTGTATGCCTTTATTATAATATCTATAATTATAATTATAATATTAGGCATTAAAGAAAAGCGTAGTTTATAAAAATAGTTACTTTTAAAGACCCTTACCTACGTATAAAAAGAAGATCTTTAATACTTTTTAGTATTATTTTATAATTAAGTAATATATACTAGTAAACTAATTAAGCCTATAACTATTTTTTATTTTATTAAGTAATACTTACTATATAACTTATAGTTTATAAGTAGAATAACTTACCGCTACTATAGTATATAGTATAATAAATTACCTACTTAATTATAAAAAGAATCCGCTAGATAAACTACTTTATAGCGCCTAGATAAAACTAAAAGTATAAGTTAATATATTTAATAAAACGTTAGTTACTGCGTATATTTTCTTAAATAGTAGCTATACTAAATAAATTATTAATATTAATTTTATACGCGCCTATAAGCTTTAAATAGTTATAGTATAAAACTTTATTATTTTAAAACTTACTAATAGTAACGTCGTAGAAAAAATAATATATATAGCTAAAATACGTATAGTAATTAAAGAATATATTAGTAAAAATTAATATTAGATTATAAATATTATTAGCTATAATGTAATAGTTAAATAATTATAATATTATTATAATAATTATTAAAAGTAAGTTAAAAAGGATATAGGCTAGCCTAAAAGTAAAGTAACAGTATAAGAATATATATACTTTTATTATATATACGGGTACGAGGAGGCGTATAAAAGAAAAGATAATAAAGGCGCTACGCTAAGGCTAAAAAATTACTAGCTATACTATAGCTAGTAGTAGCACGTGCGCTCCTACTAAAAAAGTTTTAATAAAAAAAATAATAAAGTTTAGTAAGAATACTATATTAGAAGTACGCTACTATAAAATAGATTATAGCTACCTTATATAATACCTCCTTTATAATAGTCTTTACTATTACAAATTACCTTATTATTATAGCAGCTTAGTAGCTAATATATACTATAGTATATTATATATAGTAGGCTAAATTTAGGTTTATTAAAACTTATATAGTTTTAGGTAATTTATATAGGAATCCGCCTTACGTATAAGTTAATATTATAACTATAAAAGAAAAAACCGTAACCTATATTTAGTAAATAATTATTTAGTAGTTAAGCATCCTATAGCTAAATAAGTATAATCTAATTATTTATAGAGTTAAAGGTACTATTAAAAATAAGCGCGTTAAGAATATTATTTACTTAAAAATTAAAAAAGTAATTAAGATATTAGTATTTTAAAGAATAGTAGAACTAGATTTAGAGACTAAAAAGAATAAATATATTTTAATAATAAATTTAGTTAAGTAAGGCCTCCGCGATACTATTAATTAGTACTAAAATAATAAATAAATTAAAGACGAGATACTACAGATAATAACTAATAGAAAAAGTATTACTAAAATTTAAAAAGTTATAAAGGTTATTATATAGGTAAAGGCAAAGACGAAGGCAAAGTTAAAGTTAAAAGTAAAATTAGAGTTAAAGGCAAAATTAAAATTAAAAGTAATAAAGTTATTTTAAGCGTTTTATCCTAAGCGCTAAGCGCAGAGCGTAAAGGACAAAAAATAATAAAAAAGTAGCTATATAGAGTTAGTATATTTAGAATTATAAAAGCTTATAAAAAATAGAAAGTATAATAGGTAATAAGTAAGTAGCGTTTAGAGTATTATAAGTTAATAGGCGGTATAGTTAGTTCTGTTTTTATAATTTTAAAAGTAACTATTAAATAGCTGCCGGAGCTAAGCTTTTAATAGTTATATAACTAACTTACTAATAATAAAGGGATAGTTTAATAAAAAGGATAATAATAACTAAGTAAATAAGTACCGGCTAATAATTATAATTTAAGACTTATAATCTCTTATATAAGTAAAATAAAAAGATAATAGTATTTAAATTAAATTATTACTATAATAACTATATATACTAATCCCTCTTTATTAAAATAATATATAACTAGTATAGTAATAGTTACGCTAAAATAATTAAATTAAAAAATAAAAATAGTATTAATATAGTAATTACAGGGGGGTATAATCCTTTTTTAAAATAATATAACTTTTTAATTAGTAAGCCTAAAAATACGAAAAAATAGTATATTAAAGAGAAAGACTAATAAATACTATTTATACTATTAGTGGCTGCTTACTAAGGGGTTTAGGGGTAGTAAAACATTAGTAAATATAAAAAATTTTTAAGGCCCTACTTTACGTTAGTACAACTTTTTATTTATCGTTTAAAATTAGCTTATTTTTATATATAATAAAATAGAAACTTTATTATATTAGTGTATAAATTATTTTTATAGTTTAATATATTAATTATATAATAATTAATAAAAGTTATATTTTCACATTTCTATTAATAAACTAGTAAATAATATATTACTAGTACTTAGTATAGTACTCCTAAGATTCTATAAGTCCTTAATAATACCTAGGGAGTATAAAAATATAATTATTAATAACTTTTAATAATTTTATATTCTACTATATAAAAATAGCTTTATAATACCCTCTCTACTTTCTAAGCTTAACCCTATACTTAAATTATCTTTTTTATTATTATTTAGCCTAGATTTATTATAATTCTATATAGTTTTTATATAGGCTAAATTAGTGTTATAGGCTAGGTAAAAAATAATATATATGTTAATTATTCTTAAATCAGTTTAAAACGTCCGTTATTATATAAATAAGGGTATTAACTTATTAAAATTACTAATATAAATTAATATTACTGTAAAGCTTATAATTATAATATAATATAATAATATATATATATATATTTATATTATTATATTAAAAAAACTGCGATAAAATCGATAAACTTACTTACTCCTTTTTATCTCTAGTTTAATATTAGATATTAAAATTCTTTTTATATAGTCTTTACCAGTAAAAGAAATAAATTAATTAGATATTTTAGTAAATGCTAAATTACTTTTATTTTTTAACTTAATAGCGTTCTAAATTTAGAATATTAACTTATAACTAATAAAATAATTAATATAATTAATATTAAAAAAACAATACGATAGTGTAAAAATATATAAAAAGTAATATATTTTAATATATTATAATATTAAAATACCTTACTTTTTTATTAGGTAATAGTTAGTTCTTTTTCTAACTCTAATTTTATACCCTTTTCTATAATACTTCTCTCTAATCCCTCCTATTTTTAATACTAACTTATTAGAATATGTTTTATTCTTTAAAATTTATATTTTTAATATTTTTAATATTCTCTTTAGCGTATTTTAATATTTGTCTTTACGTTTTCTGTGTTAAATATAGATTTTTTTAATTTATCCTAATATTATAACACTTCTACTTAAAAATACTATTTTAATAATATTTTTGTTATATTTAGACTATTTTCTAATTATTTTCTTTTATTTTAGTTTTTAGAACTTTTAATTAAGTCTCTATTAATAATTCTTTTTACTCTTTAAATAATCTTAGGGACTCTACCACTTTTTACTTTATTTATATAAATTTTTTTTTTAAATAAGCCTTTAATTAAGGCTACCTAACTATTTAAGAAAAGTCCTTTATCTCCTAAGCGAACTAACAACCGGCTCTTTAATTCCTAAACTAATATATATAAGTTATATTACTAAATAATATTATATTAAACTACTAATCTAATTACCTCATTAGGTCTAGTTTGCTACGCTAAGCCTATTTAGGAATAGATTTTTATCTCGTCTAATATTAAATAGTAATTTAGCCTAAAATACCTCTAAATATAACGCGTTTTACGTAGGGATTTTAGCTTCTCTATAATTTTATATTAATTCTTTAATAATACCCTATACTTCTAAAAACTTTACACTTTACTATATAAAGTAGACGTATTTAAAAAATGCTATAATAGTAAGAGGAATCGAACCTCTAATATATAAGAAAACTTTAAAAATTTAAGGAAATCTTAGTATTTACTATAGCACATGCCCACTGTGCCACGCCGCCATTTATATTATTATTATTATTTTTTTATTTTTAATATATTATATCGTATTATAAATACTATTAGGAGTTGTTTTGAAGTAAAAATAATTATTAGAATATAAGTATTTGCTTTAAAAAGAAGATTAACTTAAAATTTAAGTTTTATTAAATATCGCGCTATATTAAATAAATAGCGGCCTAGGTTTATAAATATAAAAAGATATTATTATATACTATATTATTAATAATAAATTACGTAATTAGTGATTATATAAGCAGGAGCTATATTTTTATTATTAATATAATTTTATTATTAGATTATTAATATACATCAAAAATACAGTTAGGTGACCTATACTAGCCCTAAAAGGATATAGTTAAAATTTCAGTTTAATATATTTATAAACTAAAAAGTTATAGGACTATAAAAAAGGGGTATAAAAAATTACTATGTTTAGGTAATTTTAATTTATTACATATAATTAATAAGTAGTAAATAAAATTCTTATAATTTTCTTTATGATTTTCTCTTTAAAACGGTATTATTCATGTATTTTTAGACTTATTAATTAATTTTATATAAATTTTTAAAAAAGGTATCTTTTTTAATTAGTCTTTTTTTATTGCACCCCTCTGTATTTTAGTTAAAACTACTATAATAATAGCTTAGTATAATCTAAATTTTATTATTTAGACAGTACTAAAAAATTAAGCACGTTTTAAAATAACTAATAACGTAGATAACGTCTAATATACTTATATAACTTTTATAAAAACTAAATAGGTTACTACTATAGTTATATAAACTAACTTTAATAAGTTTTATATAAAACTTAATTAACTATACCCTATAATTACTAAAATTAAATAAATATTACGAAAATAATTTTACTATATTACTAATTTATAAAATTTTAAAAAAGTTACTAAACTACCCCTATATCAATCGGGCGTTAACTATAAAATTTATTTAAAAGAAGATAGCTAGCCGACTATATAATACTATTTTAGGGTATTATATAAAAGAAACTAAAATAATTAAGGTCTATATATATGCTTAAATAGTAAAAAACTATATTTATAAAATTAACTTTTTATTTACTACTTTGCTACTAGTTATTGAGAAGCCTAAAAGAGATATTTATATATATATTAACTATTACCGTTTTAATAAAATTATAATTAACAATTATAACGCCCTACTAAAGTTAAAAAAAAAACTTACATATATAAATAAGGCACGTATTTTTTTTAATTTTAATATTATTACAGTATTTAATAAGATTTAAATTAAAAAAATTATAAATACAGAACTACTTTTCTTACGCGATTTAGTTTATTTAAATATATAATTATACTCTTTAGACTATATAATACCTTAAGTACCTTTTAATAATATATTAATTAGTTATTATATAAGTATCTAAATAAGTTTTATTTAGTTTACTTTAATAATATTATTATTTTTAGTAAAAATATTTAGTACTATAAATAGTATTATTTTAAGGTATTATATAAACTGCGTTAAGTATAAGTATATTTTAATATTAATAAATATAAGTTTTTAGTTTAAGGGGTTTAGTATTTATTAAGTTCTCGTTATTACATTATACCGCGGCTTTATAAAGCTCGTAAAGTACGTTAATTTATAAGTTTTTAGTTTAAAATATTAATTACTTTAGTATAATACTCTCTATAAATAGTCTTAAATTAGACCCTACTAAAGTTAAAGCCGTTATAGAATAGAAATAATCTAAAATAGTTAAAAACGTTTAGATATTTATTAGTTTTATAAGCTTCTATTAATAATAATAAAGGCATACACATATTCCTACTTTTTTAAAACCCCTCTTAGTTGCCTTAAGCTACCACAGCCACACTATTTATTCGATTAATATATAAATATATAACTTTATAATTTTTTTATATATAAAATATCTATATAGTATATTTTATTTAGAATTTTATATATTATATTTTATAGTTTTTTAGCACTTAGATAATTAAAACGTAATAAAAATTAGTATATAAAAATATAAACAGCGTAATATTTACATTTATATATTAATTAAATAAAAAGTATAGCTATAGTGACTCGGGGTAACTAAAAGGAGGTTTATAATAGAAGAAGTATATATATACTTTTATACTTAGTGTGTTAAAAAAGTTAGGTAAGACTAGATTAAAAAATTGCGTAAAATAAGTATATTATATATATTAATTTTATAGAAAAGATATTATATTTCTTTTAATATTATAAGTTATAAAATAAATATAATCTATATAGTAAAAATTTTAAATATATAGTATAATAATACTATATATTTTATATATTATAATATTTAATAAATAAAAGCTAGACTTAACTGTAACGATCGGGTTTAATAGGTTATAATAGTACTTATTAATAAGTTTACCATAAAAAAGATACTTTTTTATTTTTTTTTTGTACTAACTACTTATTTTTTTATACTTAAACTATTATATATTATTATAAGTTTAGTATACCTATACTTATTAGTCTTTTATAACACTTTTCTCTCTCCCCTCTATATATTATTATTATATTTATTTTTATATTTACCTATTATATTTACTATTTTATATATAGTTCTTATATATTCTCTTTTTACTTTTAGGACCGATTCTTAAAATATTATATATATTTATATACTAATCGAACAAATAGTGTGGCTATAGTAGCTTAGGGCGACTAAAAGAGGTTTTTAAAAAAAAAAGTATATATATACCTTTATACTTAATGTATTAAAAAATTTAAGTAAGGCTAAATTAAAAAAGGTATAGCGCCTTATACTAGCGCGCTTAGTATACCACCCTAAAAAAAATATTAAATTAAAAAACTCTAGTACAAAAACTCTAGTACAGATACTATATTTATTTATAGAAAAGAAATATATAAGTAGTAGTAGCTACTATACTCTGTATATCGCTTTTCTATCTTCTCTTATAGTTAATACAGCTAAACGTTTACTAAAAAAAATACTTACTAAAAAATTATTTTTTAAAGGTCCTTCTACTTTTATACTTACTAAAATATTATTTTTTAAAGCTCTTTTTACTTTTTTAACTCTTATCTTAGCGGATACTATACTTATTTAAATTAATTTTAATACGCTAACTACGCTAAATATATAAACTATTTTTATAGTATTCTACCTATCTAGTAATATATAATAAAAAATTATTTTTAATACTACTATATATTCTATTATATAATAAAAGGTAAAGTGTAGCATCAAGACACTAGTCTAAAAAAGGTATAGGCTAAAAAAAGTTATTCCCCCGGATATAGTTAAAAAATAAGCGTATATAAGAATTATAAAAAAATATTATTTATTTTAGTTAGTATAATATATTCTATACATAACGTAATTGCTACTAAATTTTTTAAGTTAAGTATTAGTTAATACTAGAAAATCGTAGACAGTAAAATAAATAGTAAAATAAATAAAATTATAATACTAACACTAATAATAGTAAAAATAATAGAGTTAAAAAATCTAGAGTTAGTAGCGCTAGCCTATATAAAGGCGAAGGCAACGGCGGTAAAGATAATAGTAATAGTAATAGCGACAGTAATAGCGAAGGTAGTAGTACTATACTAGAAATATTTTATATTTTATAGCTATTCTACTACTAGATATATAATTATATATTATAACATTTTATTCTTAAACTCTATATAGTTAAAGTTATTTTAGTTATTTAGTATAAAGGTATATATATACTCCTCCTTTTTAAAACCCCTTTTAGTCACCCCGAGCCACTACAGCCACACTATTTATTTAGTTAATATATAAATATATATATATATATATTTAGTTATTTAGTATAGTTAAATATATTTATATACTAATTAAATAAATAGTGTGGCTGTGGTGGCTTAGGGCGACTAAAAGGGGTTTTAAAAAAAAAGAAGTATATATATACTTTTATACTTAATTTAGTATAGTTAAAAACTACTACTTTTACTTTTAAATATAGTTTAGGTTACTTATAATAAGATTTTTAGGGTTTATTATCTTCGCAACTGCGTAGGTTAGTAAATTAGTAATAATTATTACTATAGATATAGTATACGCTTAACCGGTTTACCCTCTATAAAAATATAGTTCATAGCTATTATATTTTTTAATATATTAAGTATAAAGGTATATATATACTCCTCCTTTTTTAAAACCCCTTTTAGTCGCCCCGAGCCACCACAGCCAGACTATTTATTCGATTAATATATAAATACAAATATATATAATAGTAATAACTTTTTACTATTAATAGTATACTATAAAGTATTAATATACACTAGTACTCCCGCTACTATATATATAAAATAATAAAAAAATATAATAAAATAGCTTACTATACTAAACAGCTCTATTAGATATTTTTAAATATTATAATATAGGTAAACAACCCTATAAAAGTAATAAATATAATACTTAGTACTCTACTAAATCTATTTCTATAAAGATTACTTTACTAATAATTTTTATAAAGCTTAGCGTATTATTAGAAGACTCCGCTTTTATAGGTAAATAGATATAAAATAAATAATAAATAAAGGTATACATATACTCTTCCTTTTTTAAAACCCCTTTTAGTCGTCCCGAGTCACTACAGCCACACTATTTATTCGATTAATATATAAATATATATATAATAAACGTAGTAATAATATATAGAAAAGTTAAAAGAGAAGTATTTTTTTTTTAAATAAAGCTACGCTTTTAGCGTAGTACTTATATTTTTTTAAAAAAAAATTATTAGCTACTATAGAGGTTTCTATAAAACAGTTCTATAATAATTTAAATATAATTATAAAAGATATAGCGCGTAGTTATATATTAATAAATATACTAAAACTATAAAGATATACACATACTCCTCCTTTTTTAAAACCCCTTTTAGTCGCCCCGAGCCACCACAGCTACACTATTTGTTTAATTAGTATACAAATATATATACTAAAACTAGTTTAGTTATAATAAGTTAAAATAGTAATATATATATATTTATATATATTTATATATTAATTAAATAAATAGTGTAGCTATTGTAGCTTAGGGCAACTAAAAGGGGTTTTAAAAAAAAAGGAGTATATATATACCTTTATACTTAATATATTAAAAAAGCTAGGTAATATAATACTAAAAAGAGTATAGCGCTTTACGCTAGTGTACTAGTACACTTAGTATACTCCTCTAAAAAAATGTTAAATTAAAAAATCTAATATAAAAAGTTTAGTATAAATATTATATTCTTTAAAAAAGAAATACGCAGAGTACTACCTATATATTTATTTTTTATTTTTTTTACAGTTAATATAGGTAAATATCTAAATAAAAAATACTTACTAATATATTCTTTAAAAGTATATTATAATATATATACTAAACCTACTACTAATAGTATCTAAGTCCTAATACTACTTCTCCTCTTATTAATACTAACGACAAGATATATATTTTAATTAATTTTAAGGCGTCTAGTATAATTACTAAAGCTCTTTCTCCAGTATTCTTTTACTTAATAAGGGGTAATAAAAATACGACTCTAGTAGACGCTTACTAGTATAAATATTTTATTTATTTAGTAGTAGCTAACAAAGAAGTTAATTATAATAAAATTATAGCTATTTTTAATAATAGGTACTATTCTAAGCTAGATAAGTTAATTAGATTATTAATAAAGAAAACGGTTAAAGTTATAAATATTAAATTAATAGTATTAGTAGCAGTAGTAGCAGTTTTAATAAATAAAAATATAAAAGTAGAAAAGGTAAAAAAATATAATTTATAATTTATAGTAAATTTAATAGGTAAAATAAATATTTTATAGATATAGTAGGTACTTTTTAATATAAAAAATATAATAGAGGCGAAGGTGAAAACAATAGTAATAAAGATAGTAATAGTAATAGTAGTAAAGGCGATAGAGGTAGAGGTAATAGAGGCAAAGGTAATAGAGATAAAGATAATAAAAATAGAGGTAATAGAGGTAGATATAATAGAGGCGAAGGCAATAGAGGCAATAGTAAAAATAAAAATATCTTAAGCGCGGAGCCCGTAGGGCAATATATAAAAAACTTTTATAGAAATAAAAATACTAGGAGTAGTTAATATTTAAAGAGTTTAGGAAGGCCTATATATATAGGTGCGTAGGCTAGATAGGTATATAGGGCGTACTTAGTTATCGCAGTTATATTTATAGGTAAAAAAAATTTATAATTATAAATAAAAATTTATTAACTATTATTAAACGCTATACTACTTATATATAGATAATTCTTTTTTGAAACCCCTTTTAGTCGCCCCGAGCCACTACAGTCACACTATTTGTTCGATTAATATACAAATATATATATATAGATAAAATAAAAAGTAATAAGAATAAATATAACCTCTATTTTATATAAAAATAAAGTTAAAAAAGTAACTAATAGGTTATAACAGTAGTTATCGGCCGTAATATATAAATAAGTATTACCTTTTAATCTAGTACTAGACGCCTATTTATAAAAAAAAAGAAAAAAAGAGGTGGCATATCTATAGTATACTATAGAGTATTAATATACGCCGACGCCCCTGCTACTATATATAAGCCACTAGCCATATGTAGCGCTATATATGGCTAGTAGTTTATTAGTCTTAGCGCAGCGCCTTTATTATCTCCTCTTTTATACGCCTCCTCGTACCTGTGTATATAGTAAAAGTATATATATTCTTATACTATTACTTTATTTTTAGGCTAGCCTATATCCTTTTTAACTTACTTTTAACAATTACTATATATAAGATAATAGACTAGAGAAGTCTTAGTACTATACACTAGAGTAAAGAGTCTTTTAAGATCTATAAAATATAATAAGTAGTCTACTATATTAGGCAGCTATATTAAATCTTCTTCTATAAATATTACTATATATACTATATATTATATATTATATTATAATATAACTAAATAACCAGTCTTAATAGAGACCTAGAGGTTTTATAGTTATAATAAAATAATTAATATAAAATATTTTATTTTATTTAGTTATATACTAAGCTATTTATCTATATTTCTCTATACTAGCTATTTATTATCCTCCTTTTAGAAACCTCTTTTTACTTACCTCTAAATATCTTCCGTAGTATTAAGCTACGGCGCTTTTTTATATACTAGTAATTTTTATTTTATATTACTCTAATTAGGATTATATATACTCTTTATATTATAAACTATAGTCTTTAACGTACTAAGTTATCTATTAAAGAACTACACCGTCTTCTTATTTTAGTATCTTATAATTATTAGCGTTAGTATTATTATTAATAGTAAGTAACTTACTCCTATATATTAATTACTTAGTATAGTAGTATAGCTATAGTAATTTTAGTATTATTTTTTTATTTAGTAGTACCCTTAAACGGCGGATTTTTAGCTTTTTTATAAAATATTATAGTTTCTTTTTATACGCAGTTAAATCTACGCCTATATTAATAAAATTATTTTATTTAAATATAAATTTTTACAGGTTACCCGTAAAGATAAATAGTAGTATAATAATTATATTAAATATACTTACTATTTTACGTTTCTTATTTATTTAGTTTAATTTAAAAGCTTAGAGTATATATTATACTTTATAGTATAGGCTAGAGTAAGTTTAGTATATATATATTATTAAAATTTTATTTTTTAACGTGTTAGGAGCGTATATTTTAGTTATAAAATAATAGTATACTATTATTAATAAATAGTACTTTAAACGCTGTAATACGTATTATAATTATAATATATTAATATCTCTTCTTTTATAAATGCCTACTTAGTATTAGTTTATAATAGTAAATACGCTAGTATAAGTTACTATATAAAATAATAAACTATACTAAGCTATAAAACTATTAAGTACTATTAAGTAGTTATTACGTGTCTGTTTTAGTACGATACTTTTCCTAATTAAGCTTAATATAGTATTTTTAAGAGCCGGTCGTTAGATTTTATAGTATATATAGTACTTTTCTTCCTAATTAGGTAGTTACTAATAGTAACTTTATTATATAAAAAAAATAACTAAATAACTTTATAGAAGTAATAAGTATAATATTTAATATTTTACTAAATTTATTTTTATAAAGACCGCTCTACTAATAATTTTTATAAAATTTTAGTATACTACTAAAAGGTTTCGCCTCTATAAGTAAGTAGGTATAAAATAAATAATAGTTATAATAGCTATAGACTATAATTTTATACTAAAAATAGATAAGTATACGCTATATCTATATAATTATAATTATAATAATTATTACTAATCTATATAAATATAATAGTAAAGGATCCTAAAAATTTTAAAAATTTTAAAAATTTTATTATTATAAATACTAACCTAAACTATATCTATAGGTAAAAGTAGTAATTTTTAGCTATACTAAATAACTAAAATAACTCTAATTATATAAAATTTAAAAATATAATATTATAATATATAACTATAAATCTAGTAGTAAAATAACTATAAAATATAAATAACTTAGCGGGAAAAGTACTAGTAATAATATTTTAAGAACCGGCCTTAAGGGTAAGAAGAGAAAAGAGCTATATATAAAATAGTAAATATAATAAGTAAATATAAAAATAAACATAACGATAATATATAAAAAGAAAAAAAAGTATTATAAAATACTTATAAGTGTAAATAAGATAATATATAATAGTTTAAGTATAAAGGACATAGGTAGTTAATATTAAAAAGAAATAAAAAAGTTTCTTTCTTATTATAAACCTATTAATAAGTACTATTATAACCTATCGGACCCGGCCGTTACGGTTAAGCCTAGACTTAGTATAAAGAAAGTATTATAAAATACCTATAAAAATAGGTAAGATAATATATAATAGTTTAAGTATAAAGAAAATAAATAGTTAGTACTAAAAAGAAATAAAAAAAGTTTCTTTCTTATTATAACCTTATTAATAAGTGCTATTATAACCTATTAGACCTAATTATTATAATTAAGCATATATATACTACGTTTTCTATTATTATATTTAAGTTATTATAAAGTTATTTTATAGAAATCCCTATAGTAGTTAGTAGTTATTTTTTTTTAAAATATAGGTACTACGTTAAAAGCGTAGCTTTATTTAAAAATAAAACATAAAAGTTTTTATAATATAAATAATTAAATAATAAATTAAATAAAAAGAGAATAAAATTTAAATTTATAATCTATAATATTAGTATTATAGGTAGCTAAGTATATTATTTACTAAGTTATACACCCTCTATTTATATTATTAATAAAAAAATTTATATTTATATACTTTATATTTGTATATTAATCGAACAAAAAGGTGTGGCTGTAGTGGCTGTGTATTTATAATAAAGTTGGTCGCCCCGAGCCACCACAACTACACTATTTGTTTAATTAGTATACAAATATATATTTATAATAAATAGTTTAATAAAAGAAAAAAAAAATTTAATAATTTATTTTATTATATAAGTAACTAATATATAACTTAGTACTAAATTTTAAGAATAATAATAGTAGAAGGATATATAAACTATAGGTAATCGTACGCTTAACGACAAAAGCCCTACCTTAGGCCGCCGGTAAGGCACTAGACGTAAGGGCACGCATGAGAAGTATCTCAGACACGTCTAGAATATATCGGAAAGATGAAGTTGCACTTATATCTGAAGATTCTGGTGATACAATCTTTGTTACTGTGACTACAATGGCTGGGAATAGTGGGCAACATTCTAAGGGCATCCGCCTGCCGTTGTTCCATTCCCGGTGGTCGCGCAGGGTGTTCGAAACACTGGTACGAAAGAGGAATCGGATATCGCGCGCTTATTGCATGCCCAGGTGGTTGGTGAACAATCCAGACACTGAGTAACAGTACTGCTACTGTCTTCGTGTTGCTAGTATGTTCGACGGTGCCCTTTGGAACTCCCTACACATCCTCGGTGCTTCTACGCATATCATGCATTCCAATCAAACGAGACAGTGTCGCTCTTCCTCGACCCTTGTACTGTGACTGTTCGATAACAGACCGGTAATAAGGCGTATCGAATGCAAGCGTGCAAACAAGTTTCCCCACATCTGACGAGGCAAAATATCCACGTCGTGTATACCAGAGCCGCCCTGCTGATCCTTGAAAGCCTTACGATAAAGATTCAAAACGATGGTTAATCTTATGCCGTCATCTGTCCAGTAGTGGTCGCAGATAGGTCCCTACTTCTTTTATTGTATGTATGAAAAGGATTTCGCGCGTCCTTGATCATCCGGTGAAACCGACCATTGTGAGTAAGGGTCACTTTTCCCTAACAACATTTACGTCCGATGACGGCAACAAATGTATAAGCCACAGGGCACTGTCAATGATCAGAGAGCTTGAAGCCTTGCTTTTCCCGTTCGTGCAATTCAGCAAGCTTAGCTGGAACAATGAGCACGAGCAGCGGCCTGCCACCATCTCCGGTGGAATATGAGAACGGGGAATGATGGATACATAATTGGAGATGCGAGAAAAGCTTACTGCTCCGACCAGTGTTTAGAAATATGCGGTGTCGAATTAGGCTTGCTGGAGAGTCGTATGGTGCGGCGCAGCGCTCCGTGATTTTCGCAGTGGTGTCGAGATGCTTGGTGGTTGTTACTCGTCCTACACAGCGACCATCGACAAGAGACCGTGAATGGTAGCGCCTCTTGAAACATGTCTCTCTTTCCTGTGCATACCCGTGCCACGGAAATGTTTACTCTGTCAGCTCTCGCCAGGTTGAAGCTTCGTTAGGAGCTTGCCCAACTAACTCAAAGCACAGCAGATCTTTTTCTCAACGGGGCAACGACGTGATTGCTACATACATTCAGCTATTATATCGAGATTATGTTAGTCATAGAAAATAGCAGCGTCACTACTCATCATTGCGGAGGAGTCCCATGTCACACGACGAGAAGCCAAGATCGTGTATGTAACGTCGTCTTCCTGGTCCAAGGCGTAAGTATAAAATATCATATATGTTCCGCACATTAGATATCATGCAAAATATCATGCATCCGTCCGCCGTAAAAACGCGCTCGGGACTCGGGGCGTCATAGATGAATCTGTGCCACTCCATTGCCCTGTATCTTCCTGTCCGGTCATCAAAAACGCCCCCTTGAGACACCGTGGCGCATCTATCGATCGAACACAAGATACAGAGTCCGTAGATAGACTAGGTGTGGAGGATGAGGAGGATGCTAGCACTGCAGCTGTATACACGGTTCAATGCGGTTGCGGTTTGGTCTTGACGGGCGTGCACGCGGGAGGTAATTTGTCCCGTCATCAGAGGTCTCGGAAGTGTACCGCTTCCTCAGAAACGAGACGGTGTATATGTCCCGAGTGCGGGCAGACCTTCCGTCCTGACGCTCTCTTGAACCACAGGCGCAGGAGGCATTGCGCTCCTCTGGGGCATGGCCGAACCCGCTATTCTGGATGATGTGCGCATCGACTCGGTTCGATGCGGAATTTCTTATTGAACGGCTTGGATGTCGTTTGCCGTTATTGATACTGTCTTGCTAATGCCAAAGTCTATTATCTCTTTGAGTGCTTGTTTGCTGCGCTACCTGAGGTCCGGAATTACACGTTTCAGTTCGGTCTAAGACCCGTCCCTGTTTATTCAGTACGTATGAAAAACAGTCTATGCTAACTTCCTTATAGGTCATGGCCGGCAGTCCCGGATAAGGTGAAGGTCATGTCAGGATTTGACTTCGTACCAAAATGAGGAGGAGCGTCTTGTCTCGGTGCCTGGGCCCAAGCTCCCCTGATCACCCACGCGTGTATTCTGAAGAGATAGAAGGGACGTCTGTAAAGGAGATGTCTTTACCCGCGTCTGCTGTCGCAGTAAGACAAGTAAAAAGAGCTAGCGAGTTGGAATAGAGTTGCCCAAAGAGGACCCACTGGAACTGCCAGTACGCGCCGCTAGTCTAGTCCTGGGATCCTTGACCGGGAGGGATGGGCACCGCACCAAACGAATCCACCTTGTTCCCTGCCCGGGCAGGGAACTAACGGCGAGTCGCATCAGGCTGGTTGTATACCACGACCTTCGCCGGCAAGCGATGTTGGTTATGCCGGGCATGACGCGTGGACAATTGTCCTTTCGGACGTCCTCCGACTGAGGACCCCAAACCCACAGACTAATCGTACCTGTGTGCGACTAAGACTCGTCCTATTTCTCGGAAAGTGCCTGCGTCGGACGGGGGGTCTTGTAGTTCACACGCCGTCGCTCGACAGCTTCACCATCATTGAGGTGCATGAAGAGGTATCCCCCTATCGGGAGCGCATGTAAAGCCTTCACGATAGCCTAAGTCTAGAGTCTATCTGCACCGTGCGAGATCTCGCCGGGGTCACCGGATCTGTCGTCGCGGGGCCATTCGTACGCATTCATCCCCTGCATCAAATCCATGCAACAACACCGACGGCACCCGTACCAAACCACTTCCCACCCACAACCACCACAACACAAGCCGCAGCCCCCTTCACCGTCCTCAAACTACGCTGCTCGTTCAGGTATCTTCATTGTATAGCTCTAGCTTTACTCATTCATACATTACATATTAACACAGATGATGCAGTGATGTGCCCAGTCAGACCTCCAGTCCGGCCTCATACTATCTCTATCAAGTAGACCCAAACACCACGCATAACCACCGGCTACACTCGCACGTCGCCAAGAGCGCACGCATGCTAAACTCCGAGACATGCCCAAACATGCAGATATAGCCCTAAATACGAGGAAATACTAGCGTAAGCGGTATCAGTTTTCGGGCGCAAAGGCCCAACCAGGAAACGCCGCCCAAAGTCTACAAAAGAGAAGTCATTAGTCAGTCGATTATATGCTCGATATTCTCCCCCCCGGGCCAATACGCTTGGGTCGAGCGATCCTCAGCACCGACTCGAGTTCTTTCATTACATTGTTGTTTGCTTCGCGTTGCTCTCGCGCAGATGCTTGTCGTGCGCGGTCTTCTTGGATCTTCTGCATGCGCTCTTCTCTTGTCATCGTCATCCGGGTCTTGGGGATAGCGATGGCTTCAAAGATCTCATCGTCTGAATTGCTGCCTTCACTTGCCGGTGCGGACGCCTGTGGACTCACTGATTCGCCATTGAGTGCCTTCAGCGCATCAGAAGGGCTGCCTTCTTCAACGGTAGTCAAACCGCCCAGACTAGGAACAGGTGAGCGGAGTCCACTGGAGGCCTGGGATATGCGGCGCTCCTGTCGGTCTATGTTCATCGCGAGGGCGCTTCGACCTGTTTCCCAAGCCTGCACAAGGTTCTTCAAATCGGTGCCGATGGAATCGTACTGCGCCATTAGGTGACCCCCAAGCTCAGCCACATCTTCTGATTCTTCTAAGCTTTTGTGGGATTCCTCACGGAGGATTTGCATCTTGGCTTGTAGCCCACGGATGCCTTGTGATAAGCCGCCCAGCTTGCGCACCGAACTGCGTATTCGCTCTCGATGCGGTGTAGGCTGAATTTTCAGAGGTGACGGGAGTGGTTGCTCTTCGTCCCGGACGATGCGGTTGAATTTCTCGGTCCATTCACCAGCCGTAGCAGCAAGAATCATCATGGAGTCCACCACCACGGTCCATCTTGCAAAATCCGGCTTTCCACCGTCCGCTTCCAAAGCAAGAAGGGAGCACAGGTAGACACGGCGTAGCGTAGATAGTCGGTACTGCAGTACACGGAGGGTCTTTAGACTTTCGCTGTCTTCGAATTCCGACTCCTTGTAACCCTCGGCAGCGTCTTGCAGATCTGGGTTGCTAACGTCGTACACGTCAAGATATCTCTCCAGATCATCTTCCGCTATCAGGTCCTTGAGCGCTCGAGTTTGCTCGAGGAAGGTGGGTATAGTCTCGGCATATGCGGCATGCAGCGTGCGACGAAGGCGGTGGCAACGGCGGCTTTGACCTGTCTCTTCGATCCTGGAAATGGGAGGAAGAGGGCTGCTTCTGGAACACGTCAGCAGGGTGGTCGCATGTTTAGGCAGAACGTTTGCTCACAGTCGATAGCCCCTTGAAACGAGCTCCACTTCTTGTATCAATGCGAGCGCGGATGACGTCGAAGTCTCGAACGCCTGGAGGTTCGTGACCAGGGTAGAGGCGCCTTCGACGGCTTGCTGACGGAGGTGATGCAGCCACTGCCGGCGCACGTAGGCGTAGCACGCGGTGGCCACTGCAGCAAAAACGACGACTACGAGCGCAAACCGACTGCAGCTAAAGCCAGAAGCCCGCTTCCGTGACCAATGTACGAGCCATACCAGCGTAAAGGCAGTCGCACCAGTCAGCGCTGCGCCTGTTAGGCTGATGGAAGCGACGTGGAACTCGTTTGGCGGACCGGCGGCGGCGAATCGAGGGGCGGCGGCCGCGCGCAGACGCTCGGGCTCGTTCAGCAGTTGGGAGGCGACGATGAGGTAGCGGAAATGTTCGAGGAAGCGCTGGTTATCGGCACGGCCTAGGCGGGCGTTCACCGCACGCTGGTTGCGCATTAGCGGTGGTGCAAGGGAGACAACGGGCGCGCCGTACCGAACAGGCACTGTGGATGCGGGTAACAGCCCCGTGATTGCGCAGAGGCACCCGTAGCGGCTGCGGCAGCCTGTCCCGTAGCCGCGATTGTAGCGTCGAAGGGCCCCGGGGCGCGAAGCTGGTGGCGGCTTGCGCCGGCGAGCTCGTAGGAGAGGATGGTGCGGACCCACGACCCTGGCCTGCCACGACTGTCAACGCGGGATGATTCATAATCGCAGCGGGACGCGAGGCTGCGGACCTTCCAGATACTCGGCCAGCGGCGAGTCTTCTATAACGAGCTCCATGGGCGCATGGCGGGTGGCTCGGCCGGAATGCGCTCGTGATGAGTGCGCAAGGCGCGCGTGACGATTCGGGCAGGGTCGAAGGTGCGCAGAGGTGCTGAGGCGATGCGGGACGACCGTGAAGACTTGGGGCGCGGCGGAGAGCAGTCAACGGCAGCCTGGACACCGTCATGAAGGGGGACCAACAACGGTCGGGGTAGCGTGCGCGATGCCGGCTCGCCTAATTGGTCGCAATTTCCCGAGCCGTGAAGGTCCGCCTCGACGTCCACCTCTCGGTCTCGCATCGCGCTCCTGCTTGACTGGCCTCGGGAGCAGCCTGCGCAGACACGCCCGCTGTCGAGCGTCACTGGTGCCAGCCAGACATCATCTGAATATGCAGGAGGGGACTCCATACTCTTCTGGCGCCGACCGTTCTTCCTGCTTGACGGTCTTCCTGGGCGGCTTACGTACGCATGCCTAACGCACAGTCGATGGATTCCAAGCAGACGCAAAGACCTTTCGACCGTTGTCTTGGACACTGCAACGCTACACGCCGCTGCATGCACGAATGCGCTCGGAAGTAACGGAACTATAATGTGGCGGGTCCGGACGGAAACATTTCCGACGCGCTCTCCCACGCCTTTTCGCAATAACGTGCCAACGGACGCCCGTGGTTGCGAACTTTCAAGCATAGGCCTTGCCTATGGAAGAACAATTTCAGCATTATTCTAGAGCACGTCTCTGCTCCGGCGCAGCCTGTCCCATGCGGTTCGGACCCGACAGGTCTCGGGCATCAGGGTTGATAGAGTCTACGCGTCTACAGCGTCCGAGCCAGGTGCATGGATTGACCTTTTGCGACATACATTCGCTAAACGGGAGCCAGAGCCGGGTCCTACGTCGTGATTACTGTGCTGCGACTTTAACCTCGCGTTTTGCGAGCCGACTTCAGCGGGTTTGCGCGGCCGATCGACGCCTATCGCAGCCCTACCGTGTATGTAATCTTACAGGCACTGCTGGTACCCTGTTCGTTTAGTAAACCACCAGTACCCCCGAGCCTCCCGTCCCTAACCGGATAGGCGCATTATCTTTCACTATCACGCACATCCTCCGAAGCATATCCAGGAATCACGCAAAGGACCATGGCATCCACGACCTTCGGACGTCACCGACCCCAGGTTGGAACCCAAGGTCCAAGCTACTATGCCCCTTTCACATACGCGGTATATGCCTAAAATACGAATGGTATACTCTTAGTAAGAGTCTAAGGTCGTAGACCATTCCTTTCTGCCACACTTGGGCGACTGCTGCGGATACAACGGCGCTCTACGTGGAGCTGACGTTTTCATCTTAGCACTAGCTCTGACCGGACTGCCTCGTTCTCTTGCTCTTGCCACAAACCATGCAGGAATACCAAGGTTTAATATCGCAGCCACAGCTACGACCCTATGAAGTGCGAGGTTTCGAAGTTGCTACTCTCATCTTCTCTCCCAGCTGTCTGCACGGACGTGCGCCTGCCTCTATACACCAAAACACCTCCTAGGTAAGGCTGTAGATCACATCTTCAGCCGGAAGTTCCCTGGTCTCCTCCCTTTTACGCTCATTTATATATCGCGTCTTGTCTGACCCCGTTCTTCCTGCTGCTTCACTGTCTTTCTTACACTCTTTCCTCGTCATTTTGTGGCTTACGGCCTTGCGGTTGGAATTCCCGCATTACATTGCCCGTCCTGGGGCACATCGTTCCGTCACATTTCCATACACAGTCGGTCCTGCACATTTTCTCTTCAGCGAGTTTGATTGCAATGAACCCAATGCTTAGGGACGAAGACACAGTCAGGACGCTTATGTCCACTGTGGAAGCCATCACCACAACCCTCGACACAGCTCACGATAGCTGGAGGGACCATGTTGAGACTGTCCGGAGCATTACGGCTGCTTTGGAGTTTACCGACACCAGTCCGGATGAGGGCAGGTGGCAGTGGCAGTTGCCACTCATTACTGTATTTCAACGTGTGGCTTACGCTGATGCCGACTCGGGTGGCGTCTCTGACATTGCCAACTGGTGCCTGAAGCAAGCGGTTACGCTACTTCAATCCTATCCAGAGGACGTCGATCTGCTTACTCGCAAGTATCTCTGTTTACTTTGTCTTCCTACCATACCTAGCTAACGGTGATCAGTGATCGGTCGGAACTGGCTGTCCCGGGCTCAAAAGTCCCTTGCAAAGATTTATCTATCCGAGCACAGCTCAACCAGCAGCGGAGGAAGTCCATCCATACCCCTGTCGACCAGCGAAGAGGGCAGGCGGGCGATGAGGAATGATGCGGAAGCTGAGAGCCGGCTGTATACGTCCGACTACGTCGAGGCGCGAGGGATTCTTCTGCCAGCAGTTGAGTATCTGAACCGCGCAGCAGAGACGGCTCGCAGGCAAGAGAAGGTGACGGGCGACCTGCTGTCTACTGTGAGTGGCATTTTCACCGCAAGCCATTCTGCTGACAAACTTTCAGGCTGCAGAAGCCCTCATGAGCCTGGGCAACGTGTCGTCACCAAGGATGAACAACCAGTACTTTCAGCAAGCACTTGCCCATCTACGAGCCGCGAGCGAGGTACCTGGTTACTCCCTAGCGACCCATTTGCAAAGGTAAGCCTGAGCTGGTTTCGTTGCATGAACCCGACTGATGAAATCTAGTTATCTCGAAGATTACGGCAGTCTGATGGAAGGTCTACACTGACATTGTTAAAAGATGGCGTTGGTTCACTCGGTTGCATATTCTAGAGCGGCTTGGAGCCTCTGTAGCTAGTATGCAACAGCTCCGAATATAGACACCTTCCACTCTATACCTGATTGTCCGATAATTAATACAATGTAGCGTGAACGTTCTTTTACGTTAATCCTACTAGCAAACATAAAAGTTTGGATCTTTGTGCGACAACAACGCTGGTAGTCTCTTTTCCTTACATCCACGCAATAGGATCAGACAGTATCACGTATGTCGCGGTCCTTCGACCCCCACTGTGAATGTAGCTAGGATAGCTACCTAGGTAAGGTGTGGAGCACAAGACCCCTAGCGTAAGCATACGTTCGTCGAATCAGATGCTTCGTACTCAATAGTTCAAGTTGCGGATTTCCTGCATTTGCGCGAATATCTTCGATTTGTAATTCCAGGTGCATTGGTTGGATGCAGTGGAGTCGGCCTAGCGTGGCCCGTGCGCTTGCAGCCAGTCCATCTTACGGCCGACGGTGCTCGGTGGGACGACGACAACTCGGAATCGCCCGCCCACACGCTCCTTCAGTGCGAAGACGCCACACAACCCGGCTTCAGCGGCGAGCTTTTCTTCCTCGCACATCCGAATCAACCGTACAGTCCAGAGAGATCGACAAGGCCACTTGGTCTCAGTCCAACTGCGTGAACAGCCAGCTTCACTCGGCCGGCCCCATACCAGTGCGCGCTTGTGGCGACAGCTGCTGCGCAGTTATTGCGTGAACGTTCTGGTGCAGTCTCCAGAATCGGTCCTTCCATCCTACCGTCAAATTCGTCATGTCCACGACCGAAGAACGAGAGTTGGCTATCAACCCCATCGTTCACACTAGTGTGCAACACAACACCCAGGTACGCCATGTCTACCCACCCACTTGGCGTATATCCACTGTGGCTCACGCCCTTGCTCTCCTGCACGTATTCTGACCATCGCCACCAGGTCGTCTCGAACATTCGCAATCTGACCGCATCCCTCTTCGGCGTCGCCGCAGGGACCCTTGGCCTTGAATCGTATCCAGGCTTCGTTTTCTATCTCGTTGGATCCCTCATCGTATCAGCGCTGATATTCGCGCTGCGCACGGACGGAAAGCCCGGCGACTACTTCCACCGCCCGCTGGGAGACCTGTGGGGTGGGGATGTGTTTAGTGGGTTGAGCAGCTTCGTGCTGACGTGGACCTTATTTTATGGGCTTGTACGGGCATGAGAAAGATGTAATGGCTGAAAGGTTATACAAAGGCACGGGCCGACTGGCTTCAAGAGCATGTGGCGATATGCGGGTTACGCGTGGGAAAGGGCGCTGCCACGGGCCGCGTAAAACTTGTCCTAGGAGTCTACCCCGGCGAAATCTTCACCGTCGTATCAGACCCTCTATACACCGCTCAGGCATGGGCCGGGCGAGGTTAGGCGAAGCCCGGTCTGGAATGGCACCCGGGAATCTTTCGGCAAGGACATCAATTTGCCAGCACAGGTGTGGCTACAGCAGAAGCAGCTGTACTTCACACGTCCAAATCAACGGAGATGATACCCCAAAATATATCCTTTCATGCCCGACTTTGTGCGGGAAGCCCTTGCGCCAGACCACAACGTTTATTCTTTCTGATACCTAATCATCCATTAGGCTGATGACGAAAATCGAATGGAGTTTCCAACTAGTAGAGAGCGAAGCCGACGGCGTGCAAATTTTATCTCACCAATTCAATATCGTTTTTAGAACGTAGGATGTTGGTGATCTTGACGTTTGCATGCCCTTCAGTGTAACCCGGGTTTGTGCATAATGTCCGCGCACGCTTTTGGATCTCTTATGAAATTTACTATCCCCTCGCCCGATGTGCAAGTGGCTGGCACACCACGTGAAGTGGGGTTCCCGGATGGCCCGAGCTTAATCGCTTCGCGCTGGAACGCGTCGAGCGCGTCGCTACGCACGACCTTTACAAGCCTTCTTTGACAGCCTCCACACTCCCCTCCACCACACTGCATCCGCGATTTCTCAATCTTGCAGCTACCTTTTCGCTCTAGATTTTCTCTATACGCACCTCAAAGCCATTAGTGAGTGCCAGGTCTACATACAAGTGCAATTTCGACGTTGCTGACTGTATCAAAGTGCTCGAAGCACGCTTAGCTCAGGCCAGCCTGCTCAAGAAGGTACGTTACCATCGCAGCCGCCCTCCTCATGCCTTCATCTGATGGGCATAGGTGGTCGACGCCATCAAGGACCTGGTGCAGGACTGCAATTTCGACTGCAATGACTCCGGCATCGCTCTCCAGGCCATGGACAACTCCCACGTCGCCCTAGTCTCGATGCTGCTCCAATCTGCAGCCTTCCAACCATTCCGCTGCGATCGCAACATCTCGCTCGGCATCAACCTAGGCTCCCTGACGAAGGTTCTCCGCGCTGCAGGAACCGAAGATATTCTCACTGTCAAGGCAGAGGACGCACCAGACGTGGTCAACCTAGTCTTCGAATCGAAGAGCGCGGATAGGATTAGCGAGTACGATATCAAGCTTATGGACATTGACCAAGAGCATCTGGGCATTCCTGACACGGAATACTCCGCCATAATCTCAATGCCCGCGACCGAATTCCAGCGCATCTGCCGCGACCTCAGTGCACTGTCGGAGTCTGGTACGAGCACATACGTAGCGCCAGCTACGCAAAGCTAACTTGCGATTAGTGTCCATCGAATGTTCCAAGGATGGCGTCAAGTTTTCATGCCAGGGCGACATTGGCTCTGGATCCGTACAGTTACGAAGCACCACTGACGTAGAGAAGCCTGAGAACAACATCGAAATCGAGATGAATGAGCCCGTTTCCCTGACTTTCTCCCTGAAGTATCTTGTCAATTTCTGCAAGGCAAGCGGACTCAGCGACACCGTCAAGCTGAAACTCTCCGCCGATGTACCGCTGCTTGTCGAATACCCGCTGGTGGAGAACAGCCACTTGCGGTTCTACCTTGCCCCCAAGGTCAGTCAAGATTTGTAGAATCATTCTAGGACTATGCTAATGTGCGCAGATTGGTGACGAAGAGTGAGCGAAGCTCGAGAATCGCTGACACGCTATACACGACTACGGAGTTAGGTACGGGAATGGCAGCAGAATGTCTTGGCATGCATGCGAAGCGCGCATCGGTTCTACGGGGATGATTGATTATTGGGGATACCGCAGGGCTGGCCTGTTCGGAGGTGTCGGTGCTAGTACCCTTTACCCCGCCGACGTCAGCGCGTCCGGCGACCAGATAACGAAAAAAAAAAAATCAACAATACACGTTATATCTCCCGTATCTCTGCTAGCCCTCTGCCTTCGCGTTTTCACACATTCTAAGCTCTGCCCGGTGTGCGATATGGCTTCCGACGCGTTAATCCCAGAGACACGCGTTCTCGCGATCGCCAGCCACGTAAGAGTCACACGTGTAGCTATCGCGAAGGTTGCTTGACTAACGTCAGATAGGTAGTCCATGGGTAAGAGAACTGGCTTAGAGAGGACGCGCATCCAGTTGATCGTGTTCAAGCTATGTCGGCAACAAAATGGCCACGCTCGTTATGCAATCGCTGGGTTGCGACGTTTCCGCCATAAACACGGTACATTACAGTATGCATCCTCATGCGACAAACGTTATGCGAATTGCTAATAGAGCTTTCAGGTAACCACACCGCATACAAACAGGTGAAAGGCACGAAGACGTCGCCCGACCAGATCCTCGACCTCTACGAAGGGCTCCGCCAATCGAACCTGAACAACTTCGATGTGTTGTTGACCGGATACATGCCCAGTGCTGCGTGTGTGCAGGCCATTGGCAAGATTGGACGAGATATCAAGTTCAACGCTGGGACAAAGCCTGGGAGCTTCTTCTGGGGTGAGTTCAAGCCGTGTATAAGAGGTCACACGAGCTTGAGGGGAGATGCATGTGTAATGTGGCACACCGACGCATAGCATTCGAGGCTATCCATATAGCTTACGGAATGCGTGGCAAAGCTCTCTAGCTACATTGTGGAAGTTCTCTATCCGAGATGGAGTGGCTGACAGTCAACAGTGCTGGATCCGGTGATGGGTGACAACGGGAAACTCTACATCCCAGAAGACGAGGTTCCAGAATACAAGACGCTTCTACGAGAAGCAGATCTCATTCTACCCAACCAGTTTGAAGCCGAGTATGCTCACTATCAGCATCGCACACTCTCTAGCAACCGGACTCATATATTGTAGGATGCTATCCGAAACGACCATCACCGACATGGATTCCCTCGCTGCTGCCATTCAAATACTTCATAAAACTTACCAGGTCCCACACATAATAATAACCTCACTTCGCTTGACCCGCGACAACCGAACGATACCATCCAGAGTGCCATCAAGAACACCCTCTAAACCCACGTCAGCAACTGCATCAGGCCAACAAACACCCACCGAATCGCCACATCTCGATCCCACAAAAAAGCATCCCCCCTCGCATTCATCCCAACGAGTCTCCTCCGGTCGCCTAAATATTGAGGCATCACATCCTGCCACAGCGTCAACTTCTCCAGAAGCTGAACCCTCGTCCTCAGCCCAACCGCCCACGGAAGATCAAGAGGAGGAAGTGAAGAACATAACCATCATCGGTTCAACCGCAACGTCCGACTTCAAACCCCGCCTCTTCCGAATCGATACGCCAGAACTCCCACTCTTCTTCTCCGGCACAGGCGACATGTTCGCCGCACTCACCATCCCGCGACTCATCGAAGCCGTTCACGCCTCCTCCACGCTAGAAACTAACCTAGCTTCGAGACCGAGTTGGCGCTCACCGGACGACGTACCCGCCGTCGAACTCCCGCTCGCAAAAGCGTGTCAGAAGGTGCTGGCGAGCATGCAGAGCATACTGAACAAGACGACCGTGACATGTCAGGAGAAAATGAAAGCATACGACACGCGAGCGGAGAAGGGGGGTTACGGACAGGGCGACGAGGCGGACGAAGAGCGGACGAAGAGGAGGCATTTGGCCCTGATGGAGGCGAGTGAGGTCATGGTGCCGAGGTTCATCAAGGACCTGGTTGATCCGCCGGATGTGGAGCGGTTTCGGCCGAAGGCGGTACTGGAGGGTGAGCGCGTGCCGGAGAAAGTTGGGGCCGGGGAGCCGGATGAGCTGCAGGTGGTGCATCGGGGGTTGGGGAAGAAGGGGGAGGGTGCGATGCAGGTGGTGAAGGGTGAGAAGTAGGTCGAGTGTCCGGCCATGGCGAGGACCGGGGATGGGTTGGTTTGTCCTCTAGGGCTACTTCCTGTCAGCTCGGTACGCAGAAAAGGTCAGGAAGATACCATTATTGTTGTACCATGTTTGATTTTGCACTGTGTGGCATGCCTGTGTGCTGGGGTGCATGATAGGATCACTTGCACTCAGTGCGAATATGATTTTAATCCAATAGCTACCCGCGTTCCTAGACGCAGTGGATGTCCTATTGGAGGGCTTAACAGACCAGAAGGAGCTCCGGTCACAGCACCTATCATAGCAATAACCCCAGTGATAAGTATCCAAGGGTATAGAGTAACTTCAATGCGTAATCAGCCTCAGTGCTTCAAATACTTTTTTAAGACAAAGCATTCGCTGCTACCGGCTGCTCAAGCGATCCTTTCCAGCATAGCCATTTTCTGCTTACCCCACAATATTCGCATAGCTGTCAATTGCCTTTGCACAGGCATAGCGACCGATAATAATTATTTTTTTATGTAATAAAGTTGCTATTAGTAACTACCTAATTAGAAAGGAAAGTGCTATATATACTATATAATCTAATAATTAGCTTTTAAAGGTACTACGCTAAGTTTAATTTAAAAAAAATAGTATTTACTAAAATAGGTACGTAATAACTATTTAATAGTATTTAATAGTTTTATAGTTTAGTATAATTTACTACTCTATACGGGCTCGACTGTAACGGCCGGGTCTAATAGATTATAATAGCACTTGTTAATAGATTTATAATAAGAAAGAGACTTTTTTATTTTTTTTTAATACTAACTACTTATTTCTTTTATACTTAAACTATTATATTTTATATCTAAACTATTATATATTATCTTATCTACACTTATAGGTATTTTATAACGCTTTCCTCTCTACTCCTCTATATATTATTATTACGTTTATTATATTTACCTATTATATTTATTTTCTTATATATAGCTTTTATACGATTTTTTTTTTTACTCTTAGGGCTAGGCCTGTCTAGTTATTATTACTAACACCCTTTTTACTAGCTCTTTTACATTTTATAGCTATACTACTATTAAGGTAACAGCGTACTATATTATCTTATTTTTAAACTTAGTATAGTTAGGGTTATTTTAATTATTTAGTATAGCTAGAAAATACTACTTTTACTTATAAATATAGTTTAAGTTAGTATTTATAATAATAAGATTTTTAGAATTTATTACTATCGCGACTACGCGGGTTAGTAATAATTACTATTACTATAGCTATATAGGTATAGCGTATACTTACTTATTTTTAATATAAAGTTACAGTCTATAGCTATTATAGCTATTATTTATTTTATGCCTACTTGCCTGCGGAGGTAGAGTCTTTTAGTAGTATATTAGAGCTTTATAAAAATTACTAGTAGAGCGGTCTTTATAAAAATAGATTTAATTATATAAAAAATACTACGTACGTCGCTTTTATAGGGCCGTTTAGCTATATTATAATATCTATAAAGGAATCTAATACAGCTGTCTAGCGTAGTAGACTACTAATTATACTTTTTTATATTTTATATATATATAGTAGCGGGGGGCGCTAGTATATATTAATATTTTATAATATACTATAGATAGTGTACTGTAAATATACTACCTTTTTTTTTCTTTCTTTTATAAATAGACGTCTAGTACTAGATTAAAAAGTAATACTTACTTACGTATTACTATTTTAACTTATTATAATAATAAACTATTTTTAGTATAATATATTAATATATAACCGCGTACTATTTATTTTTTATTATTATACTTAGGCTATCGCAGAGCCGTTTTACAGAATTTATATAAAAGTATTATACTAATTATTTTTTTAAAAATAAAGGTACTACGCTAAAAGCGTAGCTTTATTTAAAAAAAAAAAAATACTACTCTATATAGTATTTTATACTTATATATTTACTATTATAAACTAATACTATGTAGGTATTTATAAAGAAAAATATATTAATATATTATAATTATAATATATATTATAATATTTAAAGTACTATTTATTAATAGTAGTATAATACTACTTTATAATTAAAATACGCACTCTTAGTATATTAAAAAATAAAATATTATTTTTTTTTTTTTTTTTTTTTTTTTTTTTTTTTTATATAATAAAGTTACTATTAGTAACTACCTAATTAGGAAGAAAAGTGCTGTATATACTATAAGACCTAATAACCGATTCTTAAAGATACTATACTAAGCCTAATTAGAAAAGGTGCCGCGCCTACTAAGACAGGCACGTAACGACTAAAATATTAGTAAAATATATATACTAGACTTACTTTAGTTTATACTATAAAGTATAATATATACTTTAAGCTTTTAAATTTAACTAAATAAATAAGAAACGTAAAGTAATAAGTATATTTAATATAATTAATATACTACTACTTATTTTTATAAATAACTTATAAAAGTAAATACCTATATAAGATAATTTTATATTTATAAATATAAAGTTACTAGATTTAGCTAAGGAAAAGCTACTTAAGTAAATAAAAAGTAAACTAAAAATTTACCGTTTATAGACACTACTAAATAAAAATAATATACTAAAATTACTATAACTATATTACTATATAAAATAATTAATTAATAAAAATAAGTTATAAGAGAAAGGTACTACTAATAATAATACTAATATTAATAATTATAAAGTACTAAAATATAAAAATAATATAGTTTTTTAATAAATAAATAAAAATAAAGGTATATATATACTCCTCCTTTTTTAAAATCCCTTTTAGTTACTCTGAGCTACTACAGCCACACTATTTGTTCGATTAGTATATAAATATAAATATATAAATATAAATAAATAGAAATATTATAAGTAATAGTTTAAGGCGTACAGAATATATATAATTTTAATTAAAGTAATATAAAATAAAAGCTACTAGTATATAAAATAAACCTGTAGTTTAATATTATAAAGAATATTAAAATAGTAAGTAAAAAGGAATCTTAAAAAAAATAAATTAATAAATAGTTAGTATATATATTTATATATTAATTAAATAAAAGAGTATAGCTATAGTAACTCTATTAATAGTTAGTATATGTAAAGATAAATAAATAGCTTTGTATATAATTAAATAAAATAAAATATTTTATATTAATTATTTTATTTAAACTTTAAAAACTCTAGATTTATATTAAAATCGATTAATAATTATTAAACGTAAGTTAAAAAAAATATAGACTAGCCTAAAAATAAAGTATAATATAAGAATATATAAATAAAGGTATATATATACTCCTCCTTTTTTAAAACCTCTTTTAGTCGCCTCGAGCTACTACAGCCATACTATTTATTTGATTAGTATATAAATATAAGACTATAAAGGCATACATATACTCCTCCTTTTTTGAAACCCCTTTTGGTCGCCTACATAGCCACCGCAGCCACACCCTTTTATTCGATTAATATACAAATATATAAATATAAGAATATATATACTTTTTACTTTTAGTCGCCCCGAGCCACTACAGCCACACTATTTGTTCGATTAATATATAAATATATACTTTTACTATATATATATAAGTATAAAAAGGTATATAGAAAGGGAGATAATATTAATACTATATTAAAACTAATAAACTACTAATTATATATAACTAGTAGTAGTATATACACTTTTATAAAAAAAGTTTTAATTAAAAAAATAATATATAGTAAATATACTTTTAGTCGCTTTAAGCTACTACAGCTATACTATTTATTTAATTAATATATAAATATATATATATTATATATGGTAAGTTAATTAAAGTTTATATAATTTTAAATATACTATATAGAAATTTATTTTATATAGAAATTTATATTATAATAACTATAGAGTATTTTTATTATTTTCTTTATATACCTTTTTATACTTATATATATATTAAAAGTATTTTTTTTTAAAAAAATAAGTCTTTTATATTAAGGCTACTTAACTATTTTAAAAAAGGTTTTTTATCTCTTAAGTAAACTAATAACCGGTTATTTAATTCCTAACTAGTAAATATAAACTAGTTAAATATTTTATTTAAGTATAGTCTACTTTTTTAATTAGGTATAGTCTATTTTTAATTAAGTATAGATTACTATACTAAGTTAAATTAAGTATTAAACTAACCTAATTAAGTAATAGGTAAATCTAATTAGAATAACTCTAAAACCTTAACTAAACTAATTAAATAAGTAGATTAAAGTAAATATAAATAAAATTTAAACTCGTAATCTATAATATTACTATTATAGATAGTTAAATATATTATCTATTAAGCTATATACTAGCGGGATAGTATAGTAGGTATATACTTATAAATATAAAAAAAATTTTAAATTTTTAAGGTTTTTTATTTATTAGGAGTTTAATTTCTTTTTTTATTATAGTTTTCTTTAAACGCGTCTACTTTATATAATAAATATAGAGTTTTTTTAGAAGTACAGAATACTATTAAAAAATTAATATAAAACTATAAAAAGCTAAAATTTTTATATAGAATATATCATATATATTAGTATTAATATTAAGTATAAAGATATATTTATACTCCTCCTTTTTTAAAATCCCTTTTAGTTGCCCCGAGCCACTATAGCCACACTATTTAATTTTTTTTTTTTTTTAAAAATAAGCCTTTTATATTAAGACTACCTAACTATTTAAGAAAAGTATTTATTATCTCCTAAATAAACTAGAACCGGCTCTTTAACTTCTAATTTTTAATATATAGGTTATATTATTAAATAATATTATATTAAACTACTAATCTATTCCCTAATTAGGCCTAGTTCGTCACGCTAAGCCTATTTAGAAATAGATTTTTATCTTATCTAATATTAGATAGTAATTTAGCCTAAAATACCTTTAAATATAACACGTTTTATATAGAGATTTTAACCTCTTTATAGTCTTATATTAATTCCTTAGCGGTACTCCGCACTTTTAAAAACTTTACTTTTTACTAGTAAAGTAGGCGCGTTTAAAGAATGCTAACTATTTATTTAATTAATATATAAATATATAAATATATATATATTAGTATAAGTAAGATATTTACTTTTTAAAATTAAATAATATAAAATTTTATTTCTAAATAGGTCTAGCGTAGTAAACTAGGCCTAATTAGATTAATAAATTAGTAATTTAATATAACTTTATTAAGTAATATTAGTAAGAAATTTAATAGTTAGTTATTAGTTTATTTAAAAAATAATATACTTTCCTTAAATAGTTAGATATCCTTAATATATAAGACTTCTTTTTTTTTAAAAAAAAAAAAAACTATATACCCTCTTATCTAATATAAGTATATATATTTTTATATTATACTTTACTATTAGGCGAGCCTATATTTTTTTTAACTTACTTTTTATAATTATAATATAAACATTATAACTAATATTTAGTAAAAAATTACTTAGTAGTAAAATATCTAATAATTAAAAAGTAATTAAACTATTTATTAAATTAAAATTATTATTAATATGTATAATATTATATATATTATAAATATTATAATTTTAAAAGTATTTAAATTATTAAAACGTTAATAAATAGTATAATAAAAACTAAAAACTAAAAAGTATAAATATATAATATATTTAATAATATAAAGTCTTTATAATATTATTAATTAATATTAAAATAATAAATAAAATAAAAATAATAAAGACTAAATATTATAAATAATAATTAAAAAAAAAGGTATTACCAAAATTTAAAAAGATATAATAGTTATTATATAAATAAAAATAATAAAATTATTATAAGTATAAAGTATAAAATATAAAAAAAAAATAACTAAAAAATAATTATATAAAATTAGTATATTTAAAATATAAAAGACCGATAACTGCTGTTATAACCTGTTAATTACTTTTTTAACTTTATTTTTATATAAAATAGAGGTTATATTTATTCCTATTACTTTTTGCTCTGCCTACATATATATAAGTAGTATAGTATTTAATAATAGTTAATAATTTTTATTTATAATTACATCTCTTTTCTTACTAATAACGCGATACTAAGTACACCCGTTTATATACCTAGTCTATATATTACCGCACCTATATATATAGGCCCCCTTAAACCTTTAAATATTAATTACTATATAGAAACACCCTTTACTAAACTCTAAATTTAAAACGTTTTTACCTTTATTACTAGTATACCTAGTAGTACTTTACGTAGCTACGTTTTATACTCTAGGCTATATATTTTTATTATAAATTTAATATTAACGTATTATCCTTCCTTTATTTTCTATAACTAGTATAGTACTACTACTTTTACTATTACTATTACTATTACTATCGCTTTTACCTTTACTACTATTACCTTTACCGCTATTACCTTCGTCTTTATATAAGCTAGTACTACTAACTCTAGGTCTTTTAACTCTATTACTTTTACTATTATTAGTATTAGTATTATAATTCTATCCGCTTTACTATTTATTTTACTATTTACAATTTTCCGGTATTAACTAATACTTAACTTAAAAAACTTAGTAGTAATTACGTTGCGTACGGAATACTTAGCTATATTAAAAATAATTTTTTATTATATATTACTAGACAGGTAAAATACTATAGAGATAGCTTATATATTCGGCGCAGTAAGCGTATTAAAATTAACTTTAATAAAAGTAATATCTGCTAAGATAAGTATAGAAAAAGCAGGAGAAGTTTTAAAAAATAATAATATTTTAGTAAGTATATTTTTTTTATCTAATAAACGTTTAACTGTATTAACTATAAGAGAAGATAGAGGAGAGATATATAGAGTACAGTAGCTACTACTACCTATATATCTCTTTTCTATAAATATAGTGTCTGTACTAAAGTTTTTATATTAGAGTTTATTAATTTAATATTTTTTTTAGGGGAGCGCGCTAAGCATACTAGCGTAGTACTATTTTTTTTTTAATCTAGCCTTACCTAAATTTTTTAATATATTAAGTATAAAAGTATATATATACTCCTCCTTTTTTAAAACCCCTTTTAGTTGCTCTAAGCCACTACAGCTACACTATTTATTCGATTAATATATAAATATTAAAATATAAAAATATATAAAAATATATAAAAATATATAAAAATATATAAAAATATATAAAAATATATAAAAATATATAAAAATATATAAAAATATATAAAAATATATAAAAATAATAAATAATAAATAATAAATAATAAATAATAAATAATAAATAATAAGTAATAAGTAATAAGTAATAAGTAAGTAACTTATAAGTAACTCTTAAAGTATTTTAAGTTAATAATAAATAGCGTAGTTAGTTATATTTTTATAATTTTAAAAATAATTATTAAATAGTTACTAAAACTAAGCTTCTAATAGTTATATAACTAATTTATTAATAATAAAGAAATAGTTTAATAAGAAAGATAATAATAATTAAATTAATAAGTGTCGGCCCAGCGACCGATATCGATTATCAAAAAGAAATTTGTGGAGGTGTACTGCCATAAAACCCGCTTTTATTTTGTCGGCGGCTGTGGGTAAGTAAACAATATGACAGATTTTTTGTATTTTGGTATGCACCAATAGTAATACATAGTTGTAGTAGGAATATTGGTTGAGGATGAACAAGGGGAGCGAAATGCGACCATCGCGAAGTACATCGAATAGCCCTTGGTAAGCAGTCATTAGGCCCTACAGTCGACCAAAGAACGTTCACCGGTACCGATTTGGTACCTTCCCACAGGGACACAGTAAGCCTCCAAGAGTAGCAGCTCGTCCTCTCGTTTCTGCCGGGGTGTACCGCCTGCTTCAAACTGCTAGTGAAACACATAATGACGTAACGGCCCCGGTAGCTTGGTAAACTCCCCTCCTTGACGTTCCAACCTTACCCACTGATCGACATACCCGTTCTTGCCCAGCTCGCGACAATCAGATATATGTTCCTGGCGCTCTGCTTTGCATCTCAGTTTCTCATACGTTATACATCACGACAACGCAGCATCCAAATTTTAGTACTTCACCGAATTCAACATGGCAGACCTTAACAAGCCTCAGACCTTTCTCGCAAAGTACAACCTGTACAAGAAAGCGACGGAGTACATTGGAGGATGGATTGCCGAGACAGCGGCGTCCATTGGCTTCGAGGTGCAAGAGAAGGGGCAAAAGCAACCTCAAGTCAAAGCCAAGCCGAGAAAAAGAGGGGGCAAGAAGAACAACAAGAAAGCTGCCGGCGGCGATACGAGGACCATCTATCAGCTGCGGGTGGCTGACTTCGTACCCATGGCAAATGCGATAGCTGAGGCTGGAGCTGGAGCAGAATCGGAGATTATGGTGCCAATTTCGTTGTGCAAGTATTTCAACCGCGCTATTCAAACTCGTCGACAGGTCTCAAGGTGGTTCAAGGCGAAAGTTGACGGTGATCGAGACAGTGATGCGCGGCACGAATATTTTATCCAGGTACTCGAAGATACTTTCGCAACATTAAGGCCGTTTTTGGGATCAGGTGGACCGCAAGCTGCTCGTAACGTTGCTGCGGCACCAACACAAAGTGACCTAGCGACGCAAAACCGGTTTGCTGGATTGACGGTTGAAGAAGCTGCAGCACTAGTCGACGAGGAGGACCTACTTGAAGACAAACCGAGTGAAGTCGCAAAGGTTGAACTTCAGCAAGAGGAAGAAGAAAAAGAGGAAGAATTCTGGATTGCGGTTTCCCTTCTGCTTCAGGAACAACAAGAAATGAGGGAGGTAGTGCGCGATAACTGGCAGCAGTACAGGCACGGCAAGGTTGATCTGGTTGTGGCAGCCATGGTCACCGATACCGCGATCAAACTCGCTCAGAATGCCGAAGTGCAATTTGAGCTGCTTGTTGAAAGGCCTCAGAAGTACCCAGCGGCTGATTTTCCAGTCTGGACTCTTCCTGCCATCCTCTTCTACAACAACCATGAGAGAATGCATGATTGGCCCATGGCAGAGATTGCAAAGCCATCCAATACGCTCGGCGTCACCACTGTTACCCAGGCAGAGGCACACTTTGACTTCTGGTCAGTGTACGCTGGCTTGAAGTTCTACCTTCACAAGAATACGAAGACCACCATCCCGCAAGTAGTTCCGGAGGATCTCCGTGATCAAAACGTCAATGTCCGGACGCTCAGAGCCATTGAGCTCGCTCAGATAATGCGACTCGTCCTAGAAGCACCCGAGCGGCCTAACCTATGGGACATGGTATCTCAAGGCCTCCAAGACATGTTCAAAACGAAAAAGATCCCGATGTGGCTCACCTTTGGTGTACAATTACATTTTGACTCGCAGGATATCCTTGGTGCGGATATGAAGCGAGCCAATTTCGATCTCCAGGTTTACCTGAACGCCATTGCGTCGTCAGCTCAAGATATTACCTTCGAGTGGGACGACCCGTTTGTCGAAGATGAACCTCAGGATGAATGTTATGTACCTCAACGGGAAGCGTACAACGAAATAAGTACTTGGGCAGACTCAAATGGCTTCAAAAAACAATGGGAAGTCCTAGCGAGGAGACAGAAGACAGCTCGGCATCCGACTCTGGAGCTTTTGCGGAATGGAGACAATCATTTCTACAAGATACATCCTTTATTGAACGGCATGCTGAAGTACCATTTTCTTTTGCACTGGCATGCGGCCGGAATCTCGCATGAAGCGTCCTCTGTGTCCCTGCTCACGATGGCCCACGTTTACGTAGGCACGCGACTGAGGCACCCCAATGATCCAGTATGGCCAGACATGGAATTTGTGCTCTTCAACCAAGATCCTAGGTATATACTTTTCAAGATGCCTGAGAACCCGGAAGAGGCACGGACTGCCTTTGATCTCGCTACTGGCCAGCGAACCAAGACTATGCTCGAAGCATACAGCTATGATCGTCTTAACTTCGACCGCGACGACCTGGGCCTACCTCGATACGATCCGATGATGAAGTCACGGCTCTTCAGGGATGTGAGCGTATTCGGAGATACTGTGTATGCGCCCGGAGGTGGTAGTCCCGCCTACATCAAGAGGGGGATAAAGGACCGTGGTGGAGCGTTCAATGGTTCGATTGACAAGATTGCCGTCGCACTCTTAGAGGCTTCGTCCCCAAAGGCATCCCGCGGCCGTCTCGCTCGTGCCATGCAAGCCGCAGACCAAACGCGCTTAGAGTCGCTTAATACCAAAGAAGGACTCACATCCCTCGCAATCCTGCAGCACTTTGCTCTCTGGCTCCAGGCTGACATGGCAGACCTCAGTTTCGACTGGGTGCTGATGCAGCGCCAGTGCTCGGACGCATGGAAAGTGATCTACAAAGCACTCAACAGCGACCCTATCTGGAATCAAGGTTTCCGGCAATATTCTCGATTGGATGCGCAGCGATCACCACAAAATGCTGCCAATGCCATTATCTCCACAGGGGACCGTACAGGAAACTACCCGAGGTTCATGGAGATTGCGCATACGGCTTTGCGAAACTACCTACGGCAGCAAGACGAGGAAACAAAATGGCTCCGCAGTGAGGTGTGCCTAAGGACGCTGATCAAGTACAATGCGAAGACGGCGCGCATGTTCAGGGAGGGCGGTCCGCTGAGCGTGGATGCGCTCTACAAGGGGTGGACGGAGGCGCAGAAACGGGAGAGAATAGAGATCTTGAGGAAAGCGACGGTGTTAGCGGAGGAAGGATCTGGTGGCAAAGATTTGGGGGCGGTGTTCAAGGATCATGGCATGAAACAGATGATGAAACAGATGGCTAGTGGCGGCGCCCAGGATATGATGTCTGCGCTAGGGGGCATCATGAGGGCGTTAAGCACCCAGTCGTAGGTGCATTACTGGTCTGTGCTGCTTTTGACTCCACCGTAGGAAAATTCTAGCTCGTGTGTTACCCCAAGATAGGGAATACAACGGCCGATTATGCTTAAATTCTTAAACGTATACGGTATGCGTTGCGCAGAAATCTCGTATCTGTATGTGTACTTGTTCGCAGTAACATATCAGTCTTGCCTTTGGTCTGAAGGTAAGCTGTCAGATGCTCAGTGAATCTCGCCGTCTCGTCGTTTCATCTCCTTCACCCAAAAATCCACTATGGCAAACACGTAGTGCTTTGCTATGCCATTTGTAACCCGCAGTTTACTATATGTGCTCAAGCTTGAGCATGCGGAGCACTAGTATCTGGTATTTCCACCGGTTCAACGCTCACATGCTCGGGTAGTTCATGCCCCTGCAGGTGGTTATTCCAATTACCCCCACCTTGTTGTGCATGGTGAAGAGACTTGTCATCATAAGTCCCAACCTGCGGCCCAGTCGCGCTTCGGGTTGCGGATCGTCTTTGTCTAAGCCATGCTAACATGCCTATCAAGATGATAGCACCGAGAGCAGCACCGACACCTATCCCTGCTTTTGCGGCAGTCGAAAGGCCTGAATCAGGTGCCGATGTCTTACTGCCGTCCGTCTTTGTTTCGTTGGTGCTTTGACTGGCAACGATCGACCAATGTCCTGCCCAACTCTGGTTGAAAAGGTTCTGCCCCTCAAAACCGGTAATAATAGTGTCATCATCTCCTATGTTTGTATACTGTTCCCCAAGTCCCTCACGCGCGGCTCCTGGGCCCGGTGCCTGTGCCAGCCAACTCGTTCCTGACCTTCAGTTTCTGCCCAAGAACGCAGCTTGTAAGAAAGCGCGGCCAAGTACTAGACCGTCTTCGTACGGAACGCATGGGAAGTATTGCTTCGGCGAGTCCGTGATCGGACGGTCGAGTGTGAGGTTCAAAAGTGCGAATGGTACTTTGATGAGTACGTTGTCGCTGTCGCCAGGACTCGGTGGAAAGGTAAAGGCGAGGTATGCCGGCGAGGACACGATCTTCGTGTACATCGGATCGTCGGTGTTCCAGAGATAATACTTGAGAGTGGAGTCGTACGCGATGGGAAGTAGCTGGGCTATGTTATCGCAAGTCTCGCGCGGCAGGGAGAGGTATGGTGCGAGGGGATTTGCAAATGCTTTGCTTGTTCCCGTCGAAAGTAGGTTTTCTTTCTTCTCAAATGTAAACGGCGATGCGCCATACTCCACCCCGATTCCAATATCTAAGAGATCTACTGCACTCTCATTCCTAAAAGACGTCACTGGACCAATGACTCTTCCTTTGTTGTATCCTCCGAAGGCTAGAGATCCAGGGTAATCAAAAGGAGCGGAACCAATATGAAGCCCGTAAGAATAGGAAGGTGTGTCCCCGTCTTTATACAATCGAGCTGAGAACAGTTCCGCGTTTATGTTATCGGAAGGCTTGTCGTTTATGGTGAATGTCTGACTTAAATCAGGAGCGCCGAGAGACAGACTTCCCAATGGTATTCCCCCCACTTTTCCATTGGGATACACGATGTTCCCAGTATTACCGGTCGCCAAGGTCGCATTCCAGACAGTCTTTGTAGTTCCTCCTTTGATGGTGAGACCAAGAGCAACGTAGCGTTCATCAGAAGCATTTATTCCAGCCTCCCTTATGACCCAGTCGTCTCGGAACCCGATTCTCTGATTACTGAGTTGGTCAGGGTCTGGATCCCAGGTGCCGCCAGCCCCACAAAGGGAGTTGGGGTGTTCTTCGCAGGCGGCTCTGGTGAAGGACCTCGAGGCGTAGGTGCCTCCTGGGTATACTGAGACTTCAGTAACATTTTGTGATTCGAATGACAAACTGCTGTTGTCCCCTCCAAGAGTAATATTGACAGCTTGCCACGGGCCATCCGGCCCAAACTTGGCTGTAGCCCAAGGTACGACGAAGCTGCTTGGGGCGGCAAGAATAGATGCCGGTAGAAGCGCGACAATGTAAGAATAAAACATTGCGATGCGTGACGTGAGGTTCATGTTGGGCGAACAGGACGTCGAGTCAGAAAGATGGGAAAGCCTAAGCTACCTAGGTAGTGATAACATGTGAAGTACGGAAGATGGGACATAGATAAAACAGTCTACTGAGGGAACAAGGGGTTGCAGTGCACCGTGTACCAAGTTCCCTAGTCGTTCCCCCCAAGGCAGCGTATAGGCGATTTGCTGAGCACCCAGCTGCATGGTCATCCCGCTACGGTGCATGGACGGTGATTGCAATTTTTGTACTACATATCGCCTAAGGCTGGGTCTTCTTACATACACTTTTGGAACCAATTTTTAATATATTTATTAAAGCTATATTAGATATCTATATAAGATCTAACTATTTTTTTAAAAAAAAAATTATTTAATAAATATTTATTTCTCTACTTCTTACACCTTTAATATTTTATTATTATTATTTTTACCTACCTATATTAAGTAAGGATATAGCGTATACTAAGTCGGTACAGCTTCTACGGATAAACGTAAAGAAATATTTTATTATTATAAATAGCTTATTCTTTAAAACTAATAATATAAATTTTAATATATATAATATAAAAGTACGTAAAAGGGTAAAGTAATAGTAGTTTAAGACGACTAAAAGAAATTTTAAAAAAGAAGAAGTATATATATACTAATTATTAAAAGTAAGTTAAAAACGATATAGACTAGTCTAATAAAGGCATATATATACTCCTCCTTTTTTAAAACCCCTTTTGGTCGCCTACACAGCTACTACAGCTACACTATTTATTCGATTAGTATATAAATATAGACTAGTTTAAAAGTAAAATATAATATAAATATATATATTTATATATTAATTAAAAAAAAAGTGTGGCTAAAGTGGCTCGGGGCGACTAAAAGGATTTTTAAAAAAGGAGAAGTATATATATCTTTATACTTAATATATTAAAAAAGTACTATATAGTATATATTTTAAAATCCCTTTTAGTCGTCCCGAGCCACTACAGCCACACTATTTGTTCGATTAATATACAAATATATATATAGTATATAAGAATATAAAAAGGTATATAAAAATATATATATACTACTTCTTTTTTAAAATCCCTTCTAGGTGCCCTAAGTTACTACAGCCACACTATTTATTCGATTAGTATATAAGTATATAAATATATATAAAAAGGTATAAAAAAATACTATACTAAGACTTACTAAATTACTAGTATATATATATAGTTAGTAGAAGTTAAGAATTTTTAGTAAAAGAGTTTTTAGTATAAGAATATATTTAGTTATATAATAGGGACTATACGAATTACTTTTATAAAGTTATTAAGCTATTATAATATAGTATAATATAGTACGTATAGTAATATTTATATATATATTTATATACTAATTAAATAAACAGTATAGCTGTAGTGGGTTAGGACAACTAAAAGAGGTTTTAAAAAAGAAGGAGTATGTGTATACCTTTATACTTAATTAGTAATATTTATAAAAAGAAGTTTAATATAGTTATCTAGTACAGTAGACTATTTATTATATTTCTAATAAAGGTATATACATATTCCTCCTTTTTTAAAACCCCTTTTAGTCGCCCCGAGCTACTACAGCCACACTATTTGTTTAATTAATATATAAATATATATATTATATTTCTATATATTATAGTATATAGTCCGGTCTTAACAGAGACCTAGAGATTTTAAAATTATAATAAAATAATTAATATAAAATATTTTATTTTATTTAGTTATATACTAAGCTATATATTTATATTCTCTTATACTAGCAATCTATTATTCTCTTTTTAGAAACCCCTTTTTACTTACTTTTAAATATCCTTTATAATATTAAGCTATAGCGCTCCTCTATATACTAGTAACTTTTATTTTATATTATTTTAATTAAAGTTATATACGCCTTTTATACTATAGACTACAGTCTTTAATATACTTAGTTACTTATTAAAGAACTATACTATCTTCTTACTTTAGCGCCCTATAATTATTAATATTAGTATTATTATTACTAGTTTTATAGTTACTAGTGACTTTCTCTTATAACTTATTTTTATTAATTAACTATTTTATATAGTAGTATAGTTATAATAATTTTAGTCTTTTTTTTTACTTAGAAGCGTCTATAAATAGTAGATTTTTAGTTTACTCTTTATTTATTTAGGCAGCTTTTTCTTAACTAGATTTAGTAATTCCTTTTTTTTAGAACCCCTTTTAGTCATCTACATAGCCACTACAGCCACACCCTTTTATTTAATTAATATATAAATATACTAGATTTAGTAATTTTATACCTATAAGTATAAAATTATTTTATATAAGTATTAACTTTTATAGGTTACCTATAACGATAAATAATAATATATTAGCTATATTAAATATACTTATTACTTTACGTTTCTTATTTATTAAGTTTACTTTAAAAGTTTAAAATATTTAATATACTCTATAGTATAGGCTAGAGTAAGTCTAGTATATATATTTTATTAAAATTTTATTTTTTAATATACTAGGAGTACGTACTTTAGTTATAAAATAGCAGTATACTATTATTAATAAATAGTGCCTTAAATATTATAATACGTACTATAATTATAATATATTAGTCTTTCTTTCTTTATATATATATTTATATACTAATTAAATAAATAGTGTGGCTGTAGTGGCTCGGGGCAACTACAGCCACACTATTTGTTCGATTAGTATACAAATATATATATATATACTTTTATACTTAAATGCTTTCTTTATTAATACCTACTTAGTATTAGTTTATAATAGTAAATATACTAGTATAAGTTACTATATAGGATATATATATTTTTTAACCTAGTCTTACCTAACTTTTTCGACACATTAAGTATAAAGATATATATATACTCCTCCTTTTTTAAAACCTCTTTTAGTTACTCTAAACTACTATAGCTATACTATTTATTTAATTAGTATATAAATATATATGTATTTATATATTAATTAAATAAAAAGTGTAGCTATAGTAGCTCAGGACGACCTAAAAGAGAGTTTAAAAAAGAAGAAGTATATATATACTTTTATACTTAATATATATATTAATATACTAATTAAATAAATAGTATAGCTGTAGTAGCTTAGGGCAACTAAAAGAGGCTTTAAAAAAGGAGGAGTATATATATACCTTTATACTTAATATGTCGAAAAAGTATACTTAATATATTAAAAAAGTTAAGTAAGGCTAAATTAAAAAAGTATAGCATTATACTAGTATACTACTAGCGTACTTAGTACGCCCCCCTAAAAAATATTAAGTTAAAAAATTTAAAAAGTTAAGTACTAATACTATATTCTTTAGAGAAGAGATCCGTAAAGTACTATCTATATATTTTTTTTTCTATCTTCTCTTATAGTTAATATAGCTAAACGTTTATTAATTAAAAAAATATATTTACTAAAATATTTTTTAAGCGTAAAGGTATAGTATAGTATTATTATTAATTGTTAAAAGTAAGTCAAAAAGGATGTAGGCTAGCCTAAAAGTAAAGTAACATTATAAGGATGTGTGTGCTTTTGCTATATGCACGGGTACGAGGAGGCGTGTAAAAGGGGAGACAATGAAGGCGCAAGCCACTAGCCACACTGTGGCTAGTATAGTATATATACTAAATCTACTATTAATAGTATCTAGCTTTTAGGTAGTATAGTTTTCCTTTTATTAAAACTAATAATAATAAAATATACTTAATAATTAATCTTAAAGTATCTAAAATAGTACTTAGTATAATTAGTTAAGCTTTTCTTACTATATTATTCTACTTTCATGTGAAGAGAGGTAAAGTGTAGCGTCGAAACACTAGATTATTCTACTTTATAGGTAATAAAAATATAACCCTAATAGATACTTACTAGTATAAGTACTTTATTTAACTAAAAGTAGCTAATAGAGAAGTAAATTCTAAAATTATAGTTATATTTAACTATAAGTATAGCCCTATAGATAAGATAGTAGCTCTATTAATTAAAAAAATAGTTAAAGTATGAAATATTAGGTTAATAGTATTAGTAGTTATAAAAAAATTATTAATAAAAATATACAAAAATACGGTAGAGGTTAAAAAAATTAAAAAATATAATATATAAGCTACCACAGCCACACTTTTTATTTGATTAATATATAAATATAAATATATAATATATAATTTATTATAGAGTTAATAGGTAAAATAAGTATCTTATAAATATAGTAAGTATTTTTTAATATAAAAAATATAGTAGAGGCGAAGGCAAAAATAAAAGTAAAAATATTTTTATTTTAGAGCTTAGAGCCCGTAGGGCGATAAGTAAAAAACGTAGAAATACTAAAGGTAATTAATATTTAAAAGTAATAGGGGGGCCTATATATAGTTTCTTTAGTACGTAGGCTAGGTAGGTAGGCTAGTAGGTATACGGGTACTTAGTATCGTAGTTATCTTTATAGATAAGGAAGGAGATATAATTATAAATAAAAAGTTAATTATTATTAAATGCTATACTACCTGTATGTGTAGATAGAGCAAAAAGTAATAAAAATAAATATAACCTCTATTTTATTTTATAAAAATAAAGTTAAAAAAGTAATTAATAGGTTATAATAGTAGTTGTCGGCTATATAAAATAATAAACTATACTAAACTATAATACTATTAAGTACTATTAAGTAGTTATTACGTATCTATTTTAATAGGTATTACTTTTTCTAATTAGACTTAGCGTAGTATCTTTAAAAGCTAGTTATTAAATTATATAGTATATATAGTATTTTTTTTCTAATTAAGTAGGTACTAATAGTGACTTTATTATATATAAAAAAATATAGTATAAAGTATTAACAGAGGTAGTATATATAAATACCTTATTATATACTATAGACAAGCTACTATTTTTTTATAAATAGACGTTTAGTACTAGATTATAAAAAGTTATATAATAACTTATTATAGGGGACGCTATTTTAATTTATTATAATTAAGTAAATATATTTAAAGTATATACGTTTATATATAACTATATACTAGATTATTTATTATTATATTTAAATTATTATAGAGCTGTTTTATAGAAACTTTTATAATAGTGAGTAGTTATTTTTTTTTAAATATAACTATTACGCTAAGAGCGTAACTTTATTTAAAAAAAGTTAGTAGTAGTGTATACACTTTTATAAAAAAAATTTAATAAAAAAATAAAGTTTAGTAAAAATTATATATTAAAAATATATTAAAAAAATAATGTATAATAATTTTCTATAAAATTTTTTAGAATAGTTTTTATTACTATATATTATTTTATTATTATAGTAGCTAAAAAAATAAAAATAAAAATTTTATATATATACTATAACGGGTAAACTATATTAGTAATAAAAAATATACTAATACTTAACTATTATATTAAATTTAACTATATTAAAAATAAAATAAAATAAAAAGCTTATTCTATATATCTAAAACTAAATAATAATATTAATTATAGGACTACTACTAAGATAAAAATTTTTTTAAAAAAAAATAAGTATTTATATTAAAGCTACCTAACTATTTAAGGAAAGTACTTTATTTCCTAAATAAACTAGACCCGGCTCTTTAACTTCTAAATTAATATATAGGTTATATTATTAAATAAGGTTATATTAAACTACTAATTTATTATTTAATTAGGCTTATTTTACTACGCTAAGCCTATTTAGGAATAGATTTTTATTATATCTAACTTTAGATAGCAATTAAGCCTAAATTACCTTTAAATATTACGTATTTTATATAAAGATTTCGGCTTTTCTATAGCCTTATATTAATTCCTTATATCCGGAGGAATAATTTTTTTTGCCTATACCTTTTTTGGACTAGTGTCTCTAACGCTACACTTTACCTCTCTTTATATAATTAATTTTTTAGTAGTATTCTATACTTCTAAAAATTTTATTTTTTACTAGTATAGTAGGCGCGTTTAAAAAATACTATAATAAGAAAAAGAATTAAACTCCTAATATATAAGAAGACTTTAAAAATTTAAGAAATTTTAGTATTTTTAGGTATATACCTACTGTGCTACCCCGCCACTAAGATATATATTAAAAATATTTATAAAATAATTACTTTATAGTATATAAATAATTATAATTATATTTTTATATAGTTATACTAAGAGAAAATTTTTTTTTTATATTTTATAAACCCTTTATTTAGGTAAACTATAATAGAGAGCGTCATAATATTTAAAAGTAGTAGAGACTAGTAAGTAAAATCTATTAAAATAGTATTATAAGTTAGGCTTAATTATAATAGGTTAGGTATAATTAGTTATAATAGTACTTAAAAATAGGTTTATTAAATAAAATTATAAATTTTATTTCTTTTTTATATTAAGTTTTTATTTTCTTTATATTAATTTATTATATTTATATACTAATTAAACAAATAGTGTAGCTGTAGTAGCTTAGGACAACTAAAAGGGATTTTAAAAAAGGAGGAGTATATATATATCTTTATACTTAATGTGTTAAAAAAGATTAATTTTATAAAATTATTTATCTATATTATATTATAGTATATATAGTAATTTTTATAATAAAAATTTTAATATAGCTATTTAGTTTAGTAAACTACTTATTATATTTTATATATTTTATATATATAGTACCGGAGGAGCTAGTATATATTAATACTTTATAATATATTAGTATTATACTACTTTTTTTTTATATAAACGTTGAGTACTAAATTAAAAAAATTATATATTAATTTATTATAGACGACGCTATTTTACTTTATTATATACGTTTTTTATATATTTATATATTAATTAAATAAAAAGTGCGGCTGTGGTGGCTCGGGGCGACTAAAAGGAGTTTTAAAAACAAAGAAGTATATATATATCTTTATACTTAATTTATCGAAAAAGTTTACTTTATTATAATTATATATAATATAATAAATATATATTTAGTATATATATTAATATATTACTACGCGCTTGTTATATCTTTTATTATTATATTTAGAATAGTATAAAGCTATGTTATAGAAACTTCTATAGTAGCTAGTAATTATTTTTTAAAAAAATATAGATACTACACTAAAAGTATAGCTTTATTTTTTAGAAAAAAGTATAATATTTATTATATATATATATTTATATATTAATTAAATAAAAAGTATAGGTATAGTAGCTCGGGCCGACTAAAAGAGGTTTTTAAAAAGTAGGAATATATATATATCTAGGCTGGTAAATCTAAAATGCTAAGCTTTTTCTTAAAACTTTAATAACTTTAGTAATACTAGGCCTAATTAGGTAAATTTTTAGCTTATTTACCTTAGTTACTTTAAAATTATAACCTAATTAAAAAATTACTTAATTAGGACTAGTATTACTAAATTTATTAAGTAACCTATTTTTATAATCCTAACCTAACCCTATAGTAGGGTTACTCAGACAAATACTTTAATAACTTTAGTAATACTAGTCCTAATTAGGTACTTTTTTAATTAGAGTAAAATTCTGAAGTAAGTAAGCTAAATAAGCTAAAAATTATTTAATTAGGTCTAGTATTACTATAGTTATTAAAGTTTTAAGAAAAAGCTTAGCATTTTAGATTTACTAGTCTAGTTAGGGTTACAAAAATGGGTTGCTTAATAAATTTAGTAATACTAGTCCTAATTAGGTAATTTTTAAATTAGATTAAAACTTTAGAATAACTAAGTAAAATAAGCTAAAAATTATCTAATTAGTCCTAGTATTACTAAAGTTATTAAAGGTTAAAAAAAAGTAGGGTAACCTATTTAACCAGCGTATATATATTATTATACTTAATATATTAAAAAAAGGATTTATTTTATATTATATAATAAATACTTACTAAACTTTAGCACGCTAAGCTATATACTAACCTATATACCGTAACTATAACTTTACTAACTAAAATAAAATATGTTTTATAATTCTTATATATGCTTAATTTTTAAACTATATTTAAAAAAATTTCTTTTTCTAGCTTATACCTTTTTTAAACTAGTGTCTTAACGCTATATTATTACCTCTTTTTATATAATAATAAATACTATTACTATTTTAATATTTAGATATATTATATTAAATAATCTAGAATATATATTTATATATTTATATATTAATTAAACAAATAGTGTGGCTGTAGTAGCTTAGGGCGACTAAAAGGGGTTTTAAAAATAGAGAAGTATATATATACCTTTATTTTATTTTTATTATAGCTTAATCTAAATATAATTTATTATATTTTAATATATATTTATATATTAATCGAATAAAAAGTGTAGCTGTGGTAGCTTAGGGCGACTAAAAGGGGTTCGAAAAAAGAGGAGTATATATATATCTTTATACTTAATATGTCGAAAAAGATATTATATTTTAAATATTTATACTATACTGTTACTATGCTTACTTTCTAACACTTTAGCTATAATATATATTTTAAAATATATATAACTATTAATTTTATAATTTATTTTTATAAAATTTATTTTTATATAAAGATTATGTATACTAATAATTTTAAACTATATAATAGCACCTTTTTAATATTATTTAAAAATATTTTAGAATATTAAAAATTTATTAGTAAAAGAATATAATAATAGTAAATTTTATTATATTATAAAAAATATATAGAGGTTTTTAAAAAGAAAAGTTAAAATAAACTAAATCTATTATACTAAATAGTAATATACGCTATTTATTATACTTAGGTTATACTATTAGGTAGTAGTTACTAAAGTCTAATATTATAGTATTTACGATATTCTAGTTAATTATTAACTAGATTTAGTTACTAGCCTAAAATTTTAATAATAGTAAAACTATATAATTTTTTTTAATATCCTATAAAATAATACTATATAATAAAAATAGCAAAAAATAAAAATATTAAATTTTTTTTGCTACTCTATAAATCTACTATATAGAAAGATAATATTTATATTAAATCTACGTCTATTAAAGACTATTCTTTTACTATTATATCTATACTAATACTAACGTCTTCCCCTTTACTATAGCCTATAATATTAAAAACTATTTTTAGTATTTTACTATTAAAAAGCTTAATTATTTATATAACTATAAAGATATACACATACTCCTCCTTTTTTAAAAACTCTTCTAGTCGCCTACATAGCCATTATAGCTACAACTTTTTATTTAATTAATATACAAATATATCTATATAATCTTTTTAATTAAAATACTTATATAATAAGTATAATCCTAATTAATAGTCTACGTATAATAGCTATCTATTATTAAATAAAAAATTTAATTTTTTTATAATAATATAATATTATTATTCTTAATAATATTCTTTAATACTAATTTAACTCCTAATCTACTAAATTAAGGATAATAACGTTAAAGAGATAGTAAAATAATATCTAACATCTAAGGGCCAGCGTACGACGCAGGAGGTTGCAATTTCTAGAGACGGGAAGAAGGCAATCGATGGCACCTAGCCCGGTTGCCTAGATGTGCCCCTGCGGCACAGTTCACAACCAACGCAGGAGGCTGCACCGGTTTGCCCCCCCAGCCGGGAAGATGTTCCTCCGCCACCCACACTCCCAGCTCGCTGAGACCCAGCTTCCGGATGTTCCCGATCTTCTTTACCAGATTCTCTTCCTTGCTACCAGACAAATCATGGAACGATGGATACAACTAAGGGGTTACAATCCTTTAAGGCCCACGGACGACACAGAGCCAGTGGATTCACTACAAGTTCGGCTCGGAAAATGGCTTACTCTCCGACGCGTACGCACCACTCTTTTTGTAGCAGCGTCGCTTCTCATATTAATTCTTTCGGTCCATTTCATTGACCTCACGACTATCTCGCGGGCTGTCCACCAGGCGACTAGCGAATTCCCTTCAACAAGCGAATCGACACCGAAGGCTGACGACCAAGTGAATTGGAGCGAGTACGCCTACGTTCAATACGTCACGAACGAAAACTACCTTTGCAACTCACTCATGATACTTGAAGCACTATATCGTCTTAAGTCAAAGGCTGATAGGATCATGATGTATCCGAAGGAGTGGCAGCTCACCACCGGCACCGAGACCGAGTCGACAACGGCAAGCAGACTGTTGATTCAAGCTAGAGATCAGTATCAAACAAAACTTATTCCTATTACAATACAGCATTCTATGAAGGGCGATCCGACCTGGCAAGACAGCTTTACTAAGTTGTTGGCTTTCAATCAAACACAATACAAGCGGTTGATTTCACTCGATTCAGACGCAACGGTCCGACAGGTAAGTTCTGCTATTGATCTATGCCTTCGCAATCACCAATTTGTTCCACAGCATATGGATGAGTTGTTCCTGACGCCTTCGTCACCGGTAGCGATGCCTCGAGCCTATTGGTTAGACCAACCATTCCTATCAAGTCAGTTAATCCTCCTCGAACCCTCAACCGCCGAGTGGCAACGAATACGGGACTACATAGACAAAGAAGATTCGGGTTTCGACATGGACATCCTAAACACGATCTACAAGGATTCGTGTATAGTTTTACCCCACAGGCCCTACAATCTAATCTCGGCGGAGTTTAGAGGTAGCTACGAGAGCCATAGAAAGTATTTGGGGCCAGGAGAAAAGTGGAATGGAACTTCGGTTTTGGAAGAGGCGAAATTCGTCCATTTTTCTGATTGGCCGTTGCCCAAACCTTGGATCAAAGCGTCGGATTCGGCCATGGCGGCTCGGCAGCCTAATTGCACGAGGAGTGAAGATGGTGAAGAGGTCGATTGTACAGATCGTGACATCTGGTTGGGTCTGTACAGAGACTTTTCAGAACGTCGTCAGGTAAGATTGAACTTCGATGGCTTATTGAGGTGTCGTTGACATTGTCTTAGCGCGTCTGCGGCCGCTCCTATGATAAGGGTAGAAGGAAACGAAGAGAAGGCTTCTCTGCCAGTGGGGATTTACGATACGAGTTCGTGGTCGCATAATTTCAGAATTCTCTTAATCAGTGTAAAAAGGGCAGTATAAAGAATTATTACAAAAGATACGAAAGCCGTCAACAGGAAGCCATACTTGGCTCGATGCATGAGCGATCAAAAGCGATCATAGAGAAGGCTCTTGTTCTCTGACTGTATAGAGGGGTGGAACTCTGTCGAATCAACGTTTCAAGACATCCGGGAGCGCCCCGTAATCCTGTCCTAATCCATTGACCGTGATCGTTACTGCGAGCCGCGACTCTCATAAGCAACAACCGGCATATATCAGCCTACAGCTCCTTCTGCACTCTCTGTTCAGACTTGGGGCCCTCGAAGCCCATATACGTCGGATAGATAACCTCGAAGAATTCGTCGCTCTGCTACTTTATGTCCTCAATATGTTTAGGGCGCTCGGACCGACGGGAAGGGCTTTCTCCGCGTAGGGAATGAAAACACAGACCGCCCTATTACTTACTGAAGGAAGCCCAGGCCCTACGATCTGTATTTACTGCCCTTGATAACTCATTAATAAATCCGTTCGGAGATAGGTAAACAATACAATGCGCCTATCGACCGCGAAATATGTTACCTTAACCCTTTCCGACAGCTACCCGCAGACAGGGGCAGAAAACCTTACGTTAAAGAGATTTGCCAAAGTGCTTTATAAAAGCATCCTGAGATTATCACGATCGAATTCCGCTCCAACATCTACGCATCACAGTCTTTCCGCCCGACCACGCAGGCCCATGTCACATTGACAAACGCCCCCTTCGCGTGCTCCTGCGCCAGCGCCTCAATGTACGTCTACACCGAAGCATCGCTGTACAAGTATTCCTGCAGGCCCATGAGAACCGTCTGCGCACCAACAGGTTCGTAGTGGTCTGGGTTCTTGTACTTCTCTACCGCTACCACTTGCAATCCGTTCCGCTCAAATGTTACGGGAAGGTCGTTAATCCAACTACAAAATTTGTCAAACTTGTAAAGCAGGAGAGGAGTGTCCCGAGGATGGGGACATACTCGTACGAACTCGTGGGCAGCGGCTTCTTCCATTGCTCGACGAGCTTCTCGCACGCGGGCGTCGGACCCACGCCCTCCGGCTTGCGCACATGCGCGCTGTCCGGAAGGGGCTCGAACCACTACAGATAACCTCCCGGTTCTGTTCCAGTCAGTAAATCCCATCGAGTAAACTAAGCCGGGCGGAACCCACTCAGCAGAGTGACAACGTTCTAGAACAGCTTATCTGCTACATCATCGTTCACAATGCACTTCCAGAATCTGGCGGCCACGACGTCGAACTTCCCAATGCACTCGGCAGGGAAAGGCTCAAAGCAGTTATACGTCCACCACAAAACGTTGGGCGCGCGGATGCTCTCGTGTAGAAGCTAGGCCGCGGAGATGTCGACGGCGTCGAATTGTGCGGTAGGCAGGGCAGCAGCGAGCTCGGAGATCCATATCCTCGAAGAACGAAATCAGCACTTCCATGTGTCTATGCACAAAAAGTAACCGTTTAGCAAAAGACCTTACCCAGTCCCTGCGCCGAGATCTAGAATGCGAAGGTGGTTTCCGTCAACGGGGATTTTCAGGTGCAGGTTATACCCCGCCAGGCTCTTCATCCAGAAGTGATTCAAGTTGAGTCTGTGTGGGGTGTGAGAGGGTAAATATATGACAGATTCCTCTCTCTGACCTTGTCGAAGCAAGCGCATTGCGCTGCAGAGGATACGGAAGGCTTTCTGTGGCCGTCGAACCCATTGTGAGCGACATTGCAACAAGTTGGACCGCAGAATTTTGCACTGAGACCTGGCATCTTCTTATACACGACTCGCACGTAGTTAAAGACTAGTGTTATAAGGGAATACTAGTGCTAGAATGAGCTTAACCGCGGATTGATACACAAATCAGCCGCTTTGTTTGAGTGTGAGTGTGGGGGCTGAGTAACTACTACGCAGCGTAAGGCTGAATCGCCCTAGCTACGTTCTCCAACTAACTGCAACAAGAATGGAACTGGGCGCTTTATTGCACTCTTGAGCCGAAAATACATGCATGCTACCTGGCGAGTAGATTGGAACCGCCATTCGAAGGGTCCGCTGATCATCTACCGAAGGTATCTCGCCGAGTGTTCAGCGAGACTACAGACTCTGGAGGCGCAAAAGGAGACTGTATCGTACGTAACGCCGTTGATACCATCTATATCGTACCTATGGCTCGAAATCCGAATACCCTGCGATACCCAGCGAGGGACGTTATTAAGGGCGATGGTCCGAACCCGCGTCGATGCTTTGCTTGCAAAAAGACGCCCTGAACGCCCTGTTCTTCGAGTTTGTGATGCTGGACACGTTGGGCTGCGCGTCGTGGCATTCACCTTCCCAACTCAAGCTCCATTAGCAGCAGCCGGGGCCACGCTGCCGAATCCTCCGGTGCTGCCGAATCCGCCCGCGCCCCGTACGCTCTCTTCCAGCTTCTCCACGAGCACCACCTCGGGCATGGCAATCTGGACGATTATTAGCGTGCCTCTATGCCCCACCCAGAGGCATACACACCTTCTCAACAATCAATTGCGCGATGCGATCTCCAACCTTGACCTCAAAGTCCGTCTCGCTCAGGTTCGCAAGGATAACACCGACTTGGCCGCGATAATCGGCATCGATGACGCCTGCCATGGTGTCGATGCCGTGCTTGGCCGCGAGACCCGAGCGCGGGGCCACACGTCCGTACGTGCCGGCGGGCACGGCAATCGAGATGTCTGTATCCACACGTGCCCGGCCGCGTGCTGGGATCACGACGTCCCTCGCGCTGTACAAGTCATGGCCTGCGGCGAAGGCGCTTCCCTTTGTGGGTGCGCGCGCCTTGTCGCTGAGGAGCTGGACTTGGAGTGCCTGCTCGGTGGCTGCGGCTGCCGCGACGCTGGGAGCAATCGAGGCGGGTGGCTGGAGAGACATGGCGAGGGGCGTGGGCGTTGATATGCCTTGGTCGGTTAGCCATCCGCCGCTGTAGAGGGTTGCATGATGTACTCACCAGAATCCGAGGCGCGGGGCAGGGTGGCTGGCTGGCCGAGCGTCGACGGCTCGATTACTTTTGTGCGTTTGGGGAGGGGCGAAGCGGGCAGCGAGGGCGGCTCGTGGTCGGATGCGGGTGTGGCAGACATTCTGGGGGGCGTTCGGAGTGGAAGGCGGTGAGTGCAAGTGAAGATTGGGGGTTGGACGCGCTCGGTGGGGCAGAGCGACGCGTCGCGCGTTTTGGGGGGTCCATTGGCTGGGTGGGTATGGGCAGAGCGAGCCTCCGCAGTCTCTTGAGTCGCATTCAGCACCATCAATTGCGCATTCGGCGAGAGAACCGTCTGTTACCTTGTTAGACTTTGATGCTGTGGGTTGCTCGAGCAGCTTTGAGGTGCTCCTCCAGGGCTCTCTTCGCGTGCGCCAAAATCTTCTCCGGATGCCCACGCAACCTCCCAACACAGACACGTAAAGAAGACGCCAATACAGGGAAACTTGGAGGATGCGTATGTACTCCGAAGCATTGCATTGCGCGCTGCCGGGCGTCACGTGATCTATCCAAGCCTTGGAAGCCATAGACCTATCATCGACGCAAGGGCGATCTCCTGCCTCCGACCCCAACGACCAGCAACGGCACCATCGTATCACTCACGCACCGTCAACGTCGTGGCACACTCAGATACCGCTTTTCCACGCGTGACATCAGCCAGCTTATGCAACCTGCCCGCTGAATGAAGACCAGTGCCCAGCAGATCGTCTCCTTGGTCAACGCTTGTATCCAGTGCATGGGAACCAGCATCATGGCATCTGTCAGCACTTACCATCTCTACGTTCTGCGCCCGGGACGAGCGTCAGCGCCAGGCCTTGCCGCTGTTCGCCGGCATAAAATTTGATCCCCAAGGAGGATGCTGGTCTCTACGTCAGGAGCCGCCGCTACTGTCTGCATCAGACAATTTTTAGTACCCTAAACCGGATATCAAACGCCAGACCATCGTCGTCCGCCGAGGTCCACGTGCATCGTGCTCGCGTGACCGGCACTTGGCTTTGCGGCTCTGCCGTTCCCCACCATCAGCAGAGCCTCAATGCCGCTAAGATGGGACCGAGATAGCGCCTAGCAAGCTCCGCTACCAGGTCTCGCTGGACCAATATTTGCGGCTACACATACTCGCGCCGACACATGGAATCCACCCGAAAGACTCTCCAGGCCCTGGCTAGCGTAAGAAGCCTGCTATGCAAGCTTCCCATGGGCACTTGGCCGAGGGTGGAGACCCCGCCGTTTCCCCCATCTCCAGCACTAAAACAGGTCGCGGCGCTGTTGACCCATTTCCTGCCCCGACATGCGCCATGAGTAGGTACATGCCAACAAAGCGAATTTTCCGCAAGCTTCTTTTGCTCTACGAGCCAGGTTTCTGGGCTACACTAGAACGGATGGTTCTGCGCTGGGAGTCGAATATTGAGACGCGTTGACTTGCCAAACAGGTGCACACCAAGAACACAGCGCGATCCAAGATAGCCGGGGGGAACGCTGGTAAATCCAGATGCAGTGCGTGAGCAATTCCACAAGGTCCGTCATCAGCAAAAGAATTTTCGCGGCCAAGATGGCCAATAGAAATAGAGGGCATGGACAGGTTGGACTACGTCCCCGCACTTCCCGCGCTAAGCATCGACAAGATGCGATCGAGCTTAAAAGCGCCACTGGCTTCACCGTTCCTGCGGCACCTCCTCGCAGATCATTCGTCATGATGGTGACCACACTGCATCGACATGTCGCTTCGCACAGGTTTCCCTACAGACAATGTAGTTGAAGAAGCTTTCCGAACCGCTCCACTTTATGAACCCCAGACCTGTAGCTGAAACCCGGCGAGGCGGCCCCTGGAGAAGGCCTGCTGTCTGCCGATCTATGGTACGGTGCCACCCATCATTCCGGGGCTCCCATGGAGTAGGCCAACTCCTCGCCCTAGCGACGCACTAGGTGCACGTCTCCCCGTCCGTTCATGTGGCCACTGTTTGAAATCGTCCAATCTTGGGTCTAGTGCCATTGCTCCATCAGTCCAGCCTCCGAGGCTTCGTCACCCATGGGCCTCCATCTTCTGCAGGGCACGGAGCAGGTTTATTTAAGGCGGATGAAGCCCCAATGGGTCGTCAGTTACCACTCTATGCCTCTTCGCTTTTTCACCTCCTGTGGCTTATCACAGGTCGATAAATCTTTGTCTACGGTTGTTTTAGAGATTGGTCGCCAAACATGGGTGTGCTGATCAAGAAGTCCGAGGACGCTGCTGGTGCAGCATGGCCCGCTATTCTCGTTGGATTGTTTGTTGCTTTTGGCGGCGTGCTGTTTGGGTATGTTGACATCACGAGATATTTGCGCCATGATTCCTGACAACTTTCAGTTATGACACGGGAACCATTGGTGGCATCTTGGGAATGCCATACTGGCGAAATCAGTTCTCCACCGGCTACAGGAATAAGAACGATGGTTTGCCGGACGTCACATCGGCTCAGACGTCTGAAATCGTTTCCATTCTATCGGCTGGTACCTTCTTTGGAGCTTTGACCGCCGCTCCAGTTGCGGATGCAGTGGGTCGACGACTCGGTCTCGTTGTCTGCTGCACCGTCTTCTGTCTCGGAGTCATTTTGCAGACCGCAGCTACGGCTATTTCCATGTTTGTAGCGGGACGTTTTTTCGCAGGTTACGGTGTGGGCATGATTTCTGCGACCATCCCACTTTATCAATCCGAAACAAGTCCGAAGTGGATCCGCGGCGCGGTTGTTGGTTGCTACCAACTCGCAATTACCATTGGCCTTCTGCTTGCCGCCATCGTTGACAACGCGACTAAGAACCGGAACAATAGCGGATCGTACAGGATTCCCATAGCCGTGCAGTTCGCATGGGCTATTGTCATCTTTGTGGGCTGTATCTTCCTGCCCGAGACTCCACGCTGGTACATCAAGAAGGGCAATCTCGAGAAGGCCGCCAAATCCCTTTCGAAGTTGAGGAGACTCAATGTTGAGCACCTTGCCTTGCTGGAAGAACTGGCCGAAATTACTGCCAACCATGAATATGAGCTCTCATTAGGCAAGGCAACCTACTTGGACTGCTTCAAGGGTAACCTTGGATACAGATTGCTCACTGGCTGCCTTCTTCAGTCATTGCAGTAATTGACGGGTGTCAACTTCATCTTTTACTACGGCACTAAATTCTTCCAAAACGCCGGCTTCGGCAACCCCTTCGTCATCTCCATGATTACTTCGGCCATCAATGTTGGTTCGACATTCCCTGGACTCTACATGGTGGAGAAGTGGGGTCGCCGAAACCTCTTGCTCTTCGGTGCCATCGGTATGGCCGTGTGCCGATTCATTGTCGCTATCACGGGCACCGTCGTCGGTACCCACAACGGTCCCGCCCAGAATGCCATGGTCGCCTTCGTCTGTATCTACATCTTCTTCTTCGCGTGCTCTTGGGGACCCGTAGCCTGGGTTGTCACCGGCGAGATCTTTCCGCTAAAGGTGCGCGCCAAGTCGCTCTCCATGACGACCGCCTCGAACTGGCTCCTCAACTGGGCCATCGGATAGTAAGTTATACAGCCACCCTCTTCTCGTCTTGAACGATAGCTAATACACCCTCAGCGCCACCCCCTACATGGTCGACGCCGGTCCCGGCAACGCCAACCTCGGCGCAAAGGTCTTCTTCATCTGCATCTTCTTCGTGTGGACCATGATCTTCGAGACCAAGGGCCTTGCGCTCGAGCAGGTCGACGAGCTCTACGCCAAGATCCCGCACGCGTGGCAGTCCAAGGGCTTCGTGCCGTCCGTGTCGTTCCAGGAGGTCCAGGAGGCGCATGCGGATACCAGACATTTCTCCCTGGCGGAGGTGGAACGGGAAGTTGATCGCAAGAGGAGCGTGGAGTACAATGAAGATTCCAACCCGCTTGCGAATGAGAAGGCGTAGGCGGGTGTCGCTCGCACGCAGGGATGCATGGTCCGCTTCGTTGCCTTGTGGTTATCGTTCTGCGTTTAGCATAATCACATGGGTTGTAGACGGCGAAGCCTGGGCTTGTGGTACTCGTTGCGTACTGCCAATTTCTACACGATGAATGAATAGATGTCCAAATACCACGATTTTACAAGTGTCCAGTCACATCGTGTGATCTATTGATCGGCTTCTACTACTCTCGTAGAATACACTCGCGTGAGAGTAGAGTCTAAAGATCTACGTATATGCGGCGGAGCACTTGAGTCTTGAGGCGAGGTCGACGATTATGGCGAACTGCTTCCCCGCACTGATTGCCATGACACAGTACGACGTCGGGTCGCGGATGCGGAATGATGCATGGCGGGATTCGTACCGTGCCTTGGAGTAGCAAGACGTTCAAAGCCTTTCCCCTACCAGCTGATCTATATTGGCGCAGGTAAATGTAGATGAAGTATTCATACAAGTTCTTTCTACCAATCAGCGAGAGCCGCTCACAAAGGATGCGCACCGAACTGCGAACTGCTATGATTGCCCAGGTGGCTGTGCGCAGGTTCAATATTCGGGTGCACATATAGCCCATATTTTGTGCTGTGATGGAATGGGACGGTGAAATAGCGTATCGTAACCGCCGGGCGAGCTTTCGAACGAGTTCTGGGATATCGCTGGTACTAAGAAGATTGATGTACTATTGGGATGACCGATGGCAACATCGGCTTTTCGAGGTAAGTGTTACATTGCGAGGTCTTCTGGGAGAATAGGCCCCAACAATCGCACTGGGCGACCGTACGCGCACACTAATTTGGTGATTCTTCGTAGCTCAAGTCACCCTAGGGTACATCTCACCGTAGTTACTTATGGAGTCCATTGTTTCAAGAGATGCCACGGGAGTTTTCGCTAGTGTTTCGTGGTCAAATCAATTCGTGGCTGTTTTCGTCCCCGGCCTGAGGGGCTGTCGCGCAAATGAACACACAGAGTGGCACACTACGCGCCTTGCATCTCATTGCGATTTAGGAGCTTCCATTTCCGGATGAACTAGTGGGGGTTTCGTTTTGTGTAAGGGTTGGTTGGTCGTGAACAGGCGGCTGCAGATCAGGCAGGGGGCAAGAGAAAATACTGTAAAGCCAACGGAGCGCCTTACGAAACTTTTTCCGCGCGCCAGCTCGTTTGTAAATAATGCAGTGCTTTTGTATGTAAAGAGTGATGAACAACACGAACCTCTCCCAAAGGAAGCCCCAGCGTCACCTGTACCAACCGCGAGTCGACCGTCCTTTGCGGCATCTTCCTCATCCGTTTCGACCAGGATACTTCGAGAGCTTCTTGAAGCCGAATCCTCGCAGAATTCTGTTAGAAATAGGACGAAGACGGACGAAGATGTTGCTACTGTGGGTCAAGCGGATGTGAACGAACAAGATACGAGCGAGTCGGGTTCAAGCAGCTGGGTGAAAGCGAGATTCAGGGGGTCATCGATGGGTCGACTTCGGAGGACGAAAGATGAGGAGGATGCCGGGGTTCCACAGCAAGAATGATATCGAGAGCTGTGGTTCCCTACCAACATTTTGTCAGATTTTTTGGGTTCCTTCGGGGCTTAACATACGGTGTCACCCCTTCGTAGGAAAGCACGAGGACAGCAATCCAAGCATTTGGAGACGTGTATTTACGCAGCTGACGTTCCAAGTACAAGGCCACCCGCTCCTCCCCGGCGTGGAGCAGTCCTTAGAAAGAACGAACAGACTAAGTGAGATATTTATCCTAAATAGTCCCATCCCGCACACAGGCTTTGAGATCCTTTCGCCCATTGAGTTCTCGTTGTTGCGTTGTGCCGCGGCTTCATGAAGCTCGCGAAGTACGCTGATTGAGATCCTTTCGCCTTTGACCCGGTGTACGACCCTTGCTGCCAATTGTCGGTGGGCCCTGATACAATTTCCCCGCTGCCTTTGAACCATACGCGTACTTGTTGTCTCCTGGCTGCTGCGGAACGGACGACCCCGTAAGGCTGGACCCGGCATGTCATCTCCAGGGATGACTCCCGTTAGTCAAGCCAGGCAGATCTCGCGTGCCTTTGCAAGCCACGTTGCGATGCCAGACAGGAGGGCGAAGGATTCGGCAACGAGTATATGAGAGTAGAAGAAACACGACGTATGATAGACCTCCCTAATTGGGTTTTATTGCATCGAGTAAAGCCAGGATGCACGCTAGGTCCTCAAACTCCCACTCGTAGATTTCAGAAATACCCATCGCCTTAATAGTCCATCATACTCCCCACCAATCGCCGCTGATACTTCTCCACAACCTCCTGACACCGCACAACCACACCCGCAGCAAGCACCCTGACTTTCTCGTCTTCTCCACCGTCTTTACCAGCGGGTAATCCTTCGAACACCGTCCGCACCCATTCTTGCGTTTCCATTAGTTCCCTGCCTTGCTCCGTCGCCAAGCGCTCTTTGTCCTCGTTCGTCTCAAGCAGCATCAAAAAGGCGAACAACAACGCCGACAAAATCTTTTTGTCATTCAGCGCGTAACTACGGCAGGAAAGCAGCAACTCCCACAGTTCGCGCGTCATCTGCGGGAGAGCAAGAGTATTCGGACCGCTTGCGTTCATGAGTAATGCTAGTGTATGTAAAATCGTGGGCAGTAGATGTGGTGACGTGTAGATGGATGAGTTAGATGTCGAATCACGGGTCGCGAGCCACCACCGTCCCGTAAGCGGGAAGAAGAAGTTCTCAGCAACTAGTTGCGATAGAGCGTTAGGAATGGGCTTCGAGCGTCGCGCCTCGATCTCCATCCGCGAGCTGAAGGTGCGACTCTGGCCTACCTTGAGAATGGACGGGCCCGTGAGAGTGTCTGCGGCTTGAGCGGCGAGCGGAGAAAGGAGCTGTCTCGTCATATTGGACGTGAGGCGCGTTAATGGGGTAGGCGTCGATGAAGTGGATGAGTAGAGGGCGTGCAGATGTGGTGAGAGTTGTTTGCTCGGGAAGGTTGCCGAAGGTGGAGTGAGTTCTTCCGTGGCAGTGTCTTTCAAACCAGCCAGTTCGCGAGCGCCTAAGCCGAGCGTAGTCAGGATCGCGGCGCGTTGAGTTAGGGAGTAGTCGCCTGCGAAGAAGCCGCGTGCAAACCATTGGGCCATTGCCGCTGGCTTCGCCAAAAGCAACGCTATAAGAGCTTGTTGTCTCTGCTTCGCAAAGTCTTCCAGTTCGAAGGTATCGTTCAGCCCAACGAGGATGGTTGCAAGCTCTTCGATGTGATCGAGTACTTCGGATCCGAAATTTGTTTTGCGGCGGATTAGCGGCGCGGCAGTGGAGAGTGCTAAAGCGTGCCTGTCATAATTCTCCGTGTCGCGCAGGCCGGCAAGAAGGTCCCGGATGTACACGGGCGCGGTGGGCTTGTTCCGGTTTATCTCTGTAGCGTCATCGGTCTCGTCTTCAGGATCAGAGTCGGGCTTTGAGTAAGGAACCAGATCATCGTCTTCATCCTCTTCTTCATCTGATAGTAGTTCGACGATATGGTGACCTTGGATTTCGGTGACAGCGGGTTCCGCGGTATCTTTATGTGCGACTTTGGGAGTTGGCTTTCGGGCCGGTTGCGGGGATAATGATCTTTTGTCCTGTACTTTCAAGTCGCTGATTGCCCCAATCTTGTCGTTGATCTCTGTGAGATCTTGATACCATTGCGCTTCTGCGGCTTCATCGCCTTCTAATTCGAATTTGAGTCGAGTCTCACTTTTGTCGACGAGCTTGGAGATCGCCATGCCCACTGCTATACCTAAAGACCGTGCTCGTGGCGAGGATGAGCCGATTCTATTCGAAATTGCAGATGTGTGATAGCTCGACTTAGCCATCATGGTGAGGAACGTGGGTTGAGAGCGCTGGACGTAGCCGCAGGTTATTACAAGGGTTTGCGCAAGAGCTTTATTGTCAGTAATCGTATAGTTTTTTGGGTTTCTAGAGACATGTTACCTTCTTGCTGTAGAATGGGTGTGTGTCTAATGTAGAAGGAGTCCCCAAAAACTTTGAGGCTATGTTCGAGGAGCGTATGTAGTTGGTCTAGAGCATGTCAACCCGTTTCGCACTTGCTGGGTATTGGCTTGCGGGCTGACCTTCGTGGTTCGCAACGGCAGCAATGACGCTCCTGCGAGCTTTAAGAGAATCATCTAGTGCAGATATGGTAGATTTAGTAAGCGACGTAACTAGGTGCTCCTTCAATGTGTCGCTGTCTCCTATGAGCTCGCTAATCAAGGCAGCGACACCTGCGATGTGTAGCGAGGTTTCAGATAAGGAAGTTCCTTTAATGTCGACCATGGTATTTAAGTATTGTTTTGACAGCGACGTTATGAAGGCATTGAGGTACTTGCGCTGTTCAAAAACCTTCATCTTACGAAATAGCGAGCTGAAGATGGCGATCGAGTCATCGCCGATCATACCCAGCAGCATGGGGCGTACGATCTGGTCTGCCGCGTGGTTGGTATGAAGCGGATGCATGATTAGCCCAACAACGCACCTATGTACCCTAGAGTCGATGCTTTACTGCAAACATCTATAACTGCCATTGCAGCTTCCTCGTCACTCTCGACTTGGCTCATAAGGTTTGCAATGTTGCGTCCCAGCCAATTTGCGTAGCCGCTGCCGTCTGCCAGCCAGCCCACTACCCGGGACCTTTCCTTCTCTTTCAGAACATGATCAGCTTCCGCTACAAGCGAGACTATCCGCCCGGAAGCAACCTGTGCGACAAACTCTTTCCATATTATCTTTCTTTGGGCTGCATTCCTCCCATGCGCAGCCAGATCTATCCAGACCTGACTGAGACATCGATCTCCGCAAAGGGTCTTTTCAATAACAGCTATCAACTCCACAGTAAGAGATGCGGAATCTCGGCCATTGCCCACCGGTTTCTTCTGCTGACAATCTGCAATCAGTGGTCGTAGACGCATGATGATGTTACCTATGCCGCAGGGATTCCGGAGACATCTGATCAGCTGTTCCAGTTGTGTTCCTCGCTCTTTCAATGTTTGCCAATAGTCTGGTATCGTGGTATTTATAAGCTGATAAACGATGTTTGCTGCAACAGGGTCTGGCAGCATGAGGTGGAAACCATCTTTCCGCTCGATCTCGGTTGTTAGGTACTTTAGCACGTTTATAACCGATTCCAAATCCGGCTGCTCTTTCAAAACTTCCAAAGCCTTGGCCGGGTTGTCTACCGTGGCGCTGCTCCCGTTATTGGTCCGGTTTTCCTCAGTGTTTCCGGTCTCTTGCAGAATAGGTTTGGCAGCTTCAGTGCGCTTCACCTTGACGGTGGAGAGGGGTGTGAGAAAATCATCCATATTGTCGCAAACATAATCAATATTCGCGTTTTTCCATGATAGCTAGGTTGCCCGAAGTTGAGAGCCGTGCAGCGCATTCACAAGTGTTCGAGAACTTGATCGAAAGCCGCGAGCAGTAAAACTAGCCGTTCGTTCGGTAGATCTTGCTACTTTCGCTAGCGCCTTGGCTCGCGCCTCTGCGGGGCTAACCTCACTTGTACAGCTGCCTACCATCTCCCATCGCCGCTTCGTACCCGCCAATTACTTGAACCACGGCTTCTCACATCGCAACAACAGAGACAAACGCACACAGAATGGCTGCAGTTGATGTTGCACCCTTGCCCAACGGCTTAGAAGGCACCCGGATACGATGGTACATTCTAGGCTCCAGGAAGCTATGAGTAAGCTAACGCTTCGGCATAGGAAGTACTTGGACAAGGTCTTGGACAGATCCGGACCTTTCACGGACCCAGACAGCTTCGTGCCAGGGAACCATGAGACTTTAGAGAGGGCAAAAGTACTGTAGGTCTACTGGTGCATTCTCGAAAGCTGGTATCATCACTAACGTGCACTTTTAGGGTCATGTGAGTTACAGTGCCGACAATTGTCAAAACATCATCTAATATGCATTTAGTGGTGCTGGTGGACTAGGGTGCGAGATCCTGAAGAACTTGGCTCTGTCAGGCTTCAAAGACATTCACGTCATTGACATGGACACAATCGACGTGTCCAACCTCAACCGCCAGTTCCTCTTCCGCGCCGCCGACGTGGGAAAGTACAAAGCCGAAGTTGCTGCAGCTTTCGTGGAGAATCGCGTGAAAGGTGTCAAGATCACGCCTTACTGCGGCAAAATCCAGGACAAGGACGAAGAGTACTACAAGCAGTTTGCCATCATTGTCTGCGGCTTAGACAGCATCGAGGCGCGGCGATGGATCAATTCGATGCTTGTCGGAATGGTGGATGGTAATGATCCGGACAGCTTGAAGCCGCTGATTGATGGTGGCACGGAGGGTTTTAAGGGACAGGCAAGGGTGATTTTTCCAACGATGACCAGTTGCATTGAGTGCCAATTGGACATGCACGCTCCCCGTGCTGCAGTTCCGCTTTGCACTCTCGCCACGATCCCGCGCCAGCCGCAGCACTGCATTGAGTGGGCGCATATCATTGCTTGGGAAGAGGAGCGCAAGGACATCACGCTTGACACGGACGACCCAGAGCACATAACCTGGCTATTCCAGAAAGCACTGAAGCGTGCAGAGGAGTTCAACATTCCCGGAGTGACGTACAGCATGACACAGGGTGTCGTCAAGAACATCATTCCGGCCATCGCGTCTACGAACGCTATTGTAGCAGCCAGCTGCTGCAACGAAGCCTTCAAGCTCCTCACCAACGCGAACCCTTTCCTCGGTTTCCCGGGCACCGACAACTACATGATGTACACTGGCGACGAGTCTGTGTATACCTACACCTTCGAGCATCAGAAGAAGGATGACTGCCCGGTATGTGGTGAGGATGCTCTTGCGCGGCCGCTCGAGATCGACCCGGAGGCGACGCTGCAAGAGTTTGTGGACGGTCTGGCGGAGCGACCGGAGGCTCAGCTCAAGGCGCCATCAGTACGGACGACAGAGAAGTCGCTCTACATTCAGTCATCGGCGGATCTTGAGCGCCTGACGAGACCGAATCTGGAGAAGAAGATGAAGGACTTGACGACGGAGGGTGAGGAGATGCTCGTCTCGGATAAGGCGTTCCCAACCTTGTTCAAGTACGTCGTGGTATGGAAGAAATAGTGGAGCTTCGGAGGGTACATGGTATGGTACATATAGTATTCTTGTGAACGCAGCATGCGTGAAATGAATATTAGAGTAAAAGTAAGAATATCTTGAAATTTTTAGACGGCATATACGGCCGAAAAAGTTTGACATATTCTAGTAGCCACTGCTAAGATGGGTCAGCTCCGATAGACAGGTAATAACCGCGGCTCCAATACGATGCAAATGAGAATTTACCGTTGTTCCAATCATTTCAGTATTCTAGCTAATGCAAGATCAAGCCTGCCCCGGGTGCCGTACGACTGTGACCCAAGGTTCCTATCCTGAACCAGACGTAGACTAATCAGGTGATCAGACAGCCCAGCTGCAGCCTAGCAAGCAGACCAGCACATACATAGCAGCCTTCCAGACTAAAAATCGTCCGCACGTTACGAGCACCAGCTTCCGGAAAGTACCATACACGACACGAACGGGAGGCAAGCTGGTCCGTGCTCATTTTAGCGTCATACCAAATCCCCCAGGGCTTCGAAACTATCGACCATCCTCACCCGGACGAACCGCAACACGTACAGCACAATGGCCGGGCCGCGCGCAGGAAAACAGGCTGCCGCCACCAACGGCTCTGGCGGAGGATCGAGCAAGCAGTCGCTCACCGAGGCCTTCGACAAGGACCTGTACGACGGCGACGGCGCCGACAAGTATGCCGGCTACAATATGTCCATCGCCACCAACGAGGACGAGGACATGGAAGATGCCGGAGAGATTAACGGCAGGCGGCTCGTTGGACAGTACACGGCGAGCGCAGACATGGTCAACGAATACGCGCACGGCGAGGATGACTTGCTGGAATCCCGCGAGAAGCAAGCCCAGATCAGCTCCCGCGAGACCGACTACCAACGACGCCGTTTCGATCGTAAATTGTCGCCCGAACGCGCAGACCCGTTTGCAAAGGATGGCGACAGTGGCGGCATGTCATACAAGGAAGTTATGAAGGAGCGCGAGCTAGAGCGGGAGGAAGCGCGCGTCCGGCGACTCATCGAGGAACGTGAGAGAAAGAACGGAAACCAAGTCCTCGACCACAAACCCACCCTCAAGGATGGCGAGCCCGAAGCGGATGGCAGCAAGACGCCGCCCATGGAGAAGAAGCGAAAGCGGCGCCGGTGGGACGAGGGCTCTGACGAGAAGCCTATGCAGATCGAAGAGACAGCGGTGGAATCTGCAGTGAAGAAGCGCTCACGTTGGTCTCCAGATCCCCAAGAAGTGAAGCCGGAAGAGCTTGCGGCCGCCGCACCCGTCCGTTCGCGATGGGACACAACTGCAACTGTTGGTAGCGCAACCCCCGCTCCGTCCAATGCCGCCACAGTTGCCGCACCTACAACCTTCACATTTGGCACTGACATCTCCGCACGCAATGCTCCGCTTTCTGATGAACAGCTGGACATGATGCTTCCCTCGGAAGGCTACAAGATACTCGACCCGCCGCCTGGGTATGAGCCGGTGAGGAGACCGATCGGCATGCCAGCTCTCCCGACTGGATACCAGGGTTATCTAGTGCCTGAGGCGGACAACGGCATGGCTATGATGGGCAAGCAGCTACCGACCGAGATCCCTGGTGTTGGTGATCTGCAGTTCTTCAAGAACGAGGACATGAAATACTTCGGGAAACTGACAGACGGCGCGGACGAGAACGAGCTGTCTGTGGAGGAACTCAAAGAGCGAAAGATAATGCGCCTTTTGCTCAAAGTGAAAAATGGCACCCCACCCCAGAGGAAGACGGCCTTAAGGCAACTCACAGACAACGCTCGCCAGTTCGGAGCTGCGGCTTTATTCAATCAGATTCTCCCTCTCCTGATGGAACGGACACTCGAGGATCAAGAACGTCACCTCCTCGTCAAGGTCATCGACCGTGTCTTGTACAAGCTTGATGATCAAGTCCGTCCATTCGTCCACAAAATTTTGGTAGTGGTCGAACCTTTACTCATCGACCAGGATTACTATGCTCGCGTTGAAGGTCGGGAAATTATAAGCAATCTCGCAAAGGCCGCAGGTTTAGCTCACATGATTAGTGTGATGCGTCCTGACCTTGACCACCAAGATGAGTATGTGCGGAACACGACAGCTCGAGCTTTCGCAGTTGTGGCTTCTGCTCTTGGAATCCCAGCACTTCTTCCCTTCCTTCGGGCTGTCTGCCGCTCGAAAAAGAGCTGGGCTGCCCGTCATACCGGCGTGAAAATCATCCAGCAAATACCTATTCTGATGGGTTGTGCTATCCTGCCCCATCTAAAGGGCCTGGTCGACTGCATTGCCGATAACCTGAATGACGAACAGCCAAAGGTCCGAATGGTCACCGCACTCGCATTGGCAGCACTTGCCGAGGCTGCTGCGCCGTATGGTATCGAGGCTTTTGACGATGTCTTGAATCCTCTCTGGACAGGCGCCCGGAGACAGCGTGGCAAGGCCCTGGCCGCTTTCTTGAAGGCCGTCGGCTTCATCATCCCGCTTATGGACGAAGAATACTCCAACTGTAAGTATGCTTCCTTCCGAGAAGTAAGCTCATCAGCTAATATTGTATATTTAGACTACACCAGCCAAGTCATGGAAATCATCATTCGAGAATTCCAGTCCCCTGACATGGAGATGCAGAAGGTCGTGCTAAAAGTCGTCGCTCAATGTGCCAGCACGGCTGGTGTGACACCGGTCTATCTCAAGGATAATGTATTGCCTCCGTTCTTTTCCCATTTCTGGGTCCGCAGGATGGCGCTCGATCGGCGCAATTACCGCATGGTTGTGGACACCACCTTGGAACTTTCCCAAAAAGTGGGCGTTGCAGAAATCGTCGGCCGCATCTGTAACCATATGAAAGACGAGTCCGAAGCATTTCGAAAGATGGCGGTCGAGACCGTGGACAAAGTCATCTCGACACTCGGAGCCCATGATGTGGACCAACGCTTGGAAGAACAGTTGGTCGACGGGGTCCTGGTCGCTTTTCAGGATCAGACCGTCGAGGATCCCATTGTCATAGACGGGTTTGCAACTGTGGTCAACGCACTTGGAGAGAGGACGAAGCCCTTTCTGCCGCAGATCACTGGTATTATTCTCAATCGTCTCAACAACAAGTCAGCGACAGTGCGCCAAAACGCGGCTGACCTGATCAGCCGGATCACAATAGCCTATCAGAAATGTGATGAAGATGCACTACTTGTCAAGATTGCTAGCGTCCTTTACGAACAGCTTGGAGAGGAGTATCCCGAAGTACTCGGATCGATTCTCGGAGCACTACGAGCCGTCGTCACCGTCATTGGCCTAGCTTCCATGCAACCTCCGATCAAGGATCTCCTACCACGACTAACTCCGATCCTCCGAAACCGGCACGAGAAAGTGCAAGAGAATGCAATTGACCTCGTCGGCCGAATAGCAGATCGCGGTGCTGACTATGTTAATCCTCGAGAGTGGATGAGGATTTGCTTCGAGTTGCTGGACATGCTCAAGGCCCACAAGAAGGGCATCCGACGGGCCGCAAACAATACATTCGGGTACATTGCAAAGGCCATAGGCCCACAAGACGTCATGGCTACGCTGCTCAACAACTTACGGGTACAGGAACGGCAGTCACGCGTGTGTAGTAGCATTGCTTCTGCAATCGTTGCCGAGCAATGTGCTCCGTTCACAGTGTTACCAGCCCTCCTTAACGAGTATCGTGTACCCGAGCTCAATGTCCAGAATGGCGTTCTCAAGGCCTTGAGTTTCATGTTCGAGTACATTGGCGAAATGGGTAAAGATTATTGCTATAGCATCATCGGCTTGCTAGAGGACGCTCTCACGGACAGGGACCAGGTGCACCGCCAGACAGCCGCCTCAGTGGCAGTAAGTACCTTTCCGCACACGTTGGGCAATACACAGCTGACGGCGACACAGAAACATCTGGCACTCGGAGTTGTTGGCCTCGACTGCGAAGATGCGATGATTCACCTGCTCAATCTTCTTTGGCCGAATGTCTTCGAGCAGAGTCCACACGTGATCGATCGTGTCATCGAAGCCATTGACGCTATCCGGAACGCAGTAGGAACGCCGCTGACGCTTCAATACGTTTGGGCGGGATTGTTCCACCCAGCCCGGAAGGTTCGACAGCCATACTGGCGCATCTACAACGATGCATATGTGCAATCGGCCGACGCGATGGTGCCGGCGTACCCGCAATTTGAGGAGGACAACATCAAGAGGCACGAGCTGGAAATCTTCATCTGAGGGAAGGGGAGTATGTCGGTGTGAGAAGAGCAGGCACCACGGGATGGTTGTGTAGGATATGGGTCCCTTGGGTGCCGAAAGAGTCTTATATGTACAATCACTAGAGCATTGGGTGGGGCCCTGAACAGGTTTACCTGGGAGTCTAGGTCTGCCGAAGCTGTTTGGGAGCGTAGGGTGGATAGGTGGCGGTCGAAATGGTAAAGACATTATCTGCAAGCGCCTCACGTACGCTGATTACGTTTAGGCTTTGTACGTTTTTGTCCTGCGTCGAGGGAATAGGCTTTGTGATTGTGAGATTTGTCGCCGAAATGAGGCCCATGACCGAGACATTTGGGCAAAGGTAAGTGCTTGCCGAGTGCATTTGTTCGGCCGAGTCGGCAGGAACATGTACCTTTTGTCCATGACCTACTTGCACGTGCGACTGCACTGGGCTGTGGCGACCCAAGTAGAAGTTGTGCAGTGCAGCCTCGGGACAATTTCCATGCCTGATTGCTAGCGTGGACCAGCCTCAAGCCCGTAGTCGCTGTGCGAGGCTCAATCGTCGAAGGCGCCTGCGCAGCGCTGCGCTGTAGACATCTTGTGCATGCGTACGACGGATATAAATCGCAAACGTGTGATGCTGCAGCTGTACGTGAATTCGATACATGTAGCGCAAGTGTGGCGTTGCCACGGCGAACTCCACGCCCTTGGCCACCGCGCACATGCGTCCAGCGTCGCCATTGTATCGTGTTTGTTCGCAAGACCAACCTGTCCGATCATTGCCGCTTCATGGCGTCGCGCATCGCCCGGTGGACAGTGGACATGCTCGTAAGCTGATCTATTTTCGGAGAAGCGGGGCGACACCCCGAGAGGGCGCATGGCTAAGCCTCACACAAACGAGCCCGAACGCCCAATTATCGTGCACAATCAAAGGGCTAGGCACCCTTTCTGCAGGCTTCGCTGCGCAGCGGCTCGGTGCTCGTTTTTATCGTTTTCTATCCCGTTTGGGCGATTTGTGCTATCGGGACCCGGTGGCAGCGTCGTGATGGTCGCATCGAGGGGATACATACAGGGTGGGATGCATGGTAGGTTTGAGTGGCATTTGGATCGTCGCACGTCATATCGCTGCTTTCCCCCCCGCTTTCATCTCGTGTTGCTTTTCCTAGCTTTCGCGTTTCGTCTTCGTCTTTGCGCGGTGGGAAGGATTGTAATTGTGTTGGTACCTGAGTGTGAGGATGGCGCTCGTCGCACAGAATAACAGACCGTTCGCTGCCCATGGATCACGGCATCAGGAGAATCTGGCGAGGTATCCGCGGTATTATGTTGGTCAAGAACATGCTCACAATGAGCAAAACGCACCGCCGTTCCTCTACACGGGCCCGAGACTGCAGAGTCAATGTGAGAGCCGCAAGGCGAAGAAGGTGTTTGGGTTGGTCGCACAGTTCGAGCGGAGGAGTCTCGAGGACGAACAGCAGAAGGGAGGTCAGAAGAAGGCACAGCGAACGCTGGGACTCGTGACGGGTCTCCCGCGCGATCGGCGATCGTGGACAAAGTCAGGGAGTGGAGAGAGCAAGAGCTCATTCGAGGAGAAGCTAAAGCAGGCGGAGAAGGAAATCAGACGGTTATCGAGGATGCAGGACCTGGCGGTAGACCCGAATGATGAAGAGGGTGCTGCGGCGGACGATGAGCGATCCGATGGGGAGGGGCACGAGGAAACTGCTCCCGAGCAACACCAGGACGAGAATGATGACGAAGAAGCATCGCAGCCAGATCCAGAGAAGTCGAGATTTCTTGACATCTCTCTCCAAGCATCACCACAGCAACTCACATTCCCACGAGCGCCGATAGAGCTCGACGCCGGCCCCGACCACGAACTCCTCATCCCACCGCGCCGTCTGCGTGCCCGACCACACTCCTACACCCCACCGCGCTTCAGCGACCGTCCGACGAACAAGATCGCTTCCTCCCGCTCAAGAGGGCTGCGAGCGAATAGCTCCCCTCCAAACTTCTCTCGCCCACTATCAGGCTTCGCACCGAAGCCCATCCCAGGAGAAGACATGGAGCGAGATCCGCTGTCGATCCGCTTCCGGGACATTGAACAAGACCCCAGGAGTCCAATGAGTCCCATCGGCGGAACTTTCGTCTCCAACGAAATCAAAGCCGCACTCGAGAAGCTCGAAATGGGCATCAGCAAGTCGCGCACCAACTCGCCCGTCCCTCCTGCATCGCCGCCTCCGCCTCCTCAGCGGAAGAGCAGACCGCGATGGTCCTCTCTTCCTGCGTCGCTCATGAAACTCGCAGCCAAGAAGCGCGCGAGCAAGTCCGAGGACGATAATCTCCTCCTACCTGGGCATCACGAGCGCCAGCCCAGCAAGGAGATCATAACCCTGACGGAGGAGAACCTCCAGCGGTGGGAAGACGAAGTCGGATACGTGCCCAAGATGTACCGCCTGGGCTACGATCTGCTAAAGAGCCCCGTGGAAGCCGACATGCAAGTCGAGCGCGCGACGCCCATGCCGGCCAGCAAGACGCCGAGTCCGCGCCCACACGCCGCCATGCTAGCCAACGCTGCAGGCCAGATGCTGACGCCGCCCATGTCGCCTCCCACCTCTCCTCCGCTGTCGAACGGCACAGGAAGCACGGTAGGTGCGATGCGCGCCTCGTCTCTGCCTGCGCACACACCCACGCTGTCTCAGCACTCCTTCACCCCCGCTCCGAGTATGGCTATCCGCTCCTCCACCACGTCCACCCTGATTCGAAGATTCCCTGACGTACCAACACACCACCTCCCCCCTCTTCCGCTCCCGTCATCTCGCCAGGCTCCCCTCGCCGTCCAAAAGGAAGCCCTCAGCGCGCAGCCCGCTCACCTCCTCACGTGCGCCCTGTGCAAAGAAGTCGAGCACCCCTCGGCGTTCCCCGCGCAGCCGCTCAGCACGGCGTGCCTGCACGCAGCAAGAGTGTGCAAGGAGTGCGTGCAGCACCGGGTGGAGCGGTGCTTGGCTGATGGCCGTTCGGTGAAGTGTCCCGAGTGTGGGGTAGGACTGAAGCCGGATGAGGTGCTAGGTGTGGTGGGGGAGGAAATGCTGAGGGAGATTGGCCGGAAGTATGGGCGTGGGCATGCACGGGAAGATGGTGGTAGAGTAGCAGAAATAGGGAGGTAAGAGGGAATGGGGGATTCACGATCGCTAATGTGCTTGGGATTTCCTTTGTTAGGACTGTATTCGGTGGGGTGAGACGAGAAACGTATAATGATGCTGTGGTCTGGGTGGACGGAGTCGCGAATTTGGTACATACCCCGGTAGGATGGTAATCGAGGACGTCAAACCAGCGCGCTGAATCACTGCAGTGCAGCCTAGAAGCACCGCCATGCCCTTCTTGTCGGTCTTGTTTTTGTACACTGAGTCAATTTAGGAAGAACCAACCGCAAGCAGATATCGTCTATCCTCTCTAGGTAGTAATAATAATACGTGCGCGAGGCAACCGTACTAGTAAAAATTAATAGATTTAATAAAATAGTATTAAGATTATTATTTAAAGGTATAAATTATAGTTAATAAAATTTATTTTATATATAAAATTTCTTCGCCTATCCGTTATATATATTTTCTACCTCTATTTCTGCGATTATTATATTCGACGATAATAGCCACTCTAGGTGCAGCTGTAGACATCGTCTAGTGTGGTATGAGTGTTAGACATGCGCCGCACGCATAGCTCAACCCTCTCTTCGATTTGGTCCCAACAGCAGAGCGGCGGCACACGTGTACGACATAACTTTGTTTTGGGACGCCGAAAAGAGACATGACATTGGGCAAAATCAGCTTTGGAAGCGCGACATATGGCCCTCTTCGGTTCTCTTTGGTTCCAGCGGCAGAGCAGCACATTTCGCCGTGCTGCTACTGATTCGGGACGCTGAAAGGCGAAATTATCACGCAACCCCGCGAGTTCTGCACGCGGCATAGCTGGTAGGACTGTGAATTGTGATATCCCAGCAGGAGGACACATAATAATTATAGACTTCGATTTTGACTCCCGCGGACATTGACTAGGTGAATTGATGGTTTCTGGACAGGCTGCATATATGGTAAGACTTTTAGCTTTTGTTCCATAGACAAAGCATTATGTTTTCGATGTGTTTGTTGTGAGGTCAGAGAAGGAAGATGGACTGAGCGGGAGCCGCATTTGCGCTCACGACATGCAGTCGTAACAGCGGTCTTTAGGGCGCTGACGGAGGCATTCCCAAGGGCGGACATAGGTTAGCTTTGTCCTCTTTCTTCGTTCCTTTTGTTAGGTATCCCGAGCACAGATATGCAGCATAGCATGTGCGTTATATACACCAGGACATAGCTGCGCCACGCGTCGTTTCGCGTCGCAGTGGAGGCACACCTGCATTCGAAAGTCGCAGTCGTATTTCGGGCTCCGAAGGAGAGCATTAGAAGTGCTGCTTATTGTAGATTCTGGACGCAGGACGTGGCGAGAGATACGAGAGTTTTTAATACCTCAAAAGGAGCGCATGGCAGCGTCCTAAGTTGGCCTTGGTCGCACAGACTGGTATTGGTATCTAGGTCGGGGACTTGGAGGCGCAAAGCATGGTCCTAAGCAATATTGTCTTCGGTTGCAGCGGAGGCATACATTCCAAGTATGAAACGTTCCTTTTGGCCCCCGAAGGAGAACATACATGGGTTTGTCGTGCTCTTTTGACCAAGGCATATTGGCTTATAAGAGGATTTTAGTCCTGCCAAGAGAGCACATGTCTTGAATTGGTGGCCCTCGTAGACGGACGATTCCTATTCGTCGCCGTTGGGGTCCATCATACACCAGCACTCCGTGTCTAGGACGCCGTGCACCGCCATGACTCTAATATAGCTGACGCAGGGCAACTCGGTACGTTGTCCGTTCTTTTAGATTGACTAAATACGAAAGTCCTTAAGCGTTTTGCGTTTAGGAGGCATCGCAACGGTATAGGCTAAAATTTGACGGTACGGGTTGGAATTCAACGTAGGAGGACTAATTGCGTTAAGGTGTGCCTATATGGTACAGTTAGTGCTAAATCCTGCCACTTTATACCTTACACAAAATACTGACCTTTAGAAAAAGTTGTCTAGGCTGAAGTGGGAAGTAGGAGCGAAGGTCCCTAGGGCCTGATTTTATGGCCGAAGGCGCTACAGCGACTCTGGAGCCTGAAGGCAGACATGAGGCGCTAGTGAGGACCTTCTCAAGGCAAGACATCATGGGAGAATCGTGCATTTAAGTGCTGGAAGAAGCAAGAACACATTGCTTGCGTGTGCATGACTTTTAGACGCGGAGACGGACATTAAAAGGTCCAAGTTTTGTAGACGCAGCATGGGCTTCCGGTTAGCATTTTCCGTTCCAACCGGTGGGCACATGGCGGTATTGAAGATGGATTTTTGAACCACGGACAAGGACATCGGGATTTTTCTTTGGACACACCGCATCGAGATGTGCTGTTGTCTTTTGATCCTTTTGAATGATTCCTGGGTAGCCTTGGAGTCTGCAGGAGGGATAGGGGACTGTGACGGTTTTTGGGCGCCCGAAGTAGCGTCCGGTATTTTTTATAGAACCAGGGGATGTCATAAATAATAAGAGGGATCATGTGTAGACCATCACTCTTTATAGTTCAAGCTTTAGTATCGCAGAGAAGCAAGTGTGGAGGCAGGAGATGGTAAGAGAGCGGGTTTTATATGTCTCTAAAACGGACCTTGCGGACATTGCCAGTCATTCTCGTCGATTTTGCGGCCGAACGTTAATGCTGATACCATGTTATGGAGTTTGAGGAATTTGTGGACAGGCAAAACATACCTAGGTAGCCTGGGAAAACACGTCACGTTTTCCCAGCGAGTCTGGAGCCCTCGCACTGGCCTTTTGAGAGAAAAAGCGAGACAGTCCATATGCCAAGCAGTACCATTTAGCCAGAGAACATTCATCGGGCCTGGAAGATTTTTAGTCTTGAATAAGAGATTGTGTGTTGCAGTTGAGGTCGGGATTCATATACCCGCACAGGGACTGTCAACTCGCATGAATGTAATTGGAGGCTGATTTGGAGGGAACAGCATTGGCTTCTGCGTTGTCTAATTTAGAGCCGTGAATGCCATCACTAGACCCGTAGCATTGCCCGCTCCATGCCTCGACAGAACGCGTAGTGTCGAAAGATCGGCCATCGATCAAAGAGACACATAATACCACCGGGCTTCGATTTCAGTCCTTCGTCAAAACGGTGCAAGAGAAGTTTGAGTCTAACCCAACCCCGTGCCGCACACCCCATAGTTCTGATACTGTGTATTCTGAGATATTGCCCCGTCTGAGAAGTCCCCACTTCAACCTCAATGTACTCCAAACAACGGACAAGCACCCATGGATCGCTTACCCTTTGGTTTTTTTTTTTAAGAACTGAGCAGCAGAGTCTGGTGCACACCTCCCAAGTACGTAAGGCGGCTTTTACACCACGCACAACATGTAGTATATTCTTTACCCGCTTTAGAACGCACATATATTCGGGTAGCAGTCTGACTTTAGTACTCTTCAAGTATGTGAGGGAAAAAGTGTGGAAAGACATAAAAAGGTGGAATTTCCCTCTTTATACCATTCCCGAGCCACGGGAACAAGTGGATGAGCCCCATGAACAAGGCCGCGTCATGGTTCGAGAGCACTCCGGTCCACGCGTAGCGAACCAGACCCAGAGCTTGGTGCGCAGACCGCATTTTCCAAATGCATATTGCATTTCAACCAAACAGAAACCATTCACACGCACTGCAGTTGCTTTCGAAGAGCCATAGAGTTGCATTTTAGGTGTTTTAGGTGCGAGGTATACCTCAAAGGTGGAAGAGAAGTGGGAATTGAATATAGTAACCTTAATCCTGTTTTTCAACGCGCTTTCAAGCCTAGAGCGCAAGCGGCCACACATAGAAAGGTACAGAGCACGTTTTCGCAGAAGAGACACCTCACGCGAGAGGTGACCCGGCTCGAGCCGCCCATAGGCTTCCATGGACTTAGCCTTTAGACCGAGAAGAGCACATGTACTTTTTATTCGACTGTTTCGACACAATGTGCTGGACTGGACCTATTGTAGCCATCTCCTAGCTGCCCATGATCGATCAAGCGCAGAGAAGGCGGGTAAGCCATGCTTTACTATCTGCGACTGGCCCACCCAGAGCGCAAGCACTCATAGAACATTGTATGCTTACTTTTAGAAAGGAAGATCTGCGCGCGCACATGTTCGGTAGTAATATCCCCTTTTCGACCCCGAGCGCAACGCGTATTCCCTCGCTTCATACGCTCTGGAGCACATTCATCATGTCTACTATCTATTTTAGTAGCCTTAAGAGTTCCAAGGAGTGTGCGACGTCGCAGGCGAAGCAGAAGCGGTGTTTATACATATTCGCGGTTGCGTTCTCGCAGCACCCACATGCTACTCTTCCCACATAATTTCTTTCGAGACCAAGGCCGCGCCATTGGACCTTCAGCAACGTTCTTCACCCACTCGCTCCCGCCTCGAAGCACATATTGCGTGCGTCAGGCCTTTTCGAACCAAGTAAACCCCATCCCTCTGGAGAACTCGACTTCAAACCGGTCGCCTCCCCGGCAGCCCACATAACCACACTTGGCGGTAGGTTTTTCGGCCATCGTCACCGTTACTTCCACTTAGTGCACATGGACTCCTTGTCCACATGTTTCTTAGACTGATCCACACGCGCGGACAACATCACCATGCTCGCGTCAAGTTTCGGCTACGGACACCATTCGTGACTGTCAGTGTCTCCCTTTTCAACCCACGGCAGGAGCACATGGAAGCGTCTCATAGTCGATTTTAGACCCCCCATCGCAGGAGCACATCTGTCTCTATATTCTTGTTTTCGACGCAGCGGAGCCTATTCGCCGATCTTGGCCCATTTTACAGTCCCCCAAACAGAAACACATTTTAATGCGTGTTTGGACTCTTGACACCATCGTTACTTGCGTTGTGCAATTTTAGTACCCCCGCAGAGTTGCAGAGAAGTAATGTGCAGACTCCCAACCGGAAAAAAAAAATCGCTCCTTATATACTTTCCCGTTCCCACCCACCTGCGCATCATCATCGTCATCACTGAGTGATGCCTTGTCCACACCCCACGTCGCGTCTCTCCAGGCCTCACGATCTAACAATCGATCCAGACCCCTCTCGCAAACCAAGTCAAAGCACGACATCACGCGCACCCACAACGTTGCACATCGCTCACACCATGTATTTCTAACTACGCGCCTTCCCCAGGACATCCTCCGCGCCCACAAAATATTAACATAACCCCCAGACGTCGACCCTCCAGGCCGCACCGTCCCCCAGCCAGCCAGCACACCAGTACCGGATGGGATTAGATTAAGCATTTTCCCCCACCCGTCAAGCGAGCGAGTGAGCGACGAAAGAAAAGTATTGCGCACGCACATCATCAATACATGTTCCAGGTCCCGCCGACCGACCAGCCAGATGCTTTTACAAAGGAGAAAATTAAGACGACAACACGAAGGATACAACAGTAAGCGGAGAACAGAGGAAAAGGCGGAAGAAAGAAACCGCATGTCGAGGAGTCGAGTGAGATAGATGTTGACATGGATAGATGGCGGGAAGTATCGAGTGCCCAGCCGTGCGCCGGGCAGGTATAGTCGCGAGATGTGGTTTTGAACGTTTGTGACGGAGAAGAAACCGAATGCCCATGCTCAAGTCGAATGGAGAAAGGAACCAGCAGCGTGGCCGTGGCCGTCATGCTGATTGGGTATATGCAAAATCAGCCAGCCGCCGAGATGAACGTAGGTAGTGAACAGCCCGTAACGCCTTTGCCGAACGAGGTGGAAAGATGGGTCATGACACATATACAGGGTATACAATGTTTTGCGCTCAGGCGGCGAGGCTCTTCTTGCGACCAAATATCGTGCGGGTGCGGCTCTTTTCGCGCGGCTTTTTGGCAGAGGCGGCGGCGTCTTTCTTTTCAGAACGACCCGAGCGGACGGACCGGGTGTCTGAGGTGGAGTTGGCGTCATCCATGTACTTTTCCTTGTAGATCCTGCCAATTGGTTAGAGGTAGCGTGAAGGAAAGGGATTCATAGTATACAACTCACCAGCTATTCCCAATCATGCTAACGCCCTTGGCTTCGGCGGCTCGGTAGAATTTGGCTGCCTTCTTCATGTCCTTCCGGCAGCCAACACCTTCTGCATAGCAGTAGCCAGCCTCCACCAGGGCATCGGCATCACCCCAATTACCGGCAATCTCGTAGCACCTAAGTGCGAGGCTCTTGTCTTGCTTCGCGCCCCAGCCGTTCATATAGCACTTCCCAAGCTCATAGATGGCAACACCATACTGAGCCCTGTGCTGCTTTTTCTTGGCGTGATCGGTGTGTTGGCCATGCTTGGCCTGTTCCACATCCTCGGCAATCTCAAGCTGACCGGAATCGACAGCCTTACGCAACCACCGGAAAGCTTCGACCTTGTTCTCGCGCATGCCCCAGCCGTGACGGCACGCGAGGCCATACCAGAACATGGCTTCGGCAAGCCCCGCACGAGCGGCAAGACGGAAATGATAGGTTGACTTCATGAATTCACCCGCTTCGTGGAGCTCAATACCCTTGTCGCAGTGTTCCTGAGGTGTGATTTGGTCCGAAGCCGTAGTTGGACGGATGGTGCTGTTGCTAGAAGTGAGCGACGGCCGCCCCGGTGACGTGCCCCTTGGGTCGAGCGAAGGCCGTTGCTGGCTGGCAGACCGGGGTGGTGATACCGGCGAAGGCGGTCGTGCGCCGTCGCCCTTGTTGGGCTGGTCCCAGCCAATCTGACTGTTCAGAAAATCTTCGATTCCGATAGATTTGCGATCCACCTTTCGACCTCTGGGGAGATCAAACTTTGAGTACGTATACGTCGCCGCTGGGTTCGAATAATCGGTCGAGCGGCGCCAGTCCTCGCTCGTCATGCTCACCGGAGTATGAACCATGTCGTTGGTATACGGCGTGGCCGAACTTTCCGTCGAGTTCTGTCTGACAGGGTTGCTGTCGAACGATGGCCTCGTGTAGGCGCTTTCATCAGAGGCCTGGCGCGATGGCGCGCGATCTGTGCTTGGACGTACATCAAGGGATGGCTTTCTGGTCGTTGCACTCCTAGGACGAGAGAAGTTGGCAAAAGGGGGGCGAGGCGGTTGATGGCTAGCCGTCGAACGCTCCGAAGACATGGATGGTGAGCGAGGAAGCGAATGGTTGGAGAATGGCGTGAGTGGAGAATGAGACCTCGACAAGCTTGAGCTTGGAGAAAGGTTCCTGTTGTGGAGCGAATCGTAAGAACCACCCAGCGACATGTCTTCGACTTCGTCTGAGCTGTCGTTGGTGACCGACCTCGTGGTTGGCGACATGACTGGAGACCGAGCCCTCTGCGACCCAGGAGATCTCGGTGGCCGCAGGCTCGAGTTGGACTGCTGCCTGTGTGGTGCATTGCGCGGCTGCTGTCTCCTCATGGCCTGCTGCAGCGCGTGCGAGTTGGACCTCGGCACGGTGGGCGAGACGGGTGTGGCTTCCTGCAGTCCGATGGCTGGCTCGGGAGACGTGGATCTAGGCATATCGAAGTAGCCCTGCGGCACGGCAGGGGCGGCCTGCTCGCCAATGGTAGAGAGCACGTTCCGGTAGGGCATGGGCGGTTCATGAAGCTCTTCGTCGGGGCCGTCAAACACGGGATACAGCGACTTGTGCTTGTCGGCCGCGGCCTGCTCTCGCGGAGAGTTCTGCGGTTGTGCCGGGCTAATGGGTAGGGCAAGGTCCTCGTTCGGCGAGGTAACGGTGGAGCTGGAGAGCGAAGAGAAGTAGCCAGGGCGGTTGCCAAACTCATTCTGGATGGTGAGCGGTGCGAGGCGGCTGATGCGACGGCCGCTCTTCTCCTCCTGCTCGAACCGCTTCGCCAACAAGCGTCCCTGGAGTGCGAAGGCGTCGAGCGGCGAAAGGGCGGGCGGCACCTCGCCGGCGCGAGGGCTGGGGAGGTCGTGCAGCGAGAGGCTGCTCATGCTGTCGTTGTGCGGCGAGTCGAAGGCCGGGGCGCGAAAGTCGAGGCCGCCGGGGCGGTCTGGTGGGTTTGCCATGGTGCAAGCTGCTGGGAAGGCGCGAATCGAAGGGTCCCGCGTCGGTATTTCATGAAGCCGGCGGCGACTTCACAGGCGTGCACTGGGCGGTGTCGTCATGCGCGAGGCAGTGAAACCGGGCGGCGAGGCAGAAGTCGAGGAATAATGCGGGGGATGTCGTGTCCAGGGCGCGGATGGGGTGTGCTGGCTGGTCGGCCTCGGAGGCAGTGGCGACGGGCGGCCTGGGCTATCGCAATGATGATTATGCTGATGGCGGACGGGAAGAAGGGAAGGGAGCAACGGCGAAGGAGCGACGGTGGCAAGAAGAGCAAGCAAGTCAGGCAGCTGCGCCCAGCAAGACGCTTTGCAAACGCCGCGAGGGAAGGCAGAGCGACGGCGCATTCACTGGGTACTTTGCTGCCCCTGAGCACTTGGCAGGTTGGCGAGCCGCAGGGCACACGCCCGTTTCAGCGGCGTATGGGGAGCCCCTGCCGATTCACCACCAACGACCGCGCCTCAGGTCAGCGCGCACAGCGCAGCGTCGCGGACAAGCCTCATCTCGTCGCAGCGAATGCGCACGCCGGATGCCGTGCGCCGCAGCCGCCTCGCGCCGTCGACCTGGACGCGGCGCGGCGAGCGCGACGCTCCATGGCCGACTCGGCGCACTTGGGGAGATTACCGGCGATGCACAGCTTCAGCCCGTCGTGTCGCTCCGTTTCACCATCCGGTAACCAGCTCGGCCCACGCCGTTTGGGTCGGACGTCTGCCGCACTAGCCACCGGCACATCGACGTCTCTCTCTACAAGACGACGCACCATCGACCGTTCACCGTATGCATCTGCGCACCCTCTCCATGGCAAAAGTCCAAGAATAGACGCTCTCCGGCCGGCCTGCGAGGCGTCCTGCCACCATCTTCTGACCTGACCACATCTAATCGCCTTGGTCCCCGATAATTTGCCCCCAACAGACTAGCTTCCATCTTGGCCTTGTCGCAGGCCTGCTGCCTGTCAGTGCTCGCTCTGGGTATTAACAAGCGAATTATACCATGGATACGTCCATGGGAAGCGAGCCATTGTGCTCGCAAAGTCACCGCAATCCGAAAGTCTGAAAGATCGAGCACACAGCCCTGTGCAATCGATTCACTGACACGCGAGGAACGCGACCTTGGTGCACAGGGGGCTATATTCTCTCATCTGCAGGCGAGTACAGGCAGGCTAGATTATCCCGAGCACAATCAACCGCTACGTCGCCAGCTGACAACAGATTGCCCAATTTCTCATGGTGCCATTCAGACATGCCGTGACTGATTTTGGTGTAATGACCCACAATAGCTCTCATGTGCTACTACAAAAAGAGTAACACGAGTCCGTCGCCCAACACGACCAGTCGCCTCCATCCAAGTCCAATCATCACTGCTCGATTTCTCGTTTTGATATACCGACGGAGCTGCTTGTGGGAAGCGGTGGTCGATACAAGCGTATACTATAGCATGGTTGAGAGGAGAGGTGCCGACTTGAGGTCAAGGTTTGAGGAGTTTGGTACAACGCCTCGTGGATGCAGAGCTTGATCGAGTCGGCAATGTTCCGAATGCGCCCTTCCTTGTACACGGCCTCCGGGGACCGGCTCTTCGTCGTCGTAGAGGCCATGTTCGGCGGTGCAGTGCGCAAACAACACACGATCAAACAGCTTGCTCAATCTGCTCCCAGGACTGAGCAGCATCCTCCAGCTGCGGCTCTGCTGTTGCCTCATCGAGAGACACTCGCTTGACGCCCATCATCCATCCGACCAAGCCAGCGGGAACCCAATTCCCTACGACGTCGTACGTGACACTTCCACGTCCCACCCGCCACACTCGGCGCGGCCGCCTCTGTGTTAGCGCATCGAATACAGCCCTGTGTAGTTCCCGCAACGGAGTTCCGGTACTGTTCGCAGTGAGAAGCCCTCTGGTTTGTGCCACGCGGCTCTGGTTGACAAAGTTGGACGCATACAATTTCCGCGTCGTCGCCGGCCACGCCACCGTGTTTGGACCTGCGGTCGTCTGCAGGTGTTGTTTGCTGCCAACGTGTGAGCAGTCAAACGTTCCAAGCTTGAACTGGCACACGTCAATTCCCAGCGTGCCGAGCTCGCCCCTCAATGATGCCGTGAACCCCTCCAGCGCGCTAACAACGGCGGTTTCGACGCTGTGGAACGGGGGCCGCAGTGACGCCACGATGCTTGGGGTGCACATCAAAACGCGCGCTTTGAACTCGCAAACAGTGGGGAGGAACGCCTGCGTGACGGCAATGGTGTTTAGGACTTTTGCATTCAGTGCGTCAGAGTACAGTTCAGGTCCGATTGTTTCAATGGGCCCGGAAGGGTAGATCAAGTCGGGAACGAGGACCAGGCCGCGGAAATGCAGGTTATGTGGTGATGCGCCTGAAAAGGCGACGTGTGGCTTAAGGAGCAGGTCGTTGAAGCGCCCCATTGCTTCTTGTGTGCCAAGGACGTCTGCGACGTCGAGATGCAGCGGCCGCACGTCGGCTCTCGACTCCCCGTGGACCAGCTGCTCCTCTTCCATGTCGGAGCACACTATGTATACAATGAACCCTCGTCGTTCAAGGTCCAGTGACAGCGACTTGATGATGGGCGAGTTCGGTGGGCCCGCGAGGACTATCATCGTCAGCCAGCAAGCCCTTTGCATCAAGCTGCATTTGCCTTACCGACGACTTCCTTGCGCGCGCCATTGCTCGCCCGGCGTGCCCTCCGCTTCTTCCTCGACTTGTTCCGTTCTCTCCATAGCAGCACTCCACCTGTGACCGAGAACGCGACAACGGCGGCCGTTAGCGCGCGATTCCTCGAGATCCAATCTTGCAGACGGGGTAGGTAGGCGCCGGAGACTACTCGTGGGGGCGGCGGCGGAGCTGGGCGAGCATATTCAGGGAGCCAGCCTTCAGGAACCGATCGTTTGATGTACCCGGCTGCGCGTTGGAAATGCCGGTCCGAAGCGTCGAAAATGTTGCCTGTGAATTTCCGAATGTCTTGCGAATACTCAGCTAGCTGTCGTGCGAGGTGCACCCGTTAGCAGCGGCTCGGCATGGCGCAAGAGGCCACTTACCACGTCCAGGAAGTGCTGGTCGTCGGCCGTCATGGTACAAGATTATAGATAGAATAAGAATGTGGGCAGAGAGGCCAAGGTGCCGACCAGCGTCATCTGCGGAGTCTTTGCGCCTAGATCGCGGAGGTGCAAGTGGGTCGCGCCTTCCGCCGCCACTACGGCACCCAGCTGCACGTGATCCTCTTGCCTCGCAAAGCGCGCCCGCTGCTGACGCGCATGCGGCCTTATAGATACCCCAACATGAGCATGCTCCGTGGCCTGCCAGGTTGACTTTCTCTTTTTGGGTTGCTCTGTGCTGCTTCCTGGGTCTTCGCCGCGCACACCGCTTACGTGGCTGGCTGGCTGGCGTTTGCCTCTTCTCGTAATCATCTTCGAGTCTCTTCTACGTGGGATCGGCCTCAGACTGCTTCTTTTCTCTTACTTGTCGATCTCTTTCTCCTGCTCATTTCGCCCTGCAAGAGCAACCCCGGCCGATCTTTCGGATCAGGTACCATTTTAGCACATCCACTTGCAGACGGACCTTGAAAAACAGGGCAAGAGTGGGACAAGATGCGGGAGATCGACGCGCATTTCGATGCGTACGAGCACCTCAAACACCTACCGCGCGAAGGTGAGGCGTTACATATGCTTCGCAAGGCAGCGTCCATGGTCAAGCCCATGATGAGAAAACGCGGGTGGAAAGTGGGTATTCTAGCCGAGTTCCTCCCCGACGAACCGCAGCTCCTAGGTACAATTACGACGTACCGATATTTGTACGCAGCTAACGACGTGCAGGATTGAACATCAACAGGACGGAGAGGATACTGATTAGGCTGCGATATCATCATGACTCAAGGCAGTTCCTACCCATGGAACAGATCACAGATACCCTGCTGCATGAGCTATCACATATCATCTGGGGCCCACACGACCACAACTTCCATAACCTCTGGAATGACCTTCGTGAGGAGCATCAGTCCTTGCTTGCCAAGGGTTACACTGGCGAAGGTTTCCTATCACAAGGCCGCGTGCTTGGTGGCAAACGAATACCCTTGGTCGAAGTACGCCGCCAGGCACGGATAGCTGCTGAAAAGCGAAAAGCAACGACGAATGCGAACGCAGGCGGACATCGCTTAGGAGGCCGTTCAATCGCCCGTGGGGTGGACATGCGCAAGATCATTGCCGACGCGGCTACGAGAAGGAAGAGCATCACCGAAGGATGCGCAAGTGGTAGTCCGGAAGCTGGGAGATTAGTGAATCAACAAGCACAGACTGGGTTCAGAACAAAAGCGGAAGAGAACGACGCGAACGATCTGGCGATCGCGCAAGCCCTGCAAGAGCTCATCGAAGAGGAGGAGATGCAACGGTTGGAAGAGCTATGCGCACCGAATGGTGGAGGTGGACTGGCGTGGGATCCGGTAAATGGTCTTCAATTCGACAATGACCCTCCATCCCAAAACTCAACACCCAAGCCTACACCTTCTAGGAGTGTATCATCGACCGTTAGTGGGCGGCCGTTATCTCGTTTGGTTGCCGGGAACTCAAACAGAAGGCCAACGTCTCTATCGTCCTCTCGTCGCACATCTTCCCGCCTCATCTCACAGGAGGAAGAAGCTTTCCGAAACAGATCATTACCGCCTTCGCCACCGCAACCTTCACCCCAGTCTCTAGTTGTTCCTGCGGACCCGAACAAGTGGGCTTGCCCTCAGTGCACGCTCCATAATCCGCTCGACTTTCTCTCCTGTGAAGCATGTGGTCTGGAGCAGCCGCCCCAGCCCATCCCGCAAAATCAACGCTACGGGCCATCTCAGCACGCAGCCACTTTACCAAAACCACCCCCTGCAGCTGGCCTTAGGGGTGCCGGTGTCACACCCTTTGAGCCAGCCAAAGGACGGATAGGATGGAACTGCTTGAACTGCGGGACCTTCATGGAGAATCAATGGTGGACGTGCTCACTCTGCGGGACTATGAAGGCAGAATCATAACGCGGATTTTGCAGGCAGGGATCGACTGGGCAACGGTACACTCATTCGGTTCACCACCACTCGACATATACACATATAACCATTTTATCCACACGAGGAGTTACCCAGCTCCGGTATGTCTGAAGCATACTCCCCAGCGTCTCTGCAGTACTTCTGAGGACCACTGCATGAGTGAGGCAGGCAAACTCATAAACTGGCCTTCCTATAATGCGTTGTCAGGAGTTTGAATGGAGTCGACTTTTCGAAGTATGCGGGTGTGTACGGCGCTGTACGCAATACCATTTACGACATAATATTGCATTTGAGTCGAGGCATATACCCAATGCTAGGCCTCTTCAGGATTATAGTACATACGATGCATAGCATAGCTAGCGAGAATACCCTTGATGTAGCCTAAACAAACACACTTCACTTCCCATCTCCTCTTTCATCTTTCGCATCATTCCTCTTAGCTCGTTGTCACCGCGTAATAACCACATCCGTCGTCTTCATAATGCCCCCATTCCTCAAGCTCTCCCTCCTTCCTACACCACGCCCGACCCCAACCCCAGCCCTCGGCCCATATTCCAGCCTCAATATACTCTCATCGCTCTCCCCGGCCTTACTGCCCCGTTTCGCCCACTCCCTGCCATACCCATCCGCAGTGCTCTTCTTGCTGAGGCTGCTCAGTGCAAACGAATTCGACGCTTCTTCTTGCTTGAGGTACCCGCTCGCTCTATAGGGCGTCGACAGCGCGGAACGCGTCGCGCGGCTCGAGTAAGAGAGGTGCGTGCGCAAGGACGTGAAGAAGCGCGCGAAGAGGGGTTTCAGCGTCGGGAGGTTCGCGGCCGTGATGCCGATGTTCATCTCGACCTGCTGCCAGATGTAGTACCAGCTGCCGTTGCCGGTGAAGTCGGGGTCGTCGAAGAAATGGTACTGCATGGGCGTCTTGTAGATGGCGGTTGCGGCGGCGAAGAGGCCGAGCGCCATGCAGAAGGACAGGCCGAGCTTGGTCTGGATGTTGACCTGCAGTTTCCAGACGATGGGGATGGGGAGAAGCGCGAAGAGGAGGTCAGTGGCGATGTTAACGGTGGAGTTGAACACGCCGACTTTTTTGAAGATGTTGAGCGAGTAGCACTTCGCGTCTCTACGATCCTTGTCAGTTTCTTCCCCTCTGGGCTTGTCTGAAATGAAGGGCGTAGACTCACCCGACTGGTGGCCTCAAGCTGATGTCGTACGCCGCCCTCACCGGAATACACTGGAAAATGATGGCCATCGTACTTCCGATCGTAAACGCAACCAGGAACACAAGCGTGCAGATGAGGAACGTCCGCCACCGTGTTCGGTCCGCCAGTCGCAGGAGGAAGAAACCGATGGAAAGCTTAATGAAGGAGTACGCAAAGATGATGAGGATGGCGTAAACGTAGAGGTACTTGAGGTAGTCGCCCATGTTCGCTAGCGGGAATGCGTTCGGGTTCGGCATAGGGGACATATCTATGTGGCGGCCCATGCCGAAGGTTATCGCTTTGATGAAGAATCCGGTGGTGGCTATAGCAATGGTCATTGCTATGGTCATTAGCCAGTCTGAATTGCATCAGTCAACAAGCTCCCTTCGAACAGATCGTGAGGGGAACCTACCATCAAGGCCAAACATCTTCAGCATGAAGATCCTCACGTAGATCCTCAGGATCATCGTTACGGCCGCAATGCCAAAGAGCGTGCAATCGATCGCCAGGAGCTTTGGTCCACAGTTCTCCGCGAAGTATTCCGGAGGGGGCGGTGGCCCTATTGGTGGTGGTATGCCACTCATAGCTGCTTCCTCTCCTCAGGATTGATGGGCAAAAAGATCTTCCCTGGGCGAACTTCACCAAGATCCGTTTACCTGGAAGGAAATAAGCTCTGCGCCCTGCGTCTTACTTGCGCAATGCAGGAAAACAGAGAACCATAACCCAAGACCCTCAATCGCTATAATATTGTCGACCCGCTGCCTATATAAGAGCGCGGATCGGTAAGTATGGTGTACAGTATGCGTAAACTAGTTCCGACCGCCCAGCTGGAAGAACAAGGGCAGATTGTCTCAGCGAGCCGTCTCGCTTGCAGTAGCCGGTTGTTGTGGTATGATGTGCAATGAAACGTACCCTGATCCTAGACGGGATGCCTGAGAAGGTGAAGAGTCACACGCAGCCGAATGAGCATTGGAAGATATGTCGGGCCTGAGAAGGATGCGCAGACGAGGTGACGGGCTTACACGAAGAGGAATTCGGGATGTGAGGGGATGCACGGCCAGACCATGAATAATATAGGGAATACGATAATGTCTGAAAATACGAACCGGTTGCATTCCTTCCGCAATTCGGTGGGTAGCCAAAAGGATGCATGCTCGTTCATCACACGGTATGCAGTGTAATGATGGTGTAGGACGATTTTACACGAAAAGAAGGATCTGATACTGGCTATGGTGCGGGTGAATGCACTGGCATTCTTTTTGCCGCCCAGCCAGTGTAACCGGCAGATGCATATTGTCCTTCATATCACGTGGGCATCGAACTTACATAGCCGGCTGTTGCGTAACCGGATAAAAACAGATACTGCGCATGATCTGGGGTGCATCTTGGGCATGACAATCCTTCTGGGTAGTGATAGCTACACCAGACCTGACTCGAGAGTTTTCATGTTGACGAACCTTGTGTTTGTGTGTCGCGACCGCTCAAACAGTCTAACCACGCCCATGGTGCATATTAAGCCGTTAGGGTTCCGACCCGACGTCGTACCTCGTGGATTGCCACGCTTCCCCGCTCCGGTCCCGTTCTAGGCCTTTTTTGGTGTGCAGCATCCTGCAGCTGCACCATGCGATCCGGTTTCTATTGGTGGACTTCCAAGCCATAACGATACCAAGCATAGTGCTTATGGCAGGGGACGGTCTCCTGCATCGAAATTTAATTATTCGGTACGAGAGATACTCGGTGATACCGAGATCGCAGTTCCTCCTCGTCCGGGATCTGATACAAATACCTCAATCGTGATCAGCCACGAGCACCGTACCCAGTGGTCAAAGGGAGAATTCGGACTGTATCTGCCTCTGTATTACATATCTTAGGGTAACACACAATAGGTTGCGCTAATAGGGTGTCAACCTTTTCCCTACGCCCACTGTCGTATCTAAGAATTCTAGCTTCATAAAGAAGCCGGCACATATACAGTAATTACGCGCGGTGGGATGCGAATCCAGAAGAACAGACCACATTTGGAGATGTGCAGACGATGGCGCAAGTGATGTGCGCTGGGAATCGACCCCTTGAGACTGGGGAAGCGCCGTCCCGGCAAAGTTCGACGTCTCGCTATCGCCACCACGGCTAGTGTGGCCAATTCGACCGCTAGCATAGTGCTCATACCTCGATACGGTTTTCGAATGTTCCCATCCGTAGAATCATCGAAATAAACCGTTTCACATCAGGATGCACAACAAATGGCCGATGGTTCCGTATTTGTTGGCTCCGTCAATATGGAACGGCGGCACAGTTTCAGAAGCGAGATTCTTTTGACTGCCTTATCCGGCAAGAGCCGATGGTATTCATCCCTCGCCAACATTCTCATTGGTGTCCAGGCGGAACGTGGTTTTACATCCGCAGGACAGGCATCTGGAAGCGAGCTCCGCTCAAGCGCGGTCGATGTCCAATGGGGCCCTGCGTGAACGAAAACCTGGAACCCTTCCTGCCCTACCTTAGCATGCCCCAGAGGCATGACCTATTTTGTCCCAAAGGTATCGTTCGCCCGTCGCCTCTTGCTCCCGGTCGCTCCTTCCACAGAAAGCTAGACTCCAACCTCAGCTGCCAGTGTTCTAGATCTCCAAGTTATGGGCGATCACTATGCCAAACCCCTACGTACACTGGATCGTGGGTGGAGGGGCTACGGCTTCGATATTTATGAGGCGCTTTACATGCTCCTTTTAATCTCTACGCGCCTTTTTGAGCACCATGCGCCTATACTATCCAGCTGTTAATTTCGAGACATCTGCGTCCTGGGCTTTGGGATTGGTTGTGCCGCACGCCTGTCCACGAACTTAACCGCGCGCCCACGCTGTACCTCCTCAGCCTTCCACCACCCGGTTGCTCTAACGGCTCTAAACCTTATTGTCCAACTGGGCAATTCGCCTTCCGGAAAGAGAGAAGGGTTTTCCCGCAGCCAGCCATGCGGACAGCTGCAGTAGTTGGGGTAATCCTCCTTACCCCTGCAGCCCTCGCTGCACCTCAGTCATCCACCACAAGCGAAAAGTACCTCAACTACTCAGTACTTGATACGACACCATCTTCTTTGAACGTACTTCAAGTGGATGTGCTTGCCGCTGCTGCCGCAGTAAACCAGCAACTCTACCAATCAATTACCAATCCGGAGCAATGGAAGAAGTGCAACAAGCACAACGCCATATACCGTCGCGAGTGGTGAGAGCCCCTGCATATCCTCCTTTGCTGTGGCTTACACATAGCAGGGCCACCTTCTCTACATTAGAGAAAAAGGATTACATCAAGGCAGTTCAATGCATGTCCAAGCTAGCCCCCAAGACGCCTAAAGACAAGTGCCCGGGGTGCCAGAACAGATACGATGACTTCGTCGCTACCCATATCAACCAGACCTTCTCGGTAAAACTCGATCGTTCCCCGCCTGCCGAAACGTCGCTGACCGGTGTAGATCCACAACACTGGAAACTTTCTAATGTGGTGCGTCCCCCTCTGTATTTTTCTACAACCACCCCTGTCTGCATACCACTTCGCTTCTCGCCCGCAGGTGTTAATGATCATAGGCACCGCTACTTCACATGGGCATACGAGCAAACTCTCCGCGAAGAGTGCGGATACAAAGGTTATCAACCTTACTATAACTGGCCACGCTGGGCTAGCAACCCCTCGGCCTCCCCCGCTCTTGATGGCTCCGCTACATCTATGGGTGGAAATGGGCTCGGAGGGGACCGCTGCACCAACCAGACTTTCTACGGAGTCCCTACGCAGGCCTCACCGGTAATTAAGGTTCCTCACGGTGCAGGTGGTGGTTGCGTGGACTCAGGCCCCTTTAATGACTGGAAGGTCAACCTAGGCCCTGTCTTCACTGACGTGACTTGCACACCTCCCAACCCTGAGCAAGGTTACACCAAAGGGCTCATGGGCCTTGGTCTGAACACCCGCTGTTTGAGGCGTGATATTTCATCGTGGACCTCTAGCCAATGGACCAACGACAAGATGGTGACGAGGTTGCTGAAGAGCAAGGACATGAAGACCTTCTGGTACGACATGCAGGGTGGCCAGAATGCTTTCTCGAACAACTTCATGGGCGTACACACCGCTGGACATTTCACCATTGGTGGCGATCCAGGCTCCGATTTCGTGACATCGCCTGGCGACCCCTGGTACACTACTCCCCTGAATTGTTCATGTCAACTTTGTGCTTACTTATACAGGTTCTTCTTCCACCACGGCCAAATCGACCGCACCTGGTGGACATGGCAGAACATGGACCCTAAGAACCGCGTCAACGCCATCTACGGCACGATCGTTATTGCAGACCCAACTGCACCCAATAGCACGCTCGACGATACCATAAACTTGGGTTACGCGTATCCGGGTATCGTCACTATCAGGGAGACTATGAACACTATGGCTGGACCTTTCTGTTACTCGTACATATAGATATCAGCATCGGCTTAGAGACTTAGACTATAGAGGGCTGCAATCTTCTTCTGTGCATACAACTTCTAGTATATGAATTTATTTTGTCGTATAAGTTCATCTGCATACCTGCGGCGGAGGTACTCCCGTTGTGATGTCTGAAGAATGGTCCTTAGCAAGCAGCCTTCAGCGGACGTAGTACCTCTCTAGGCGATAATAATACACGTGCGCGAGGCAACCGTACTAGTAGAAGTTAATAGATTTAATAAGATAGTATTAAGGTTATTATTTAGAAGTATAAATTATAATTAATAAAACTACTTTATTATATATATAAATCTTTTGCCTATCTATTATATATCTATTTATATCTTTTATCTTTATTTCCGCGATTATTATACTATTTAATAATAATAGTTATTTTAAGTATAGCTATACTACTATTTTATCTAAAAAAGTAATATATTAATAAATAGTTTTATAAGATTTATATTAATATTTTATTTAACCTAGAGCTCTTTAAAAAAGATAAAAAGTAGTAAATTAAGAAGAATTTTTATAAATATATACGTAAAGCTAAGTAAGATTTTAATAATAATTTTAAACTATAAATTTAGTTTTTTATATTAGTCTAGTTACTATACTACTATTTAAAATTAAAATTTAATATAGGTAAGTAAATAACTACCTCTTTCTTATAATAAATAACTAATCTTAATAGGACTTCTAGTATAGTATATTAAAAATAAATTATTTAAAATTAAAAAATTTCTTAAAAAGAACTATAAAGAACGTCTTATAAAGAATCTATAAAATGTTTTTTATTATAAAATACTAATAAAGGAGAAAAAAGTATATTTTAACTTTTAAAAAGAGTAAAATATTTTAAAAAATAACCTATTATAATCTATAATTAGCGTATTAAATATAAATTATAAGATTACTATATAGATTATTAAAGAAAAATTATTTAGACGTAGTACCTATTCTAGGATCACTCGAACAGAAAATATGGTGGTATAATATGATTAGATCCTATAGACTATATATACTTAGGTATATAGCGTCTGTAGTTCAAAGCGCGGCCTGAGTACAGTTTGCCCCTCTAGGGTTATTTAAAGATGAGACAGTGACGAAGCTCGTGGGGGCAAGCCCCACGCACGCCACTGTGGCAGCCACTTCTGTGACGGCCGAATCGGAAACTTATTTTATTTCCGTCTGACCAACCCACAATTACCAGAGCCTTACATTTTCATCACAGAGCCTTTTCATTTACAAGTTCTGACCGTCGGTACTGATGCCTCGACCCTACGACAAACTCTACGCATCGGATGGAAACGATGACGTCATATTCGACTCCTGTTCTCGAGGATGACTTGCTCCACCAATTGCTCGTCGATGCGCCGCCGGCTATTGTCGCGCTCTTGATACCGGGGATTTTAATGTATTTGAGCCTCTATGCTCTTGCGAGTAACCGGTACCGGACGGCTCGGCTGTTGGTGCTACCAACACTACTTTTGTTTTGGGCGAGCGTTGAAATAGCACCGGTGAGATGCCTAGCGCTACGAGGAGTGTTTGATTTCGGAAGTAAGTGATGAGAAATCGTGAGCGATCCTCCCCTTGCTCGAAGTCTCCTGTGGTCACGGCATGACTTGTCACGGATGAAGACAAAGCTTGACCTCGTCAGCAGTCTTGGTACCGACTCCAAGAATTTTGCGCTAACCCTACTTCCAGTTGCCATCGGGGTTATGAAGCTACTCGAACTACATCTGCTCTCCTTGAAGAACTCTCTACCGAGATATACAGTAGGACCTCCCCCACGCCCGTCGATCGTGGCTCTGCTCTGGCTCACCGAGTTACGGTACGAGTCATTCACGCCGAATCCGATCCGGCTGCCGCCCCTACCTCGATATCCTTTCCCTTCGTCCCCAGAGAAGCGGGGGATCTTCTATTCCGAATATGTGCAGCTCGTCATCCACATCGCAATGTTCGTTGTCCTACAGAGCCTGCCCCAATATGCACCTGTCAAAGCCTTCGGCGTCTTGCTCAGCATCTGGATTATATTCACCGGTTGTCAGCTTGCTTTTCGGTACAGGACCAGCCCGCCACTCTTGGGACCCATCTTCCTTGCCGATAGTCTAGCGACCTTCTGGACCGAGACGTGGCACAACGTCTTCTCATCGCCATGCCTTACGCTCGCATACAACCCGACTATGCATGTCCTCAGCAAATTCGGGGTGCCGCGCCAAGTTGCGCGCTCCTTCGCGGTCATTGCATCGTTTAGTCTTATGGCCGTATTCCATGCCGAGGTTATGTCACCGATTTTATCAGCAGAGGGAAAGATGCGGATCGGACTTTTCTTCGTGCTCAACGGAGTGTTCACGGTGATTGAGAGTGCTGTTTGGGGAAGGAAGAGGGATTGGCGGCGGGCCCTAGTGGCTTGGATCATTGAACTTGCGCTGGCGAGCTGGGCGGTTGAGACGGCGCAAGTGGCTGATGGGTTGCTGCACGCTGACTGGAGGGGACTTTGCAGGCCTAAGATATGATGAGGTGTAGGCTTCTTCAGGGTTCCCATAAGAGGCTGCCAGCTCTGGAATCAATTGTGAACATAGACCATTTAAGCGAACGACTGGTGGTCTCTAGCGGCGTCCATGTTGTGCGCTTTGCGCTGCGATACAATGCTTGAGATCTGTCCATGCTACATCCCATGCAATGTTGATTCAGACCTATCAATGCAGTTTACATGAAGCAATTCTAATCCAAGTATTTCCCGAGGTGAGACAGTTTCGACATCCAACGCGCAGAGATCGTAGAATAACATGGTGAATCGGTATCAAAACAGGCGCTAAATACGAAGCAGACATCCATGCACTAAACCCATAATCTATAATCCACAATAAAGCCAAGAATCGAAAGGCGCCATTCAAAGCGATCATCTTCCTATGTGCGCTGGAATAGGCTGCAAACACCCCATCACTTCATCTAATCGGGCCACTTTACTGGTTGGCGAAGATGTTGCCGATGTTGTTCAAGGACATGCCGTTGGTCATGGAAGACTCCACCGAGAAGTAAGCGTAGCGATAGACATAGTCAGTGCTGTCGAGCCAAGCGATGGCATCCTTGAGGAAAGCCTCAGCATCGCCAGACTGAGCCTGGAACTCGGTGACCCAGATAGGCTTCTGGGTCTTGTTGTGCACGTTCACAATGTGGGCCTTGAAGGCCTCGACATCGGCCGGGCCATACCAGTGAGTGGCGACGTGGTCGATCCTACATCCATCGCAGGCCCCAAGGAACTCCATCAGGGTATCGACAGCATTGTTGCTGTAGGCGGGAGAAACGATCGTGACGTCGGGATGGGCATCGGCGATAGGTTGGATCTTGGCCTTGTGGACATCCACAGTGCTCTTGACATCCATGCAAGCACCGCCGCAGTTCTCACTGTCCCTAGTCAGCAGGTGTTCCGATAGCGGAAGCCAAACAACGCGTGAGTCACTTACCAGCAGATGTCAGGCTCGTTGATGCTCAAGATGTGCTTCGAGCCAGCAGCGAGGGCGCCCTGGACGTCGGCGTCGAACGCATTCATGAACATTTCGCCACCGTCGTGCAACATCGGTACATACTCGACGCCATCAACGACGGTGTACCCCGGAGCGTTCTGAGCACGGGCTTCCCAGTCGTAGCCCCATGAGATCTTGCCTGCGCCGGTGAACATGTTCGCCTTATCCTGGGCATCCTTCTTAAATCCAAGACCACGCTTGCCGCCGCCTTGACGCCTCTGAAGAGTCGGGGCAGCGCTAGAGAGAGAAGCAAGGCCAGCCAGGGCCGCAATGAGAGTAGATTGTAGCATATTGAAACGAGAGTGTGTATAAAGAATGGACGACAAAGATGTCAAAAGGAGCGTTACTAACTGGAGCAGCAAGTGGAGGGCTTGTACGGATAATGAGTGGGAGACAAGAGGAGGTGCGCAATCTTATAGACTGTTACTCATCTCCGCAACAGGTGCGGGCCCTACTGCAGGTACACTATACTGCACCCGAACGTGCATATGGGGTTAGCTGTCCAATGCGGACTACAGGCCTGGACCCGAGTCCTCCGCATGCTCACATCCGTCGAGGCAGAGACATGTTAAACGAGTTGCACTACCTGCGTGATTCAATCCGACTTCGAGCATGCGATAAGAACTGCCCTCATGCGCCCTGAAGCTCTTTCATCGATGCTATCAAGTTGCCTTCAGTAGATGTTGACGAGTGGTGCGACAACGCTCACGGTCTCGTGGGAAGACCAGCACTGCGCGATAGGTAGGCTGAGATCAAGGGCATTGCCAATCACTTGGCTGCGGCCTCAATGTTCGGACTTCGGTGGGCGCAGCGTCTGGCTTACTGTCCTGATAAATTTCCGCCACATATTTCCGCATGACGATAGCACCGATGGCTTGGTTCTCCTTTATCGTCGTCACCGACCTGAACAGATCATGCGACAACCAGTACAACTAATAATACGTTGATTATAGTAAAAATCCGCATCAAACAAATACATAAAAGATGCCAGGTGCAGTGGTGAGGGCGACGGTGGGGTCTTCGAGCTCTGTACCATGGATGGCAACCGATGGCTTGGTATAAGCGACGAACGAGAGGAGCAGGACCAACCGCACACCAGCCACGTTTCGGATGCTCGTATTGGGCGGTACGCCAGCGCTTGTCGTCCGGATGAGGGTGAAGGTGTAGTGGAAAAAGGAAAGGCCGACGGAGGTGAGGTGAGCAGGCCCCAAGGCGCGGAGAGCCTAACCGAAGTGATACAAGCGTCTCACCCATGTCCGTTTGGCGGTCTCTTGCCATCTCCAACCCTCTCCGCGTGCTGTTGTGCTAGGTTCTATCCATACAACCCGATACGCGCTCAACTATAGCAATTAAGGTGGGACCTTCTGCCAAGAAGTCTGGTTTTCGGGAATAGTACTTGTACCTCGCCTAATAACACGACAGATGTCCAATCTCCCAACATTTAGTGAATGTGTGACAACCGGCCCCAAGTATACTGTTCCTAGGCCTGAACGACCATACATCCTATATGCCTGTTCGTGTACGCAGCATCCAAGTAGTTATAGCTAAATCATTTAAACTCAGAGGTGCGTTGGAGGATAGAGTACATCAAATGTAGGACAATAATAAGAGTTCAAGGACTCGAGTCGTCGGCATAAGTATATAAAAGAAGGGTACGTGTAAAAAGACCTCTTCGCTATATTAAGTCATAAACCTAAGGAAGAAGAAACTTAAAGCTAATGCCACGATAAGCAAACGTTCCTTACCCCGCCCTCGTTAGTCCGGTTAACACACTGCATGCACCCCGACACCAAAAATCCTAGCGCCAGCCAAAATTTGAACCACACCCGATTCGAACGGGTAACCTTCAGGATATCCCAGTGTAATACTGGAATCTGACGCGCTACCGTTGCGCCAGCGGTCCATCTGATCCGTCATCGGACTGATAAGGGAAGAGGCCGATATGTGAATTTCACAGTCGTCCGTGCCAATTTAATTGGATAATTTTCTACTTTAAATATATATATGCAACCATATACAAAATATGAGACAAAACATTGCATTACCTCGAATAATCAGCTAGCAAAGCAGGAGGCGGAGAATTGCTGCGCTGGTCTCGCCGGGTGTGACTCATACTAGCTCGCTTCGGCAAATTCAATTCCAGATCCACCCGCGGATATCCGGACCCGTGCTATCGACACAGCGAAGCCACCCGTCTAATATTCAACTACTACTGTTCAACGACTTCGACAAGTGTAATAAGCTTCTTAATAAGTGTAACCGCAACAGGAGCAGAAATTGTTGCACCCGCGTAATCTTATGCAGGTTGGAATGGCTCGGCTAGAAATCCGCGTCCATTGATACGCTTCCTTCACGTAGTGACACACCAAAATACAAGTAATGCATAGCTAGGCATACATTTCGGAAGACAGTTGCTGATTCTGAGATGCTGCCCAGCTGTTATGTTAGATACCCGGGTATGGGTTCAAACATCGGTGCTGGCCATTGTTCGACTAAGACCGCGATGAGCTTCCCACTTTGGTGCTTGACAGCTGGAAAGGACTGGCTGCGTTTCTGGACTCGGTCCGATCTGATCTCAATCCCAGAGAACTGGGGAAGGAAATGGCACGCAGGTTACGGTGACGGTTTGCGAGAAGGGAATGGGAAGGGAGGCAGGGAAGGATGTAGAATAACCAATAGGAAGTGTCTTGCGAACTCGCCATGCATCCGAGAGCTTGAGATCGAATAAGCATTATGCTAGGAGATTGGACCGGCGTGCTGCGTACGCCAGATGGAAGTCTTGCAAGGGTATACTGATATAACAACTCAGAGCATGTCTCCCAATTCGCCGATGCGGCCCATCAGAACCAACAACTAGCTCACAGACAAAAAAGCTTGCCGAGCAGAATAGTCCTACAACAACGGTGCCCACTTTGCATGTAAAAATAGAAGTATTGGGAAAATAGCGATCCTCATCCACAAATCTGCCTTCGATTCCTAGTCCGACCCATCGTCTGGCAGTTCCGAAATGACACGTTCTACCATCCCAATCAGTTCGTCTACATCCGGCCTCTCGCCCGGCTCGACCCTCAAGCATTTCCGCACAACCTCCTTCACGTTATCACTTATGCCCTCACCGTCTGCTGGCTTCTTTGCGCCTCTGCCCTCGTCCGGAAATCTCCAATCGCCACCGAGCACGCACATGCTTAAACTACCACCCGTCTCATCGCTGCGTGCCTCAAACGGCGACTTGCCCACAAGACACGCGTACAGCATGCAGCCCATGCTCCAAATGTCTACCTTTGTGTCGATGACGGAGCCGGTCTTTACGTCGAAGAGCTCGGGCGCGCGGTAGGGCATGGTGGAGTGTTCGGCGGCGGTGTCTTGGACTTGGAGGGCGAGCGAGCGCGATGTTATGGGTGTGGGCGAGGGCGCGAGGGAGCCCAGATCCATGAGGATGGGTGTTTGGCCGTCGTCATCTATCATCACGTTGCCTGTCCCTCTCATTAGCGACTATACTCCCTCCTTGATCCCGTAGCTGTGAATGGGCTTACCGGGCTTGATATCCCGATGCGCATACGCCCGCTCGCCGCCCGGCGCAATGCCCTCCTGCGCCAGCGACACTTCACCTTCCAGCAGCCCTTCTGCCTCTATCTCGTCGTCGTCCTCGTGGTTTGCCGTGTTCCGTCTGCTGGCGCGCATCTCCATTGCCTCCGCCGCCTCGGCGTCCGCTCTTGCCGCATCCTTCCGTACCTTCTTCGCCTGGCCCTCGCTCCGCGCGCCACCCGGTCCCTCCCTGACCCTATACTGATGCATTGCCTTGAGCGCCTTGCACACGCCCAAGAACAACTGCATCAGCCGCTTCTCGGGAAACTTCGTATGGTTTACCAGGTTCGCGTTGATCATATCCTGTAGATTCCCTCTCCGATAGTATGGCAATAGTATGTATACGGTTTTCGCGCTCGGGTCGGACTTGTCGGATGCGACGCTGTAGTCGATGCTGTGGATGATGTTGGGATGCGGTGAGAAGAGGGAGTAAGCCTCTACTTCTTTGAGGGCTTGCGAGACGGATTCTTGGCCGAAGGGGCAGCGGATCTTTTTGAGGGCGAAGAGTTGCTGGTTGGAGTTGTCTTGCACGAGGTAGACGTAGCTAAAGCCGCCCTATAAATTGCGCATGAGGGAATTGTTATACTAAGGAAGCGTGTGGAAGGACGGCTTACCTCACCGAGCAGTCGCAGTATCTTGAAGCTGCGGCTGTTTATCTTGAGCTGCGGTGAGCCGGGGAAGCACACCATGCAATTCGTAAATGAGTAGACGACATCGAGGAAATATGAGGCTAGCGACATGCTGGCGGTGGTGTGGTATCAATGGGGAGAGACGCTGGCGAGGTGTTGTGGACAGCTATGCGGAGCTGCTTATCAACCTCCGGCGGAGATCAAGGGATGTGCGACAACGACGAATGCGCTCTGTTATAAGTGACGGGATAGCGATGCGCGGTCCAGCAGCGACTGAGGGTATCTCAATGTGTATAGAGGAAGTTCGTTTGTTGTAAGCACAGCTGCGCGTCCGTCGCTCGCGTAGCTGAGAGAGATAGTGTGTCCGCTGATGCACTAAGATGAATGTGGCTGTGTTGGTCAGCCACACGGACGCGTCGCGACTTCCGAGGATCCTTTCTCAGAGTTCACACCACGATCAAAGCCCTACATTATATTGTACGGTCTGAACGAGGACTGAAGATTTGAATTGGCGTTTGGATGTTCCTTATTTATCATTAAGAAGTACATCCTAGTTTGGATTGGTCAAGTCATTCCGAGATGGCCTTTCCTTGGACAGATCTTGCTATGCAAATATTGGATATAAAAAAAAGGGGGGCAAGACAAACTCAGTTACTGATATAGCTGCTCAGGTCGTTCATGACTTGCCCAAATCGCTACCAATAAATACGACCTCCACCGCAGCAAAACTAGACTGCAGTTAGCCAAGGCCTCCACTAGTGGGAACCATACTTACGCCGCAGTAGAGGCCGCAATCTCCAGTCTTCTTGCATTCGTGAAAATGGCCAGTGCAAGCGCAAAAGCGACGGTAAAACCCGCCATAGCACCAATCCGTCTCCCTTCCGTCCTGATGAAGTACAGAGCCACGATGGCTACAACGGGCATCGTCGCCGATATAACACTAACCAAGATGTTATTAAACTTCAACAACGAGCTGTCACTGTAGTGGAGGATCCCAGTTTGGGGATCGATGGAGCGTTGGAAAGGCCTGGGGCGCGAGGTAGAGTCGCGACCGAAGCACGTCTTGAGCCCGTTCCAAAAGTCCAGCAGAGAGGATGAGAGGATTCGGGAGAACGTGTCCTGTTCCACCATGCTGCTGTGGAGAGTAAGGAGGTCCTTCTCGAGAGCTTCGTGTTCTCCAGGAGGACTGGTGTCCGGTAAGCTCCAGGTATATGCTTCGCTACCTTGCAGGAAGTTGTCGCCCTCGCCGATGCCACCGAGCCATTCGCGGAGAAAGCGGAGGTCTGCTTTCTCTGGTGATGGAATGCACTGGACCTGGGCGAGCTGGAGTACGGTAGCATCTGGAGTGTCACTACTTGCGACTTTTGAACGTCAGATCTCTTACTGTATTCTCGGAGCTTCCCTCGGATCTCGTTGAGTTTCTCAAGCTGTAAGCTGTTTTCCGATTTTCTGAGTTTGCGGAAGTAGATTGAGTATTCTTTTTCGTCCAAGTCACCGGAAGACTCGTCGTCTGCGCAAAGGTCGCGAAATTGGACTTGCAAGTCAACCAACTCGGCTTGTAGGCTAAGAAGGTTAAGCATGTTAAGGGAATTGAAGCGTCTGAAAATGGCTGCCTCGGGATAATGACCCATGAGATCAGCTAGCCGATGGTAGCCACGCGGCTCTTCGACGGTCGGGGATGCCATTACGCTCGCCGTTAGCTGCAGATTTTCTTGCGGTTGTTGGAAAATACATGGATTTGTCGAGCTGCTTGGATTCCAGGAGCTCGCAGTAGAATGACGCGCCTGGCGCTGAGAAACCCCGCGTGACGCTGGCTGGCCTGCATGGTGGGGCTGCTCCAGCCTTCTCAACACAGACCTCTTTGTCTCCTTCCCGTCTTCTAATTTCCTCAGCGACTGAGGTTTACAAAAAAATATTACGAGATCTCCGAACAATCGAGATGGAAGCTATAGGTGTTATTAACGCGATAGTGTCACTTACCCAAGCCTGGTCTCGAGCGGTGGAACTAGTCTCTGTCCAGGATCCTAAGCAAGGCGAACTACTCCGAGAATATTCGGTATACATGAATGTGCTCGAGAGCTGTGTCGAGATTGTTCAAGCTGTACCCGACAATACTTTCTCGAAGGCTATCTTGCAAGCTTTGCAAGAGTGTCAGGCGGCTGGGAAAGAGATAGTCTACCGACAGAAATTGGCTGCCGGGAGTCGACTTAGCCGTACTGTGTTCAAACTTGGGGACCAGAATATTCTAGAGGAGGCATTGCAGAAGTTTCGGAGCAAAGTCATGGTCGCTCACAACTTGACGCAAAGGTAAGTACAATTCGGACGTACTGCCTCGCCTAGAAACATAGCGACTGAGTATATTCAAGTGTACTCTTACGAAAATTAGTAGACAATCAAAGTATCTTCCGAGATTTGCAAGAGAGGACTCACATGTACGGCCTCGAGTTTCTCGAGAAACTCGAGGAACTCAATCAGGTAAGAGCTGCGCATTTGATGCCGCCGGGAAAATACTCTGGCTCGGGCTCTCGGTCTGTCTTCTCAAATGCAACATCCTTCACCGTAGGGCAAGGATCAGTCGCTGATATTGTCACCCTTGCGGATGAAGTCGTCACTCGGAGTATAACAACACGAGGCATACACTTCGAAAACGACCCAAGCCTTGTACTTGGCACAATAACCGTCACACACGAAAGCCAGCCAAGGTTCATACCGGTGCGTGCAAAGTACGATACCGGTGCCGACGTGAACTTTTTGCCCTCTGCACTGGTCGAAAAGCATGGGTTGTCCGCGTTGCTGGTCAAGCTGGAAAGTAACGACTCCGAACACAACGTGTTCATAGGCCTGAACAACCAAGAATACACCATACATCACACGATTACTCTACAATGGTGCGCCGCTACAATGCACAGGGTTCGCACTACGCAGTTCCATGTTGCAGACGGTCTTCCGTACGGCATGCTGCTAGGGAATCCATTCGTTCAAGAGGATCGCGTGTTTGATCCGCAACGGGTCGCGTTGCCTTTGAGGCGAAAGCATCGGAGCTCTGGTGAGCCACCGCCCTTCCAGAGAGTCTTTTCAACTTCTGGGCGATACTAACTCTGCTATAGCCGAAAGAAAAGAAGAAGAGCGTCGGAAGCAGGAGCATGATCTGGCCGCAGCAGAGGAGTTGCAGCGCACAAGAGACGAGGATGCGCGTCAGCGTGCCCTGGAGAGAGAAGCAAGGAAACTCGCGAAAGCGCAGACTTCTGCGTCGTCCATGACATCTGCGTCTTCGAGTCACCTTGGGGCTAGCACAAATACGCTATCGAGGGTTGCCAGCTCTGCCACCTCTATTGCCAGCTCGAGAACTGGCCACAATCAACCCCCAATCCCGACCTTACAATTGCCACCTGAGAACAGTACGATTTGAAGCTGGCAATGCAACTCTGTCATACTATTGCAATGCCAACATGCCAATGATCGACGGAGTAGGAAGGGGTATGTATCGCATTTAAGTCTTGCTATTGCATGAGTGTTATGATACTAGGTTCGACGTCTTGAATACAGTCGGCTTCCTCGTCCAAGCTACAGTAAGAATGTACTCAGAATCTTCTCTCGGCCAATATTGTTACAAGATGCTCACTGCCCTTCACTGACGGTACACGAGGTTGAGCCTACCCTCATGTAAACCTTCACTCTGGTTTCTCCATCCTTCGAGAGTCTCTTTGACAGACCCCGCACAAAGATCCGGGAGACGGCTCATCTTATCTGTTTGTCGCACCGTAACACTTGTGAGCATGGGCATCCGCGGCGGCGCTTCATGTTGTACATCAATCGTTCTGAGCCAGTCGACGAACACGTCGTGGTTCTTTAGCGACGTGGGATCAGATACCGTAAGGTCTAGTTGGGGTGTCGGCGTAAACGTCATCTGAAGCACGATTAGAACAGTACGATCCAAAGTTTTGAGGGCCGTCGGTTTTTGTGTTGCCTTTGCTGTCACAATAGGCAAGCGAAACCCGTATACACTTGTGTGGGAGCCCAGAATGTATAATACGACGAGAGCCGATTGCTAGGGGCTTGACGGCAGGCAAGCGCAAAATTTGATTCTTTCGGTCTTTGTATTGCATGTCCTAGGGCAACACATAGGCTGCTGCGTCTGGCGAGGAAATGGATGTAAAGGTACGCCGAGTTGTTACGACACCCACTGTGTATGGTGATGCAGGGCCCAGTCGAAGGCAGCAGTGTGGGCACTGGAAGATTGAATGGGAACACCTACCTCCAGTTCATGCAAACAGGGCGGAAGATGCGCATCAGCATGATATGGTGCCTCAGCTCCTTGACCGAAAACATATCGGAACGGTAACGAGAGTTTCCTCAGTGATCCAAATGCCGAGAGGTCTGCTGGCTGCCCCGGAGGCGCAAGCATGTTACTGCTCTCCACAAAAAGCTCCTCCAGCGTGTTCCTCACCGGCTCCATCAACGATTCCAGGGCACCCGGCTCAATCATAGACTGATACGCGCCGCGACATTCAAATGCCAACTTCTTCAGCCGCATGGGTATGTGCAAAAGCAGCTTGAGAGACTGCCAGGCCATGCTGTCCGGTGAGCCGACACGGAGTTCTGTCACTGTAGAGGTCTTGTGCTTGAGAGCCGGGACTTTCAACGACGTAAAACGGCCGGATGAGGGGTCTTGAAGCTCCCGAACATATATGTCTTCGATGCGAGGAAGTTCCATGCATTTGCGTAACTCCCACGGTGTCATATTGTGGTGCCACTCTACCTTGCGAACCTGATCGTGCGCGTGCTCGCGTGCCCATTTCAGCGGTTGCGGTATGCTGTAATGCCAGACTTTATAATCGCTAGATTTGTAGCAGAACTCCCGCAGATTGGTTAGTCGGCGTGTGATTTGATGGATGGTCTGTTGCTCCTCTGGCCAATGGATATCCTCGCGGAGGAGATCAAGCTCCAACCGGTGCACGTGCGCAATGAGGTCTGGCCGCTCGGTTAAGGTCCGTAGGAATAGCTTCGTGCGTGAGCCCTTGAGGCTATGGGAGATAGAGACGTCTCGGACGATAAAACGATGGGCTACGTCGCGGAACAGGCGGCACGATAACGCAAGGTTATGGAGTTGAACCTTGTCAGACTGGAGGTGAGAAAATATGACGTATATAAGATCGACGCTCAGATTGTGGAATTTAGCCATCATTGGGGGTTCAATACGATCAGGAGACCCCGGATGAGATGTTTGGCGATTTGCAGAGCTGTTGTTGATGCACTGGCAGTCCGACTTATTGCATCACCCACTACGCATCAAGGCGAGGATTTGTTCATGCGAAAATGAGCGGACGGGAGAAACGATAGGTAGGTCCTTCTGAGTTTAAAAGAGTTTCAAGACGACGGATAGTGTTATAGCCTGCAGAGGTGATGCGGTTAATTGAAGCTGGATGTGCAAGTGCAAAGTCGCTTAATAAGCGACGCTTTATGTTTTTGTGGCTAGCGCGACATTGCGGCACCGACTTTTGACCAGCAAATACACTAGTGTATTGCCAGCACCACAGTGCACCAACATCAACGTAAAGCAAGCGTACCGACGCTTCATCATGATGTTCTATGTACTCAATTTATTTTTACCTGCGGTTTCACCGGTAGCATTGCTCCCGTCAAGTGCCATCCGCCTCCTTTCGCAGGAGACTACCTAGGTACATGTCAGCGTACTTCCAATGCTTCAACTATTTCTAGAAGAACCACCCGCCCGGTTAACAATGTTGCAAATGCACCTCTACATAGATACCCCGAATTCGATTCCAAGGCGGACCGGCGACGCGCAATTAATGTCTATGCTCCACTTTAGACATGGAGCTGGATTCTCCGCTAGCTATATTAACCGCGGTCTGTGGATGGAAGAAATCTATCCGAATGCTGCCAACTTTCAACGCATATCTAGCCGTAATCCATGATTGGATGCAGAGTAGAAGATGGAAGAGTATAAAGAGGGCATTAGTTTCACTCGTTCTCACAGATTCTCGAAACCAGTCGGGTGCTACCTTCAGCCCCAAAATGAAGCACCTTAGCGCAGTCGCATTATGGCTGGCATTTCTGGACCATGCGGAAGCTGTCCGCTTCCTGGGCCGTGTCAATCCGGCGACAAGAGAATTAACCTGGTCCAGTACGGGAGTCTCCTTCGCCTTCACGGGATCGTCAGCGACCATTGGCCTTGACTCCGTAACCGGTACGTCGCCTACGAGCTATATTATGTTCTATACAAACTCAGGTCTTGTTACTGAATCTATGAACACTTGCAGGCGCGAACAGCGTTCTGCTGACGGTAGATGGAACTTCCAGTATTATAGCAAACGTGAACGGGTCGAGTATATCGACACCAGCCGGATTGGCGAAGGGTAACCACAATGTGGAGCTACGAAAGCGATCCGAAGCGCTGTTCGGGAGCATCTTTGTTGGCAATATCACCACCGACGGCACCCTTAGGCCGGATAGCAAACCCACTCGAAAGATCGAATTCATTGGAGACTCTATCACGGCTGGTTATGGACTGGATGGCGTTTACCCGTGCACCAACACGGCTGGGTTAGAGGACAGTCCCAAGACTTACGCCGCTCTTACAGCCGAATCTTTGAAGGCAGACTATGACATAATTGCATGGAGTGGCATAGGTATTACACGCAATACTGCATATGGATCCCCAGGTGGTCCTCTCATGCCGAACCGTTGGACACGGTATGGGGCCAATGATCCGGAGAACAGCTACACTTTCCCCAAGAGTGAAATCCCCGATGCCGTCGTGATCGCTCTCGGCACCAACGACTTCAGTAACGATGGCTCGCGCGCTCCTCTTGATGTTGGCAACTTTACGGCAGGCACTGTCTCGTTCATTCGTACCATCCTGACGCACTATCCTGACGCCCAGTATTTCCTTCTTCAATCTCCCATGCTTGGTGACAGCTGGCCTGCGGGAGAGACCCAATGGACAAAGCAGAAAGATGCTTTCAATGCTGCAATTGCACAGCTGAATAGCACAAGAGTTCATTTCATCGGATGGCCGACGCAGGGGTCTGAAGTTGGTTGCGATTATCACCCAAATGCGGCTACACATGCTGCGGAGGCACCGATTGTGGCTGCTGCTATTGCAAAAGAGCTGGGCTGGTGAAGGGTTGGAGGACTGGACACATATTCAAGCGTACACCATAGTACTTGATATTCGGGTCTAAAGCAGATCGATTTTCTCGTCGGCTGTTGTATTACCAACCCCAGGGCAATATAAAATGCTATGACAAGCCGACTAAGAGTTGTTTTAACTGACTTTATACTCCGCCTTCAGGAATGTATCCTTTCTAAGAGACCAGTACACTATTGTACTGTAGTGTAGATATAAAATAGAATCTAACTACTCCCGCGAGTGCACACATACTAATACAGAGTGCTAGCAACTCCGCCTCAACCTGCATAAGCGCATTGGTTCTTCCTGTCCCCGAGTCCGTGGGACCCTCGCCCAAAGGACAATTAGATTGATAGTGTCAGCTTTTAGGGCAGTCCTTGCGGCACAGTCACCGCAAGTAGTCCATAAACACCCCTAGATAAACACATTACCTCGCTCGCCTCACGACTGTAATCCAGCTATAACACGAACCTAGGGAAATCTCTACCAATATACACTGCCGTCATTAAGAGCAAAAAAGCGATCATCGTGAGTTTCACTATTTGTCGAGAGACCTAACTAATAGTGTAATAGACAATAATTTTCCTACAATAATCTATATAGTAATTTAATTATCTATATCTAATACGCTAATTATAAATTATAGTAAATTATTTTTTAAAATAATTTACCCTTTTTAAAAGTTAAAATATATTTTCTCCTCCTTTATTAGTACTTTATAATAAAAGGCGTTTTATAGGTCTTTTATAAAATGTCCTTTATAGTTTTTTTTAAAAAGCTCTTTAATTTTAAATAATTTATTTTTAATATACTATACTAGAAGTCCTATTAAAATTAGTTATTTATTATAAGAGGTAATTATTTACTTACTTATATTAAATTCTAATCTTAAATAGTAGTATAATAGCTAGACTAGTATAAAAAACTAAATTTATAGCTTAAAATTATTATTAAAGTCTTACTTAGCTTTACGTATATACTTATAAAAATTATTTTTAATTTACTACTCCTTACTCTTTTTAAAGAGTCTTAAGTTAAATAAAGTATCTATATAGAGCTTATAAAATTATTTAATATATTATCTTTTTAAGTAAAATAGTAGTACAGCTACACTTAAAATAATAATTATTATTAAATATAATAATTACAAAAATAGAAATAAAAAATATATATAAATAAGTATATAATAAATAGGTAAAGAATCTATATATATAGTCTCTTTACGCCCGCTTTTATCCTTAACTATAGTTTATACCCTTAAGCTATAACCTTAATAATACTATCTTATTAAATCTATTAACTTTTACTAGTACGGTTACCTCGCGCACGTGTATTATTATCGCCTAGAGAGAATGGTGTAATAGGTTGACGGTTCGACAGCCGGCCTCTTAAACGGGATTATGCTCAAGCACCATGGATATGACGTGACGGTTTTGGAGCGGTATGTAGGTACTAGGGAAGGTTACGATTTTGGGATCAGGATCGGTTCAGACGTCAAGAATTTCCTCGCGAAGCATGACCGCGTGCGGCGTCCATTTGCGTTGACGTGCACTGCCCTAATCAAGTTTAGCAGTGAGGGTCAACCTAACCTTGAGCACAAACAGACAATAGTGATGAGCTGCTGGGCGCTGCTCTACAAAATCCTCCGAGCGAATTTCGATGGCGAAACGTCCAAAGCGTTCCCTATAGCACCGAAATCTGAAGAGAGTGATGGCATAGTTGAGTACAGAAGTGGAGCGCGCGTCACCGCCGTAAAAGATGTCAGAGATATAGTAGAGGTTCACTATGAGGATATTCACAGCGAAGCGAACGCCACAATCTCCGCTGTCCTTGTTGTAGTTGCGGATAAATCCGACTCATCAATGCGCAAACTTCTGATGCCGGATGTCGAGCGCAAGTACGCTGGGTACATATGCTGGAGAGGGACAATTCCTGAAAGTCCCATCCAAAACAAAGAGGTCAACGAAAAATATGGTGAAAAGGTAGCTTTCCACCTCATGCAACGGAACTACGTCATCTAGTAAACTATAACTTCCAGAGGATAATTCATATCCCCTGGACATGCTAACCGAACCCCAGATACACCATTCCCACTGACGACGGCGATCTCGACGAGGAGAAGCGCCAGTACAAACGGATCTGGTATATGAACCTTCCGGAAGGCTCGCCAGAGATGAAAAGCCTGTTCACCGACGTGAATGGCAAACAGCATTTTGGAACCGTGCCGCGTGGACTCGTACGCCCTGAAAACTGGGAGAAGCAGAAGGTCATTGCATCATCCGTGCTACCGCCAGGCTTGGCCGAAGTGTTGACGAATACCACACAACCCTCGGTGACCAAGGTATACGATGTTACTTCTTCGAAAGCTCTGCTTTTCGGGAGCAAGCTCTTCTTAGTCGGAGACGCACTGATGACTATCCGTCCCAACGTGGGTATGAGTACATAGCTTGCCGCACACCACTGTAACATGCTGGAGCGTGTCATATCGGGAGAGATCTCTCCAGCGCAATGGGAGAAGGGCGGTTCTCAATATAGCTTTGCGCAGCGGAGGTTCGCGTTGGTTATGAGCACATGGGGCCTTCGATCCAAATTTGCCGTGGTATGGGAAGGCCTGAAATGGCTTCTGCTTCTGGTGCTACAAAAGATTGGTATTAGCTAGAATGCTTGATTGAGCTTTGGAACAGTGCGAGAGAAAGTATTAGGATGCTACACCACTATATGCGCCTGAGTGTTTCCTTCTTGGTCGCACACGCTCTCCACAACTCCGTTATTCGATATGTGTGTGTCGACTGCAAAGCCCTATGCTCAAGACATAATATCGAATCTGAGCCTACGTATTCGTATGTAGCTTACTGGACAGGGCCATTCTGCTGGCAGAAAGCAGGTGATTCGAAGCCAACTCTCAATGGCGTTCCTCGACATCTCGTATGAGTTGCATGAGTATCTTAGCATTGGGGTTCTACATGTCACTAGATTAGAGATTGTCTACCAATTTAGTCTCTTCGGATCTAAAATCCCCCTGGTACTTGAATAGCAATCCATAGACGGGACTCAAACTTTCTCTACCTAGGCGTTGTGCGTTGCTCGAGCTGATTGCTTGAGGCAACGTCGCGTCAACCCACGCATTTATAAAGTATGGATACTATATCTCTAATATATATATTTGTATACTAATCGAATAAATAGTGACTGTAGTGGCTCGGGGCGACTAAAAGGGGTTTCAAAAAAGGAGGAGTATGTGCATGCCTTCATACTCAAAATTATATTTCTAAAATATCGGTATCCTTGTAACGGATAGTAGCTTGATGCTAAATATCGAGGATGCGGTGGCTTTGCCTAGATTCTTGTCTTAGTAGGCGGGTAAACCTTACGATGCAAGGAGTACGCGATGAATCTGCGCTCTTAGACTATGTTTTCTAATTAAAATAGGCCGAATTCTAAAGTTTACTTTCGTATTGAGGATCTAATTTGGATCTCTGTGCTGAAAAAAACGTTGAACAAATCGTAGTTGTCCGATTCCGGCTTAGCGCAAATTGAACCCTCTGGAACGGTGTGGTTTCATCACCACCCAGGCACGGACAACACTTGCACACTTGCATTGCCAACATCAGAATCCATGAAAATATATTGAGAAAACCGAATATAACTTCAGTTCAAACACTATTTAGTGCCATACCAAACGTGTTGAGAGCGCGACCGAGCATTCAACACCAGGGGCATGTGGAAATCCGGCTGTCGCAAGCAGCACAAACTTGCGCTCGCGCCAGGTTGTACTGCTTAACCGCATACACCGAACTCACCGTCCCAGTCACTATGCTTACTACGGTCAGAATTAGCACCATGAGCCCGGTCCAAAACGCAGCCCAGTCCCTCAAATTCCTCCGATCGCTGAACAATTGCCACCAATCTCGTGGGGGCTCATTGAAGATCTCTATCAAACTGGCTATTTCTGTCCGCCATACTTGATAATCCCCCGTTGCAAGGCGACGATCTCTGTTACACGTTCCCAAGCCATATAGCGCCAGTTTGTTCTCTCGTCGAAGGAGTTCGCGGGTCGGACCGTGGCCGAAAGGAAATAGGAAGTTCAACGTATCTATCGTCTCCTGCAAGCAAGCAAGTGGAAGCGGCGGGTCCGTACTTTTGGCATGGTTGACGAGACAGATCTTGTGTTCATAGATTGTTAGGACACGATGGTGTTTATCAAATCGGAGATGATCCAGTAGGTGGGATGTCCACGATAACCTGATACCAAAGGTGTCCACGAGAGTTGCAGCCGTAAAGCTGGGATCCAAAGCCGGGCCGAAGCGTTTATCCATTTGATCGTCCAGGTGTGTGGGCAAAAATCGCAACTGCACCGCCTCTGCCAGCGATATGTCCGCCGTCCACTCGATCATCCCGAAATTTGCTTTTGTCGACGGGGGAGCTATGTCAGTTAAAGTCACCCTAGTCATCAGCCAGAGTCGAGCGATGGCCGCATCTTTAACGTCGGGGTACAGATCTCGAAAACGTTGCAGAACATTTTGTCGCGGTTGGTCCATATTGTCTCTCAACAGAGCGATCAAATTGACGGTCCCTTCTAAACTCTCAGCGGCGAAGTCCGATCGATGTTGCCTTAGATGCGAAAGCTCTTGATCAACATAAATGAGGAATGCCGTGTAATCTTTTTGCCGGAAAGCTTGGGCAGACAGCCCAGAATTCGGCCATATTGTGCGAAAAAGATCGAAGTTTGGAGCGCTCTCGCCGGCACCAACATCATCAAGAATAGTCTTCGTGAAAGGAGTAATTTGGCTCATGGCAGAGCACTTGATATACGCACGCAGCTGAAAGTTTAGATAAATCGTAGAACGGAGGTCCGACGAGCCCTAAAAGAACGAATGGAGGCTGGGCGCTCTATCCAACAATCATCGATTATTAACCATGCGCAGGGTCTTTATTGGCTGTGGCGTGTCAAACCGTATGTGGATTGCGCCTTGTACGACGAGGCTGGGGACCGGTGAGCTACGCCTGCATGCAGCACATTCGTGGTAAAATTTGAGCGAGAGCCTTGCGGGGAGCCTCGCCATACTTTTCAAACGCCAAACCTCGCAGAAAATTAGGAGCTCAATCTTTCTTGACAATTGATTCCCTAACACATATTGGTCTCTAAGATACCTTGAACAAAACCTGCTATCTTGCGATGGCTGAGGTAATTACTCATATGCGACCCCGTTCGATACATGAATCAGGATTACCGCTTCGTGACTTTGACCAACCCATTGCTCCTCCGCTCGCATCTCGTTCGTCTACAGAGAGCAAGTCCGCCACACCAGAGGGGCTGCTACGCTTGCCACTGCCGAACACTCTATCCAGCGGGTCTGGCGAAGATGGTTTACAAATTTGCAACATCTCCCGGCCTTTCGTTGAGGTAACACCGGTGCAAGTCAGCGAGCCTCCCGCTCCCGTTGAAGGCTCTATTCAACCTCAAACGCAGAATTTCCTCTCGCAAAAAACCGGAAGCGCTCGTGCTATCTCCACATGTAACGATAGCCAAGCTAAAAATGCAGAATCAGACGTCAGTTCGGAAGCCAAGTTTAGGCGCTCCAGCCAGACTCATGACGTTACTACCGTTGCTTTTATGTTGGAGCAATATGGAGCTGCCATTGCGAATCTGAAGTCTCCAGATTTGGATTGTTGGGACGACGAAGTTCACTTTCCGAGAAGTAGACCTGGGAAAAGACTCTTCGTCGGTCGGTTGAGAGCATTCCCCTGTCCTCCTCCATTGGTCACAATGTGGGAAGAAGATATCCGACCTAGATTAATGAGTGACCTTGGGTCAGTGTCAAGTTGGTCGTACCCAGAAGAATCTTTTGAAGCCGAGTTGCGCATGGCCGGCCACGCAAACCGGAAAAGGGAGACCACAATCGAGTTACTTCCAACAGTATGCATCCGTTGTACCAGCAACAAGTGTCGCAGGAAATTCAAGAAAGCAGTTAAAGATCTGGAATATCTCCTTTCATTCTGCTTCGGCAGGATAGAAGTACGGCTTGGCGCTCCACGACTTGCTGCAACGGATTCCCAGTCCAGCTCGTCAGCAACATCGAAAAACCATCCGATTGCACTGCAGAACCAGGATGGCGTCTTCCAAAGTCATATGGTACAACAATCATCACCTGGTGAATCAGCTTGTGGTCTGAAGCTGAAAATAATTACAAGGGCTTTCGGTAAAGAAAGCGATACCATGTCCACCATTGGAGGCCTGATCAAAGTTGACAACAGGATATATGGCCTTTCTACAGGCCATGGAATCATAGCTCCTCCAATAGCGCCAGACGTAATTTCCTCCTCGGAATCCTTGTCTGATCAGTTATACGATTATGCTTCGTCTGATGACGGCTCAGATGTATGGGTTGATCCGGATTCAGATCCAGATGATTCAGAAGACGGAGGGAGTATCAACACTCTACTCTCGCTTCTCCCTCCGTTAAGGACCCAAAGGAATGCTACCGGGCTTTCCTCTACCCGTACACCTTCACGACACAGGCGGTCACCACGCGAATCAACATGGGAGAAAAGTTCTGATAAGAGAGATTCTCTGGGTATTTGGGCTCCGTATGGTGGTCAAGACCGACCGATGAGATGTCTACCCTCCAATGGGCCCGCGTGTTTCGGCGGGAACACAGAGGTATTAGGTGCCGCCAGGAACGTTCCCACATTCCGTGACAACTCGGATCTTGCGCTCATCGATATGGGGCTTTCACCAACGCTCCAGCTGTACAACACTTACAAAGATCCATATACACAACGCGAAGTCTGCATTGACGACGTAACACCGGATACGAGCCTCTCTTCTGGTGAGGTACTTTTGCTGATTGACAAAGACACGGTCATTTCCGGTCATCTGCTGGAAGACTCCACAGCATTCACGACCAGAGACATTGTTTTCGAAACGAAGAAGATTGAACTTGATGAACCATTGCGTATGTATTCCTCGCCAGACCTCAATAATATTTAACTGATGCAATGTTTAGCTAGGGGTGTTTCTGGGTCCTGGGTCGTCCGAGACAATTACCTATGTGGTGTGCTAATAGCAGTGTACGAGACGGACCCATGTGCCCACATGATCACCATAAATAAGATGTTCCAAGATGTATGCAAGGCGGTCGGTTGCACAGATGTTACTGTTGCTACTAAGGAGGATATCTTGATGCATGGAGTAACTGAATTGCGCCACACCCAACCACCCAGCTATACACTGGACGCATTCAGGCAAATCGGTCCTGTAAGCCACACTCAATCTGATGATCGCTTCGAAAAGAAATATTGGGGCTATTCAGGAGATGGTAATTTAACCAGCCACGATCGAAATACTACTCGGGGTCCGCATCAGTTATCCCAATCCGAGAGTTCCCCACAAGAACCCAGCCAGGACGAACCTACCCAGGACCAACAACCGTATCTACCTGTAGGACCATTGCAGGCGCACTATTGGAGTGAACCAAGTTCCTATAAGGTAGAAATGGTGAATTCTCCGACTTTGGCCTGGGATAGATGTGCTGCACCGTTGTTGCACCCGAATTGGAACGATCCCATGGACGAGAATCCGATATATGACTGGAGCCCAAGCGTGACGGATTGCCAATATGAATACGCGCAAGTTTGTTTCGATGCTCCCAACCCCATGGCCGATTTCGACGGGAGCTTGACCGCGAAAAGCTACCAGTATCGTCCATCACTATACGGGATGGCAACGATGTCGGACCGGTATAACATTTCGAGTACAATGGCGCCGACGGGCGACAGTACGGGAGGTACGCCAGGACTTTGTGCGGCGACGAGCACACCTCCATCTATCCAGGGTAATCGCCTGCGAAGCGCAGGCGACACTCCCGCTGATATGCTACCCACATGGCAAGTGCAACAAGATCCACCAGGGCCTCCTCCGCAACCTGGGCGAAGGTCCTCAATTTCTGAAGGATATCTGTTGTGCCCTCATTGTGAATCGACCTTTAGCGGCGAATATCGGAAGGGCAGCCTAGCACGCCACCTCAACGTAGCACGCCATCGAAGGTGGAAACACCAAGACTCAGACCTAGAAGATGCTGCTCTCCCTTGCATAGTAAAATCGTGCAAGAGGAAATTTCGTCACATGCACACGCGCCTGTGGCACTCCAGAAAGCACCATCCAGGACTTGCTCCACCGCCAAGGCGAAGGCGTGACTAATTTTCGTCGTTCCACTTTATCCACCAGCGCATGCGTTGAGCGGATAGCCCTATTGTGAGGTTCTCTTTTATCGTCGTTACCAACGTAACAGATCACAATCTATTTAGGTCGGTAACGACGATAGAAGGCCCCGTTGTGGGTCAGCTCCATTACACACTCCAAGGAAGTACGGCTGCGTAGTGCAGCACGGCGCAATCGGACCTCCTTATAGCCTTTTACAAGGGGAAAAGAGCTCCGCGCTACGCAGCCGTTTTTCCATAGGGTGTAGGGGCTATCGCCGGGATGGAACCCATCCATGGCAGAAACCAGTTATCCACCAGTCCTGTCCTTACCTACAGTCGAACACACGTAAAGAAAAATGTTAAAAAAGGACAAAAGAATGAGGTTATCAACAATCATTACCTATGTTTTCGCCATTCCGAGAGGACATAATTTTCGTTACTACTTTATGTACTCAGTACCTCGCTACTACCGTTTCGTAGCGATTATCCTGATGTTTCACCATACCTGTCTCATCTGTCGTCTTCTCTGTTCGAATATCGGGGGTTCACGAGCTTTGGGCGTCACAGGCTTTCCTTTCTCAGCTCAGGGCGCAACACTCTTCTCTTTCCTCATTTGGGGGCGTTTGTACCCTTCAGTTCACGCTATAGCAACATTCTCGCGGTTGTTTTCATTCTTCTAGTTTAGCATGTCTTCGAACGTCCAACCCATCTCTTTTCAATAGCCAAATAAAGACACAAGTCATAAACTACAGGCGTGCTGATGCGGTATCCAATGGCTTCGAGAAACGCGTGAGGCCAAAACAACTGACTAGAGGCGTGCTACAAAAGCGGATCCCACCGCCGCTTCACACTGGGGCACATCGATCCCGTGCATGGAGCTTTCCCTGCGCACGATCCACAAACTAGTAACACCCTCGTCGAGTCTCGTCCTGCGACAACAGAATTAGCATCACACAGGACTTCTGCACAAGACGTCTCGCTAACATGCTCGGTGTCGATCACCCTTCGACCCCACGATCCCTTCCCACCCCACACACGATCTTCACACCCGCCTATATGCACGCATTCCCCAGACACCCTGAAACCGATAACGTACCACACAGCACGCGCGTCCGATTTTGTGCCATACCCTCCTTCTGCCGTCCACCAGCACAGCGTCGAGAGCACGCTCGTAACCCCTCGCGCCCGGCTACGTTACGTTCCACCGCACCTTCCCATTTCGCTCCCGAACCATTCCGCATGATCGAAGCAAGGCACCACCCTTACACCGTCACAGTGCACACGGCATCAAAGAGCGAAACTTTGAACTTCACGTAGTAAATTCATTTCCCCAGTTGACAACTATCTCACATTTCGGCACCCCATACATCTGCTGTGCCCCACCGCATCTCCCCCGCACCGTACCGTACCAGATCACAAACAAAAACCAATCAATACCCTCATGCAGATGACATCGTAAATGACCGGACGGCCCGCATACCAGCGCGGCCAAGGACCAACGCCCAGAATTTTTCCTCCTGGGTAAATAAAGAAAAGGAAAAAACGCCGATTCCGTTTCCGACAGCGACAGGCCCACCAGACCGGGACACAGAAAATAGGCAATAAGGATTATGTGAGTGATGGAGCGAGCGGGTGTGTTCGCACCTCCCCCGAATGGCCGAATATATACAGGCGAAAAGATATAGTAAAATCGTCACTTCTTGTCTAGTAGCGCTGTAGAGTAGAGCAGGGTTGGGCGTCGAGTTGGCCATGTTATGGCATGTTATATCCATGCCATGGGCGCCGGCCGCGCTGCGCCGCCAAAGCGCGTGCTGAACAGCGGCTGGATCTCGGCGAGGTAGTCGGCCGCGCAGAAGGTCGCGAGGTTGCGCTCGCGGATGACGGCGAGGTCGGCCTCCATCTCGGCGTCGCGGACCACGCCGTTGAACTCCTCGGCGACCTCGTTGAGCTGCTCGAGCTCCTTGCCGAAGGGGTGCGTCTCCTCGCGGATGGTGTGGTTGAACATGTCGACCGAGGCGCGGTGCTCGCGGGGCGAGCGTGGCGTGTGGCTCCGCGGCAGGTTCTGCAGAGACCGCTTCTGTGCGAGGCGCTCGTGGGCGCGCTTACTGTGGGACAAGGCGCGCTCCGGGATCGCCGGGATGGCGGGCTCCTCCTCCACCTGTTCTTTCAGCTGCTGGAGGTTACCCGAGGATGCGGATTTGCGGATGTGTCCAGAGGATGCAGACTTTCGGACGTTCTTGTTGGCAGCCGCAAAGTAGCCTGACAGGTGGTTGGGTGCGGGCGAGGTAGGTGACGACGAGCTCACTGAAGAGGCATCTGTCAACGTCTCCCGCGAAGCGTGCGACGACGCCCTTGAGCGTGTCGAGACGCTGTGATCCGAGTCTTCGGACGAATGGGTTGAAGTCGACGACGAGGAGGAGGGAGTCTTGATGGGCACGATATCCGGAGCGTTGTAGCTGAGCATGTTTGTTGTCGACACCAAGGCAACAGGCGCGGAAATTTTGGCACGATCAATAGGCATACCAGTGCTTCTTGCACTCTGGGTCCGGATAGGTGGCGAAGCGGGGGAGGGGAGACCATCATTCGAGGACCGCTTGATGCGCTTGGTGAAGCTGCGCGCAATAGACATGGTGGAGAATTAATCCGGGTGAGATTTACTTTTAATCAAAAGACGGCAGAGAGGCCAGGTAGACTCGGTATAAGGGCCGGGGATCCTCTTGCGGCAAGCCAGAAGCGGGGAGGTGGTCGCGGATAAATTGGCGCACACGCTCGGCCGCGAGAGGAAGGAGGAGGGCGTTGGCGCGATGCAGCAGAACACCTGACTGCGTGGGAGTGGCAGTTGTTGCAGTGCTGTGTGAGGAGTGTGAGAACAGCTGGTCACCTTGGAAGGGTGCGCGTGTGCACTGTTGGTGCAGCCCGGTGATTGAACAGGACTGGACTCGTGGTACGGCCAGTTGCAGGTCGCGGCGGTAGTGGAGTGTGCCTGACAGACAGTCCGGGGGTCGTCCGATACGTCAGAAAGCGGAATTTGATATTTTGTGGGTTTGGCTGTTTGATGATTGTCCTCCGATTGCCGGCTCGCAGCACGTGGAGGGTGAATAATGGGCCTGGGGCGCGGTTGTTGGAAGCAAAGGGTCTGTCAAAGAGCGTAAGGTCCAGCGTCAAAAGGAGCGAACACCGGGTCGCGATAGGGAGCGAAGTCTGCGTCAAGCGAGGTGGAGGGAAGGGAGGGTGAGGAAGTGGAAACGCTGAAGGGGGGAACGCTGCAGGGGGACGTGTTGTTGAAAAGCCAGCACCTTGGGGACGCGCAAAGGCCGGTCCATGGCTGCTGGGGTAAGCCGCGCCTCTCATCTGCAGAGATTGGCACGGCTCGTGGGCGGGCGCAGGGAAGGATGTGGCTTGCACCAACGGGCTCCCCGGCCGTCGCTCGAAACGCCCTGACCGAGCCTAGGCCGTCGTTTTGTTTGCTAGATGCGCCAATGGCATCGCGCCGCCCGACGAGGGTGGGCGCCAGCGTCAGAGGCGCACAGGGGCCGTCTCCCCGTTCTCACCATCGCGCATGGCTCGCTGAGATGAGGGCTGTTTCAAGCGCCCCAACGCGGCCGCCCTCTCCCTCGCTTTAAGAGCCAGGCTGCCTGAACTTTCTTTTCGAGTTTACTCGCCCTCCCGCCTTCATCAACCCCAGACAGCATCATGCTCGTCGGAGAACATGCAAAGACGTGAGGTTTATTCTCCGGTCGCGAGGAGCCGACCGCTAAATACGCCCGGGCGATCGCGACGAGGCAGTGGAGTGGCGTGGGTGCGCATCCCGCTCGAGGGCGCCAAATGGCCGGTTCTCACTCGATGGCACCCATCACACGTCCATCCGTCGAACGAGCACGACCTGATCAGCCTCGTTTGCGTGATCCACATTCGCACCTCCACGCTCAGCGAGCATTGTTTCCTCGCTTGCTCGCCTCGCCCCCCTCGTTTCGGAACAAAAGTCGCAAAAGGAAGAAACGTCGAGGCGCGAGTCGTGAAGATCGTCACATCCGCGGCGGTTGTTTCCTGATTTCGTGTGGGTCCGCGGATGCTATGCCGGGAGACAGACGCGCAGGATCGGAGCCTGCTTTCTGGGCTGCGGTCGAAAAGTGCCTGTGAGCGTGATCTTCGCATGTGCCAGTGCTGTCAACGTCCCGCTTTTGCAGCAACGGTCGTGGTCTTGGACCGCGCTAGCGCGCTGTTGAACCAAACTTGTAGTGGTGAACGTGCAGCGCGAGCCGAGGTGGGTAGGCGGCGTGGTTGGATGGAGGCGAGATTGCGGTGATGCGTGGTAAGGCTTGTGTTGTTGCTGATGAGGTGTACTTTTGCAATTTTGCGTGCAAATGTATACATGGACGTGGTCGTGTGCTACTTGCTTGGAATGCGGCTGTCAAATGACGCCTGACAGCTGGCAGTCCCAAACCCTCGCACGCGCCATACCTAACCACAATTTCTCTAACGAGCATTCCACAACGCAGGACAACTATTGTAAGGAGCGTCCCAAGTCCCGGGTCCACAAGGCCCGGCTCCTCCATGCTCTCTGGATATATCACTCTCCCTCCATGCTATAGCAAGTTAGATTTAGATCACGTGACTTCCTAATTAGGACTAGTACATTTACTACACTAGCGTACTTAGCATAGGTATATAATACCTGCGACTTACCTATATAGCTATTTTATATACTTAATACACCTTAACACCCCCCTATAAGTATTTAAGTAATTATAAGCCCGGACGCGTAAGAACGCTAAAAAGTAAATATATAAAGTAAATATTTACAAATTATTAATTAGTATTAATTAATAATAGTAATAACTAATACACTATATTAGATAATATTAACTAATAGTCTTATAAAGGTATTATACTTATAGGTACTAGTAATATTACCCGCTAGAAGCGCGCTGTTAAAATCTATAGTAACTTAAAAGGTACTTTAGCCCTATAGCGCTATATTAGTATAAACTACTTTTTTAAAGTTTTTATTTTTAAGCCGGATTACTCTATAAGACTTATTAACTAAATCTATAAGACTAAGGAGGCTTACCGCGATAATATTAAAATCTATAAATTTAAATTAGAGGAATATAATAAATAAATTAAGTATAAGTAAAATACTAAATAGATATTTCTTAACTTAGTTAATAACTATATTAAGGCTTAAATTATTAATAAGAACTTCTATAAATACTAGGTCTATCTTATTAATATTTTTACTGTTATTAACTTAATGGCGTAAAATATACTATATATAGAACTTATTTTTATTAAACTAGAAGACTATATAAATATATAGTACTATTTCTCCTTAATTTTAAATATTAAGCTAGACCTTATAAAATATAATAAGACCCTATTAGTTACTATATAGAGAAATATAATCTTAATAGAACTAACTACTAAATATAACTACCTTATTAAATAGATCTACTTTAATAATAGTACTAGTACTAATATATTTATTTTTAATTTAGAAAAGAAGCTCTATATTTAAGAAGTAATTCTTAAAAAGCGTAAGTAAAATAAGAACCGCTTTACTAAGAACACTAATAATAATAATAAAAATAATAAGAGTAAACGTAATAACCCTAAAAAGCATAATAATTTAGGTAAGTATAATAGCTTTAGTAAGCGTAATAAGAAATCTAAATATTTATAATATCTAAAGTGTAAAAAGTATTACCCTAAAGGTAAAGATAACTGCTAGTTCTTATATTTTAAAAAAAAAACCCTATAATAATAAGAATAAGGGAGTTAAAAAGAAAAATACTACTAATATAGCCGAAGCTGCTAATAACAACTTAGATAAACTTCTCTAGTTTAATAATATATAAGCAGAAACTAATAGGTTATAAATAGCTAATTACCTCTTAAACTGCTTATATAATAAAGGATATAGGGAATTTATATATTAGTTAGTAAATAGTAGTAGATAAGCTCTTCTTAGTAAAGTATTTATATACTTAGATAAGGTATTTATTTTTCTCGCTAGTAAGAACCTGTACCTAAATAAAAAAATTTAAGAATCTAATAAATAGTGTCTTAATAGTAGAGCTAACTGTTATATTATAAATAATAAGAAATAGTTTATTACTATTACCCCTATAAACTTATTTATAGGAATAGCAGGAAAACGTTTAGGTATAGAAGGAATAAGTATAATCTCCCTATCTATTAGGACTAACGTTAGTACTATTATTATAACTCTTAAAAATATTTTTTACGTACTAAGTACTAGGTATAATTTACTATTATAGGACCTTATTGTAAAGGATACTAGTCTTAAAGAAAAATAGGATAAATATTAAACTAGAATAACTATTTTAAATAAAAAGGCTATAGTCCTCTTTAAAAAAAGTAATAGACTAATCTTTATTTAAGTTACTAACTCTATACTCTATAAAGGACTTTTTTTTAAAGATATAGTTGCTATAGTCGATTTTAAGCACCTAGTATAGTATTAGTATTAAAGACTTAAGTATTTAGGTCTATATAACCTTTACGAGCTTGTTAAGATTAGTATAGAAATTAATTTTACTAATAAATAAATCTAGTAATAACTAAAGGAAGTATATTTAGTTTATATAGTTATTAGGATATTAGTTAAGATTTTTTATAACCCCGTAAAAAGACATGCGGAAGATCTAAAAAAAATAATATATATAAATATATAGGGTCTATACGGTATAGAAGATTATAATAATATATAATACTTTTTTTTTATTACTAATAACGCCACACAATAGACTTAGTATACTTATTATTTTAAAAAAAAGTATTTATATTATACGTTTAAAGATCTATATTATCTTATTAAAGTCTCGGAGGATATTACTATCTATTAATATTAAATAAATAGAGAATTTTTTAAAAAACCTATTAGCAACTTCTATACACGTAAAAGTATAAAAGTAGAAGTTATAAAACCGTATTAATACTACTAAAATAGAATAGCAAAGCGTATTAATTAAATTATTTAAAAAAAGGCAGCGCTAATAATATAAGAGCCAAATATTACTAAATAAATTACTAGAATTATTACTTAATATAGTAAGGAAATTATATGCGAAACTAATTTACTAAAAAAGCTTTAGTTAGAAGTAATTAAATACGCTGTATAGCTTAAAAACCGCTTTCCTACTTAAGCTCTTAAAAAGAGGGAAAAGAAAACGCCTTAGAAAGCTTTAAAAAATAAAAAACTAGCGTTTAAAATTAAAAAAATTTAAGGCAGTAAAGCGTACGTATCTATTCTACCTAAAAAATATAGACTAAAACTATATATATTTTATAACTAGATTAGTTACTAGGTTAAATACAAAAGTAAGTTAATTAGTAAAATATTTTTACTAAATAAATACTAAGTATTTAATATAAGAAACGTACGCGTATAAGATAGTATAGGGCTAAATAACTTTTAGTAAGATTTTTTACTAAATAGACAAGATCTGCAACTAACCTTAGCTAATTATAATAACCTATATAATAATAATTCTAAAGCCGAAAATAAAAATTTTATACTATTACCTATTAAATAAGATATTTTTAGTAAACTAGAAATACCGTAGTAAGAACTAGTTATAAAATAAAAAAAGGGATTCTAGTGCAGCGACGATAATATAGATAATAAAAGTAATTAAAAACTTTAAAAACTAATTATTTTACGATTTTTCGGACCTCTAAGAGGAAATTTAATTAATTAATACTAAAATAATAACGAAAATAGTAAAAACTCTAATAGTAACTTAAATAGTACTCTTATTAGTAGTTACCTATTTTATAAAACCGATTTAAGTAGGTATAATAGCTATTTTTAGGATAAAAAGCGCTATATATTCTATAACTCTAAGCGCTGTATACGATACTATACTATAGGTAAAGTGTATTACTTTTAAATAAATTAAACGAAGTAACTTATTTATTAAAAAGACTATACTTTACGTATAGCTTAGCCTCTCTTTATAAAATATAAGCTATACTAGTAATAGGGTATAGTAACTTATAAAAAACTACTAAGAGTAAATACCTATAAGTAGTATATTAAAATAAAGCGTAAATATATTAATAGCTATAAAGGAGTTAGATATACTAGTAGACCCTATAAAGGATATATTATAATAAATAATATACTAATAAAGGACGGAGTTAAGTACTTTTTATTTAAAGTAGGTATATGTCTAACGGAAAAATAACTACTAATAAAGCCTAATAATATCTAAGGGTTAAGAAAATATAAGAACGAACTAGTTAACCTAATATTATATACTTAATATAAAGGCAAAAAAATATATATAGGTAGATAACTTTATATAAACTATAAAGAGAAGAATCTAGTCTATACTTTTATAAAATAAGATAACTATATAAAATAGAAGTATTTTGGTAAAGATACCTATTAAAATAAAAGAAAGATATATAATTACTAATTAGAAAGTAATAAAGAGTGTCTACGCTATATTATAAAAAAGAGCACCTATAATAGAGGATAATTATATAGATTATATATTAAACGAGTAACTATTTAAAAAAATACTAACCTATATATATATATTTATAAGAACGGATTCGTGGAATCTTAAAATATAACTATATAGTATATAATAGACGGAGAAATTATCCTTTATAATAGGTATAATATTAGACCCGGGATCGTAATACGAAAAAAGAGTAGAATAGTACTTTTAAATAACCTATTTAACTAAACCTTTCTATAAGGGTATATACTCCTAAATATTTTAGCTATAAATTTAGAATATATATTATATACTATAGTACTAAACTACGTAGTATAGCTACTTAAGTATTTAAATACCTGCCTAATAGTTATAGAACTAAGAAATATTATTAACTCTACTAAATACTAAAAACTAGTAGGCGACGAAGATAATACTAATAATTTTAGAGTAAACTAGACTAGTACTATACTTTAAATTTAGAGATAATAATAAAATTTTAATTTAAGACTTAGAATCTATATAAATACGTTAACTTTTCTTATAGATATAAAGACTAATATAGAATATCTCTATATAATTTAAATCTATAATAATAATACTGCGGAAGACTACTAAAATATAAATATTAAAGTCTTTAATTACTAAAAAGGTATATAACTTTCTTTTAAACGCACTTATTAATAAAAATAACTTAAAAATAATTAGATTAAAAATAAAATAACTAATACTGAGTCCTTAGATAATAAATAAAAAAACCCTCTTTTAGCTAAGAAGTAGAAGGTAAATAATAATATTTAAGATTAATTATAGTTAAAGGCAGAAGGGGAAGTAAAAAATACTATCTATATACTTAGTAATATAAACGCTAATTATATATTATATAATAATAACGGAGTTATATTTTTATTTAATAAAATAGCTAATAATAGCTCTATTAGTACTAAGTCTAAAGTGCTTAGCTAGCTCTAAGCCCTTTATAATAAGGCCGTTCTAGAAGGCAAAAATACTAACTTTAGTAAAATAAAAAATTTTTATAAGCTAAAGACCTTTAAAAAAGTACTATAAAACGAAAACTTACCTCTATAAATTAAGGGAATAATAGAGGAGCTAATTAGTTATATTAAAAATAGTACTTAGAAACTAGTTATACTACTTAATAGAAGAAAAGCACTTATAGCTTAATAGGTTTTTAAGTTTAAATTTAATAGGTATAGAGCTGTTAACCGGTTTAAATATTAACTAGTTATATAAGAATTTTAATAGAAAGAAGGACTAGATTATAAAAAAACTTTCTTACTTATAGTTAAGTTAAATTTATTTAGAGTACTCTTTGCTATAGCGGCAGCCTTTAGTTAAAAAGTCTATTAGTATAACTTTAAGACTGCCTTCCTAAACGAAGACCTTTTTTAGAGGCTATTTATAAAAGTACCTAATAGAGTACTAGTACTAAAAAAATAGATATTTAAGCTATTTTATTATAACTTAGGTGTTTTCGCTTTAGGTAGGAGCGTACTTACGTAATAAGAAATATATAGTTAATACTATAGAGTTTTAGTCTAGCAGCGATTTATCTCTTTACTCTTATAAATAATATATATCTATTTATCTCCTATATTATGCTATATTGCTACTCTACCCTAATTCCTAATATTTAAATCGCTTTCTTATCCTTAAGAGTAATTTAGTATAATATAGCTCTAAAGAAGTCTTATCGCCTTATTATACGTAATACGTTAGTTCTATAAAATACTAAAATTATTAAAAAACCTAAAGAAGATCTTAAATCCCCTTTTAGTATTTTTAATATATAAACTCTTTAGAGTTTTATATAAGCCGCTAAGACGCCCTTATTAGGCCTATTAAAGTATAAAAAGGTATAAATAGCCGCTAACTATTATAGTTAAATATTTTTATTTTAATTAAAACCCTCTATATTTACTAATTTTAAGAAAGTATACGCTTAGTTCCGACGGGTTAAGAATAAAAAAAAAATAAAGTAACTACTTAATATTTACTAATACTTTAACGCAGGCAACTAAGCTGTAATTATAAAAAACTTAACTATTTTATAAAGTTATACTATTTTAACTTTTACTTTAACTATACGTCTACTAACGCTAAAAGCCCCTTATATTTATAAAAAAAAGGGTAGACGTAATTTTAATCTTTAGAGGGACGATTATAAACGTTATTTTTATTAATTATTAACCTATTTCCTAATAGAAATCTCGAAGGTTAAATTTACTATTACTTATATTAATAATCCCCTTTAAACTATTTAGAAGGCTAAGGTTATTTTAAAACTTAGTACTAATTTACTATAAAAAAAGACTTAGGATTTTTTAAAGGTTAAGATATTAAATATCCTTAGAGGACCACTTTAACAGTCTAATAAAGCTAAAATTAATTTTAAATAAACTATTTAGCTACTTAAGTAGTTTCTTATAAAACTTTTAGACTATATTTACTCTCTTTAGGAGGAGCTAAATATACTTAAGGCTAGTAAGGAATTCTAAAGGGTTTAAAACTTTATAAGCTGCCTAAATAAAAATTTTTAGACTAAACTCTAGACTTTAGAGGAATAATAGATTAATACTATTACTAAAATAAAAAAAAAGGCTAATTTTTTTTAGTTAATATAAAAGACAACTAATTCTAGTAATTTTAGAATGTAAAAGTCTAGAAAGAATATATAAAATATAAAAAAATTTACTAAATTTTAAAAATATTCTAAGTAGAACTAACGGGTATAGTTAGGCACTAATTAGTTTAATAGGGCGTTAACTAAAACGGAGCCTTCTACTAGTATATTAATTTATTACTATTATAGTAAAAAAGGCTACTATACTTTTAACTGCTAGTATAAAGATAAGCTAGTAATTCCTAAATCTAAAAAAGCGACTAAAAAGGCCGTATTATTAACTTAGGCGAAAAAAGAAAAGGAGTAAAAGTAATTATAGTACTTACTACCTATATTAAAACTATTATAAGCTATTTACTAAAAATATTTAAGGTTAAATATATTAGCAGTTTATTTAACTAGTTATATAATTAATCTAAGAGGATAGTTACTCTAAAAGCTAAAGTTATAAATAAAGGCTATATTAAAGCCCTAGTAGATTTAGAGTCTATTTTAAATCTTATAAATACTAAGCTAGTAAAGGAGATAGGCTTAGAGGTAACTACTCTTAATAGATTATTAGTATAAGTAGTAAATAGTTCTAATATAACTATTTATAGTATTATAGTTACTAAGATAGATCTAACTAACTTATATAGTTAAAATTAAACTTAGCTAATTCTGTTTATAGTTATAAATCTTCCTTAATATAAAATTTTTTTAGGCTTATTTTAGTTTAACTAAAAAAATCTAAAAATAAATATTACTACTTAAAGGATCCTCTTTAGAGGTAATTTTAAGAAAAATAATATTTTTATTAAAAAGATTACCCTTAAAAGCGTAGAAGAGTTTAAGCGTACTATATATAACCTAACTACCTAAATATATATATGCCTAGTAAGGTTAATAAAAATTTTAGTTTAAAATAAACTAAATAGGTACGGAGAGTATTCTATACTACTTAAATATTTTAATTTTTTAGATCTAGCCTTAAATAAGAACTTTAAGATTTCTATAGACTATAGATTAAATAATTTAAAAATTAATTTTAAGCCTAGTACTAGTCCTCTATATTATTTTATATATAATCTCTTAGTTACTAAACTAGAGGTCCTTAGAAAATATATAAAAGAATATTTTAAGTAAAGGTAGATTTAGCAATTAAAATTCTCTACTAGGGCCCCTATTCTCTTTATAAAGAAAAAGAGAGGCAGCCTAAGGCTTTATATAGACTACAGAGGCCTTAATAAGATTATAATTAAAAATTATAGTACTCTTTTACTAATTATAAAGTTACTAGACTAGCTTATAAAAGTATAGATTTATACTAAACTTAATTTATAGAAAGCTTACTATCGTATTTATATTATAGAAAGTAATAAGTAAAAAACCGTATTTTATATAAAGTATAGCTATTTTAAGTACACAGTTATATCTTTTAATTTAATAAATATATTTATATAGTTTTAATAGCTTATATTATAAATACTAACTAGATTAGTCGATATAACTTATATTATATATTTTAATAATATACTTATCTTCTCAGATACTAAAAAAGAATATAAAAATTATATAAAAGAGGTATTACAGCGTTTATATAAAGTAAAACTTTACTTAAATTTAAAAAAGTATTTTTAGTATACTACGTCTATAAAATACTTTAGCTTTATTATTTTACCTAAAAGCCTCTTAATAGACCTAAGTTAGGTTAAAGTAATTTAAAATTAGCCTAAACCTACTTATACGCGTAATATTTGCGTTTTTATTAGTTTTATAAACTATTATTATAGATTTATAAACTAATTTTTTTAGTTAGCCCTACTATTTACTAAATTAACCTAAAAGGCGCTAGGTAGTACTAAAAGCAGGCTAGCTATAAAAAGGGAAAAAAGTATTTATATAAATATAGGCGACGCTAGTAGAAAAGCTTTTAAGAAGCTTTAAAATATTTTTTTTAAAGTACTAATACTATCGCACTTTAAGTATAAAAAATAGATTTAAATTAAAACTAACGCCTTTAATAAGGCTATTAACGCTATTTTAAGCTAATTAATTCTTAAAGAGGATAGATTATTTTAATAATAGCTAGTTAACTTCTATTTAAAAAAGTTAAACGGCGCGTAGTGCTATTATAATATATATAATAAAAAACTTCTTACTATTATAAAAAGTATTAAGTACTAGAAATAATATTTATAGGGTATTTATTTTAAGATTTTTATAGATTATAATAATCTATAATAATTTATATAAACGAAAACTCTATTACCGCGCTAGATATAGTTATACTTACTTTTCTTTAAGTATAATTTTAACGTATCTTATAGGATAGAATTAACAAATCTAGCTAATATTCTATCTTACTACCCTAATTATATACTAGAGTCTAAAATAGCTAAGTATAAACGTAATACAGTCTTTATAGCACTTATAAAAGAGCTATTATAGCTTTTTACTATAGAGGTTAACGGGGTTGCGGTTTTTGTAATAATAACTTATATATAAATAAACTATAAACGTAACTTAAAACTTATAAAGAAAATTTAAAATTTTAGGCTATATAATTTACCTAAGAAGGAGATAACTACTTTAGAGTATCTAATAGATCTAGAGAATAAGAAGTTAGATTTATCTAAAAATAGTAATAATAACTTATAACTAAATAATTTAGAAAGTACTAAGTTAAGATTAATAGAGCTAGTACGGCCCTATATACCTAAAAATAAAGTAAGAGTAATTATAGAATACTATAACAGTCCCCTTTTAGGATATTTTAGTATAAAATAAACCCTTAAGCGCGTATAGTATAAATATATATAGATAGGTATATTTAAAAATATTATTAACTATATTTATAACTGTAAGCGCTGTTAGCGCGCTAATTTAAAGATATATAAACTATATAGTCTCCTCTATCTACTTTTAGTTTCTAATAGACTATAGTAATACGTAACTATAAATTTTATTATAAACCTACCCCTTAGTTACTTTACTAAAAGTATTTATAATATAATTTTTATAATTATAGACCGTTTCTCTAAAATAGTCTATTATACGCTAGTAAGGATAAATTAGAATAGTATTAATTTAGTCTAGTCCTAGATCTATAAGGTTATAAGACTTTATAAAAATCTAAAAATAGTATTATCTAATAGAGGTCTACTTATATAAATAAAATATTAGAATACCTTCTACTACTATTTAAATTTAAAGCGAATTTTATCTTCTATATTCTATCTATAAATAGATAGATAGATAGAATAGTAAAATAAAACTTTTAAATAGTATCTTTATATTTTCTATTATCTAAAGTAAAATAATTAGGCATTATAGATTTTCTGCGCAGAATTTACTTATAATAATAGTTAATATTTTATTACTAGGTATATACTATTTTAAGTCTACTACAGATATAGCCTAAAAGAGCTAAATTAGCCCTTATAAGTACTAGGTAAGAGAAAGAGCCTTTAAGCTTTTTACTTAGCCTCTAAATTTATTAATATTTATAATAAAACTAAATAAAAACTAAAGGTAGTATAAAAGTACTAAAAAGTATTTTAAAATAAAAAGCGTCTTTTACTAAACCTATAGGTAGGGAGTAAAGTTTAGGTTTTAAATTATTATATACAATCTATAAGACTAAGTAAAAAAATTAACTAAAAATAGCTAAGTCCTAGTATAATAATTAAATATATAGGTAGTTTACCTACTATATATAAAATTAAACTCGTAAGTCTAGGATAAGTCTATCTAGTTTTTTATCCCTTTTTATTAAAATTATATAAACCCCGAGGTATACTACTATATAAGTAAGAGCTAATAGTTAATATATTACGTTAATTTAGCAATAATATATATAATATAAAATATATTATAGACTAAAAATATAATAAGTCTAGTTAATAGGAATACCTTATTAAATAGTAAGACTATTTAGATAAAGAGAATACTTAGGAACTAGAAGTCTTAATTAGTATAAAAGCGCTAAAAAAGTTTTAAAAATAATTTAAAATTACCCTAAAAAGATTTAAAATAACTTTACTAGATTAAATAATATAAAAGCGGAATAGACCTTTTATAAAAAGTAATAATTTACCTAAAAATATACTAGTATAATAAAGCTAGGGCCGGCCTCCTAAAAAAAAGAGAATAGTTTAAGGTAATTTTATATAGACTCTAAAAGAGTTAGAAGGGTTATTTTTTTTTTCTTTTAGTAGTTATAAGCGCTAAATTAGTCTAAAAAGACCCTTAGCGTAGATTAATAATCTAAAATAAACTACTTTAGGGCTATATTCCCTAATTAAAATAAGGTTATTACTTTCTACTTTTATAATTTTATACGTATCTTCTATAGGGAGTTTAGTAATAAGAACGGCTCTATTAAAAATTAGAGTAGTTTAATAGTATAATAAAAAAATTACGAGAGATATATAAGTATACTATAGTAAAATAAAAACTATAACTATTATAAATTAGTACTATCTAGCCTAAATTATTATATTAAAAGTTTATATATTATAGTAATAACTGTAAGGACCTAAGAAACTATAAATTTATCTAATTACCTATCTAAAACCTATAAGAATATTACTTTCTATTACTTAACTCTTTAATTATAGTTAGCGGGAAAAATAGCTAACTAATAGGTATAACTACTAAGAGTATATATTACACTATTTATAGTACAGTAATTAGTACTAAATTAGGTATTATAGTATATAACCCTTTTATTCTTATTACTATTAATAGGAGCGGAACTTAGACTAGTAAAAATAGGAGTTTAAAGAGTAAAATAACTACTATAGTAAAAAGAAGTTAAAAAAAAAGATACTATAAAAGTCTAGACTTAAGTCTAAAGTTAAGTAATAGTATTAGTAGCCTAATAGTTCTATTTAATTTTTAAACTAGTTAGAGCTACCCTATAAGAAGTACTAGGTTTTTAAAGAGCGCGTTAGTAATTAAGTATACTAAAGAGTACTAAATTAGCCTAAACTACGCTATTATACTACTATAGAAAATACTTACGCCTTCTTTACTTTTTTTAAGACTTAACTAAAAGTTATTAGAGTTATTTTTAGCCTTAGTATGCTTTTACTTCTTTTTAAGGGTCTAGTTTAAATAGCTATAATTATAAAAGAGAATACTAGACTCTGTGTACTTATTTATAAAATAAAGAGTACTATTATATATATAAAACTTATTAAAGAATCTAATATTATTATTATATAATAATTAGCGCTAAATTGCCCTAAATCCTTATAAACTATTTACTTACTCTTTTAAGTCTACTAAAATATACTTATAGATAGACTTTGCCTCTTTATTAGTTTTTTTTTTTTTTTTTTAAATCTTCTAGCGCGCTTTAGTTATATTAAAGGGCGTAGAAGAAGTAGGCTTAGCTATATAATAAAATTAACCTTTCTAAAGAACTGCAGGGTACTTAATATAATATAAGTTTATAATTTAATAATTATACTCTATAAAATTAGTTTTATACCTTATACGGCGTTTATTAGACGCCTCTTAGCCTAAATAGAAATAATTATTTTTATTATTAACTAAAGTCTTACTAACGGCGGTCTTAAGTTATTCTAGGCGCTAAAGCTTATTATATAGTAACTAATTAATATAATTAGTACTATATAGCGTTAAGTAGTACTAAACTAGTACTTACTATATAGTAAGCGGCGTTTTTATTAAAATAGTTAAGGCAGGTCTTTATTTAATAACCTTTATATATAGACGATTTCTATTTATTTATATTAAGATTTATTAAGTATTAATACTTATTATCTAAGACGCCGTACTGCGCTATAACCCTAATATAACTAATATAGAGTAATTCTGTCTACTAACTATTTTTTTTAGTTAACTTAATATAAAAATTTTTAAAAGTATAATACTTAAGAGGTATTACGGCGGTATAGACTAGAATTTAATAAAATAGTTTAAAATACAACAGAGAAAGGCTAATTATAACTTAAAATAATTATATAGTATAATTAGTACTAAATTTTACTACTTTACGCCTTATATAAAATACTTACCTTTAAAGAAAAAGATTAAAATTAAAGTAAAGAGTAGGAGCGAAGGTTCTTAAGGCTTAATTTTATAGCTAGAGGCGCTAAGACGCTAGCGCTAATAAAATAATATTATTAATTAGCTTATTATATAATTAACTGTACCTAACGGGAATAGTAAAAGATAGGTAGTACTAAATACTACTAAATAGCGACCCGCGGAGAGAGGCCTTAAAAAAAAAATTTAATTTTAATATTTAATACTATAGTACTAAAATAGTTTAAAAGGTACTAAATAGGTATACTTAAGCTATACGCTTTTATATTATTTACTTTTAGGCTAAGAGCGGTCCTAAAAGGGGGATAATATTATAATTTAGATATTTTTGCTTTAGATAGAAGCGTATTTACGTAATAAGGAATATATAGTTAATACTACGGGGTTTTAGCCTAGTAGCGATTTATCTCTTTACCCTTATAGATAATATATATTTATTCGTCTTTTATATTATGCTATATTATTACTCTACCCTAATTCCTAATATATTTAAGACGCTGTATAGACTTAAATAAGCTTTTAAAGTATAGTATAATAAACTACGTAAGACTCTAAAATCCTATAATTAGTAAAATCTTATTAGTAACCCCTATATATTTATTTATAATACTATATACCTCTATTTAGAAGTTTAAATTAATAATATAACTTTTACCGGCCTAAACCTATCGGAGTTTAAAAAATTTAAATATAATATTAGTAAGTAATTTTAACTATAGGTCTTAGGTCCCTGTACTTACTATTTTAGTATTAATATTAAATAAGAAAAATATACTATTACCCTTAACTAGTCTAAATATATTAAATAAATTCTAATTAGTAATAATACTAAAACTATTATACTAGTATAAACTTTAGGCAACTTATAAAAGATTTTTAAGAAGAATAAAAAAACTGTAGATATAGACTTTAAAACTAACTATTAATTACTTATAAAAAAACTTATTTATCTTATAAATAAAGTTCGCCTAGATATTATATTTACTACTAGCTACCTATTACGTTTTTTATTAAACCCGAATTAAAGCTATATAGATATAGTATAAAGGGTACTAGTCTATTTTTATTAACTATTAATAAGGGTATTTACTATAAACGTAGGTTACTAAATATATACGGCTTTTTTAATAGCAACTATAGTAATAGTAAGAATAAAAAATTAATAAAATTTTATATATTTTTTATTATAAACGGTCTCGTCGTATAGAAATTCTAAAAGTAAAAAATAGTAACTATATTTACTAAAACAGCGGAGCTGATTATAGCGGTAAAAGCTATAAAAATAGTAGTATAGCTAAAAATATTTATTAACGAACTACGTATTCCCGGAATTATTATAGATTAAATCCTTTTATATATTAATAATAACTCCGCTTTTATACTTACAAAAAACCTAGTTTTCTATTTAAAAATAAAATATTTAAATTTACGGTATTACTAGATCTGTAAGGTTATTAATAAAACTAAAAATATTATTACTTACTAGATTAGTACAAAAGATAATATAGTAGATATAAAAATAAAGTTTTTCTTTAAAGAAACTTATAAGTACCTGCTTAAGAAAATAAATATAATAGATAACTAAAGAATCTATTAGTTAGGACTTATTAAGAGTAAACTAATTATTTACGAGATTAGGGGGGGAGTTAGATTTAAATTATGTAACTTTTTAATTAGGACTAGTATATTTACTGCACTAGCGTACTTAGTATAGGTATATAATACCTGCGACTTACCTACATAACTATTTCATGTACTTAATACACCTCAACACCCCCCTGCAAGTATTCAAGTTAGCACACCATCCACCAGAACCTAGCAACATGCCCAGCTTCTCCATTCGTCAGGTTGATTCCCTGTTCCCCCAGATAACACTGTCAACCCCACTCCACAAACGTTGCACATGCTTTAAAATCATAAAACGGTTCGAGTCATAATCAAAATTGTGATAGATAGATTGCTTGGCGTCGTACATGACATGTACACCCCAGCGGGCCCACGTAAGAGCGAGCACACGGCCCCGCGCGCCGCGTATCTGCATGTCATGCATCGCGATGCTATTTTGAACGGGGCTCGGGTGTTCCGCCGTGGAAAACAATTACGCTGAAACCCTTTCGGTGGGGAAAGGCATCGCGAAAGTCGTCGACCAGACCAGATTCGTGGATGTGAGTGTGGGTGTGCACGTCGTCCTTCGAGAGCACGGCATGCGGCTGATGCCAGACCGTTGCAGATGTGTAAGGAAGGACGCTGTGCGCTCTTGCGAGTGCTACGACACGAAGCACCACAGCCAAGTAACGGTCTTTCGGACCGAAGCAGCGCGGTATGCCAAATCTCTCGAATTGGGTATCGCAATTGACTTTTGGACTTCCTGTACGCCCAACCGGGATATCTATTCCTCCATCGACTCCCACCCCTTCTCTCCGCCCGCCTCTCCCTCGTCATCGCTCTCGCCCTCCTCCGTATCAGAGTCTGTCTCGGGCTCGTCCAGTCCGACGACTTTTTCCTTGGCATCGCCTTGCATTTCGGGAACTTTGTTCGCGAACGCCGCTCGGACGGCTGCGTTCGTGCTCGTGTCCCAGATCTGCACTGCGCCTTTGCTTCCTGCGACGGCAAGCCGGAAGCCGACTTCTTGGTCGGGCGCGAACGTCGTGGAGAACACTTTGCCGACGCCCAGGTCGCGGCTGACGACCATGGACGGGCCAGAGTCTTGGATGTTCCACAGCTTGACTTGCTTGTCGGTTGAGCCGGTGGCGAGGAAGCCGGGTATGACAGGGTTGACGTCGAAAGAGGAGATGGACTCGTCGTGGGCTTGGAGGAGCCAGACGGGTTTGGTCTGTGACGGGTCGGCGGGTGCGTTGCGCGCGTCGTGGTAATGGATCATGCCGTTTTCGGTGGAGACCTGTGGTTGTTAGCATTTCCTCGTGCTGTAATGGGGGTAAAGAGAGATATACGTAGAAGTAGTGCGGGTCGTGTGGGCTCCAGCGAACCATCTCGACATCGCTTTCTACTCCCCAGCGCGGTGCCTTCGCGTCGGGAGCGCGCATGTCTGCTGCGACGATTGTGCGGTCGTAGCTACCGCTGAGCAGGACGGTAGATTCTGCGGGATTCCATGCTACCGAGCAGACCTTGTCTGTATGGTATGTGTATGACTTTGCGCACTTGGTTGTGTTGAGGTCCCAGAGCTTGATCGTCTTGTCGGCCGACGATGATGCCAGCAGGTTTCTGTGATGGCGGTTCGCGGCCAGTGAGAGAACCGAGTCGACGTGAAAGTCATCGTTGGCCTTCTTGACCTTCTTTTTCTTCTTCTTTTTCGGCTTGTCCGCGCTCGCGGTGTTCTCAGCGCCTTGCCCGAGGATAGCGTCCGGATACATGCTGTCCACCACATCCAAGTTCCAAAGCTCAATGTCCGGGTCCATTGTGCCCACAGCGACAAAGTTTCCCTTTGCGTCGCTTGCTGCACCCTTCTTTCCGACTGGGAGGTCCAACCACTCGACTGTTAACGGGATCGCGGGAAGCATGATATCGTGATGCACGTAGATATTGTCCGCATCATCCTCGTATACGTAGACCTCCAGATGCGCAACCTCGTCTTCTATCCGTCCAGCTAGGACCAGATTGTCTGTTGCTAGGACCTGTAGCTCTTCTCGCTCCTCGTCTTCCTCTTCTGCGCCGCCCTCCATCGTGATATAGGGGTCGTTTTCGTCGTTCTCGTGAAAGACCAAGTTCTTCATGTTGCCAAACATGGCCATGGTGTCGCCCTCGCCATCTTGGTCGTCGTCGTAGTGCTCGAGATCGTACTCTTTGAGATCATCGTCGATTTCCCTGAGGAAGTTTTAGCTTTGCGCGATCCAAAGAGACTTGACGCTCGTACTCTGTATCCCCAGCTTTGGCGGTACCGTTGGTTCCGTTCGTCTTTTTCTGCTTCTCTTCCTCTTGCGCCTCTTCCAGATCCTCCTTCGCATCGTCGAGCTGGAGCTTCGCGAGCTTGGATATGCGGTCGTATTCGTCCTCGTCGAAGACATACTTTGACGGGAAGGGCGCCGCGAAGCCGCGCGGCACCCACGTTGTTGCTGTGATCATGGACATGGCGGGCGTAGAAGAGCGTACAGACGAAGCATGGGCTTCGGCGTGGGGAATTTCGATGCCGAATTCTAACTTTTTGGCTCGTGGCGGGGCGACTGCGGCTGTGGTGGCGCAGGACCTCCGCAAGCTCCCCCGAAATTTATCTCGATACCAAAGGTAGGCAGACAATCTCCTCCTCCTCGACGCCGCCGCACGAGCCTAACTCTCTGGTTTCAGCTTGATCTGTGTTTCCCTAGGATACACAATACAACGCTCGAGTTCCTACATAAACCTGACCTCCGCCATGGACCGTGGACATAGCCCGAAGCGTCGCAAGCTCGATAGCGAGGAATTTTCAGTCGCTCCACGCCCCAAATACCAGAAGCGTCTTCATCGGGACTCACCTGCGTCGTCGCGATCGCATACGCCGCGACTTCGGGAAGATGGGAGCACACCGCACCAGAAGTCGTTCGATGGCCCCGAGGCCATGGTGGAGGATTTCGACTCGATGGCGCTGGATCGAGATTGGTACGGCGGTGAGGAGAACGGGCATACCTTTGGCGACGAGTCGCACAACCCCTTTGGCGGAGCTGAGAGCACCTGGCTAGACGCGCAAAGGGAGGCAGCCCTCACGGAAAAGAAGCAGAATAGTCGAGCGAGCGCACGAGCGATACAAAAACAAAAAGACGTGGACGCGTGGGAGACGAATCGGATGCTCCAGTCGGGTGTTGCTCAAAGACGTACACTTGAAGCCGATTTTGACGACGATAACGAATCGACGCGAGTCCATATCCTGGTTCACGATTTGAAGCCGCCATTTTTGGACGGCAAGAAGATTTTCACGAAGCAGATTGAGCCGGTTCCGGCGGTTCGCGATCCGCAAAGCGACATGGCAGTTTTCAGTCGAAGAGGAAGTAGGGTCGTGAAGGAAAAACGGCAACAGAAAGAGAGACAAAAGCAGGCACAGGAAGCTACCAACATCAAAGGTACAACATTGGGCAACATTATGGGTGTGAAGGAGGATGATGCGGACAGTGCTGCTCCTGCTCCAGGGGTCGAAGAGGGTGAGAATAAAGGGGGCAACAAGTTTGCGCAGCATCTCAGGAGCCAAGAAGGTCAGTCAGCTTTCAGCAAAAGTAAGACATTGCGCGAGCAACAGCAATATTTACCGGCATTTGCTGTGCGCGAGGATCTGTTACGCGTCATACGGGATAACCAGGTCGTCATTGTGGTCGGTCAAACAGGTTCCGGAAAAACGACTCAGCTCACCCAGTTCCTCTACGAAGACGGCTATGCAGAGCGTGGCTTGATTGGATGTACACAACCGCGACGCGTCGCTGCGATGAGCGTTGCGAAACGTGTAAGCGAGGAGATGGAAGTTAGGCTTGGTGGTCTGGTCGGGTATGCCATTCGATTCGAAGACTGTACGAGCAAGGAGACAAAGATCAAGTACATGACTGACGGTGTGCTTCTCCGAGAGTCGCTGAACGAATCCGACCTCGACCGATACTCCTGTATCATTATGGACGAAGCGCACGAGCGAGCACTCAACACTGATGTGCTCATGGGCCTCATCAAGAAGGTATTGGCTCGAAGAAGAGACCTCAAGCTGATCGTTACCTCTGCCACCATGAATTCGGAACGCTTCTCGCGCTTCTATGGCGGAGCGCCAGAGTTTATCATTCCCGGCCGTACCTTTCCCGTCGACATCCAGTATTCACGATCACCATGTGAAGACTATGTTGACAGCGCTGTCAAACAAGTTCTAGCTATCCATGTATCGCAGGGTCCGGGCGATATCCTAGTCTTCATGACTGGCGCCGAAGACATTGAAGTCACCTGTGAGCTCATTGCTGAGCGACTGAAGCTCCTCAATGATCCGCCCAAGCTAAGCATCCTACCCATCTACAGCCAGATGCCTGCAGACATGCAAGCCAAAATCTTCGACCCCGCGCCCCCCGGAACCCGCAAAGTCATCGTCGCAACCAATATCGCAGAAACAAGTTTGACCGTGGACGGTATCATGTACGTTGTTGACTCAGGCTTCTCCAAGCTCAAAGTGTACAATCCGAAAATGGGCATGGATACCCTGCAAATTACGCCCATTTCACAAGCCAACGCAGGTCAGAGAGCTGGGAGAGCTGGGCGTACAGGGCCGGGGAAGTGCTTCCACCTCTATACTGAGCGAGCCTTCCGCGACGAATTCTACATCCAGACTATCCCCGAGATTCAGCGTACTAACCTCGCCAATACCGTCCTTTTACTGAAGTCTCTAGGGGTGAGAGATCTGTTGGACTTCGATTTCATGGATCCGCCACCCCAAGATGTCATCACTACGTCTCTTTTCGACCTTTGGGCCCTCGGCGCTTTGGATAATATCGGTGACCTCACACCACTTGGTCGAACCATGACAGCCTTCCCTATGGACCCCTCGCTCGCGAAACTCATCATCACATCCGTCGAATATGAATGCAGCGAGGAAATGCTGACGATCGTTTCCATGCTGTCTGTTCCCAGCGTATTTTATAGGCCAAAAGAACGACAGGAAGAGTCAGACGCTGCGCGAGAGAAATTCTTCGTTCCCGAATCAGACCACCTGACACTGCTACATGTTTATACCCAGTGGAAGGTGAATGGCTACTCGGATGGTTGGTGCATCAGGCATTTCCTGCACCCCAAAGCTCTCCGTAGGGCGAAGGAAATCCGGGACCAGTTGCTCGATATCATGAAGATGCAGAAGATGAACCTCGTCTCCTGCGGCACGGACTGGGACGTCATTCGCAAGTGCATCTGCTCTGGGTATTACCATCAAGCTGCCAAGGTAAAGGGCATCGGCGAATACATCAATCTCCGCACCAGCGTCACCATCCAGCTCCACCCTACCTCGGCGCTCTACGGCCTCGGGTATCTCCCGGATTATGTTGTCTACCACGAGCTTATCCTCACCAGCAAAGAGTATATGAGCTGCGTCACCTCTGTTGACCCGCATTGGCTGGCCGACCTCGGTGCCGTCTTCTACTCTATCAAAGAAAAGGGTTATTCGGCGCGGGATAAACGCGTCACCGAGATCGAGTTCAACCGCAAGGCTGAACTTGAAGCCAAGATGGCCGAAGACAAAGCTCGTGAGGAGGCTCGACTCGCCGAGGAAGAAGCTGGGCCCGTCATCAAGCGGCCTGGCGTCGGCGCCAAGAAGGCGCAGGCGGACGGCGTCGTCAAGAAGCCCATCATTGGTAAGGGCAGGCGACGTGGTTTCTAAGGTCGTGTGTTACCCCAGGATGAGCATTACAATGTCGGGTTTGGCTGGGATGTGGGCGATACTGGCGCCGGCCGGCCGCTCCAGTATTGAACGTAGGAATGCGGCACCAGTTGGATTAGACGCTGGGGTGGCTACTGGGTTCGTGTTACCCCAGGATACGTAATGCACACACCGAATTCTCTGCAGATCTTCAAGCTCTGGTGATGATGCTCGCCACCTGCGAGCCGTAGACCACGCTGCTTCACATCGTACCGTATCGGGCGTGACTTCGGATTTCTCAATCCACAAGAGGTCCGCCAACATATACTCCGAAGTCTGAATGTTTTAGTCACAACCCGGGGGCCACCGACATAGAGCTTTTGGAGCTCACATTGTAGTCCACAGCCCGAATTACGCCCGCATAATGGATGTTGCGGTCTAGTTTTAGTCCCCACCCATGATGCATTCTCGTCAATCCTTTTAGTCCGCTCAGTACCCACGAATAGTTGTGCAAAGAAGAAAGCCGAAGATGGGGAGCGGAGAGTGGTTTATATCCTTTTCCCACTATTTACTAACCCCTTTTGCACGTCTAGCCGCCCTGGAGTGACGATGTGCTCCATCGCCGAGAGGACATGCACCGTGAGGCGGCGAGTCTCATACGGAATCTCTTGCCGGTTTTCGTATTAATGGACGGAGACAGTCGGCATTCCTGTCCTGTGTCTGATGTTTTTGTCCACAGGGCGGAGACGACGACATAGTTGTAGGAGATTGTTCTTTTTAGTCTCCAGCCATAGGGTGGTACCGTGTCCGTTTTTTAGACCCTAGCCATAACTTGAGAGTCCTGTTGTTTTTAGACCACCGAGCGGTGGAGTGCTGTGTACAGAACAACAAGAGCCAGGAAGGAAAGGGTTTATATACCTTTCGGACTGTCTGCTAACTTCATTTGTACGTCTAGCCACCGTGGAATGATGGTATGCTTCAGCGCGCAGGCTCCGCGAAGGCGGATTATGGCGTGTCTCGAGTAGGTGTGCTCTTCGTGCCCACGAAAAGACTCCCACTGCCATGGTAATGCCTGGTGTGCTTTTCTGGTTCACAACCACGCCAGCCGACATCGTTCATGTCCGTGAGTTTCTTTGGCCCGCACTATCCGGTCCAGATCCACTGCACATATATTGGCCTTTGTCGATTTTAGTCTCCAGTCATGCCGTCAGACAGTCGTGCTTTTTAGAACACCTGATGGTAGAGTGTGTGAGAAGAAAAAAGAGAAAGTAAGGGGTTTATATACTTTTTCCGCTTCCCGCTGACGGTATTCGTATCTCCACTATCATGGTGTCGTGCTGGTAGTGGGCATGATGCGTCTGCCTTAATAGGTAAGCGACATAGTTTCAACAGGCACACTTTCTAAGTTCACGCGGCCAAAGCTGCCGAACATTGAATTGGGTTCCTAGCCGTTTTAGTCTACGGAGGCGCGGTCAAACATATGGGTTTATAAGCCAGTCTTTTGATCCCAGAATATTGCTTGCCTGCTAGTGATCGTAGGTCCGGGGACATGAAAATGGAAAAAGCGAGCATTTTAGTTCACCAAATGGCAGAAGTGTGAAGACGAAAAGAGACGACAGGTGAGGAGTCTATATACGTTCCCGCTTGTGCTTAACCGAATCGGTACAGTCATCATCACACTCGTGTTGATGCGTATCACAGCTTATATGAATGAGCGAGCGACCCGCCTCAAGTAAACGAGTGTTTTGGGGTCCAAGCAGACGCGGCTGACCATATCGGTGTGCTTCCACATTTTCCAGTTCTCAGTCCAAGTCCAGGAACATAGCACGAACGTCCAGATCTTTTAGTTCCCAGCTTATATCGTGCTTGAAGGATAGGTTTAGACCATTAAGTGGAAGCGTGTGCGGAGAAGAATGAAGAGAAGGTGGGGAGCCTATATATTTCGCTAGCTGAAGTGTTACTGTGACTGTATTTGAATTTATCATGATAGTGGTGTGTATCACCAGTATATATAGGCAGAAAAGCGGCACAGATGAAGGAAGAATGCTGTTTCATACCGCGCAGACCGGACCCCCAGCCATACCATTACCATGCACGATTTTTAGTCCATCGACAAAGACCACCAACATACTCCGGAAGCTGTGGCATTTTAGTTATTTTGTAGCTGTTGAATACCGTGTGGAGAACAGGTAGAAGTCAGAGAAAAGGCGTTTATATGCCGTTTCGCCTATCTACTAACCATTTTCGTTCTCCGCTTCATCGTGTTGTGCTGGTGAATATCATCGTCATTAGTCTTTTTTGGCGTTACAAAGCTGTATGCGCTGCATCTTTGCAGGCCGCGCGACAAAGGGCGAAATATCCAGGTCTTAGCGCCATTTATTGTCTCCGGCCATAGGCTCTTTGGCGCCTGTTTTAGTCAGTGGATAGCAGTAGAGTGTGTTATGAAGAAGGGAACGGAGGAATGAGAGGGCTTATATGTTCCTCGTCAAATTCGACTAGCCGCATTCGCCCTTATCGTTGTTGTTGGAGATCATCATCACTGATGCTTGTCTTCCGCGTGAAAATAACCATGTCCGGGAAGTCCCTTTAGTCTAACGAGGCCCGCGATATCAGTTGTTGAAGGACACCCTGATAATCCCCAGAACATTACAAAAGATCCGTTGGCATTTTTGGACCGCGCGCAGATGGTGAAGTGGTTTTAGGGATTAAGAAGTGGGGTGGAAGGATCTTATATAGCTGCGCAGACGGCGCTTAGCTAGACGCTGCTTTTAACCACTATAAAGCGGTGGTACACACCACCAGCACATGTGAACGCACCTGCCCAAGGCTCTCACATACTTCGTATCTAGACGGCGAAGCTGCCCCAAATAAGCAACTGCTTCGACAACTCCCGGCCCCGAGACATTCGTTTGTTTCCTTCAAGTTTTAGACCACAAGACGGTAAGAAAGTGAATTGGGGAAGTAAGTGAAGTGGGAGACGAAGGATTTTAAATACCCACGAAAATCGGTTTGTCGGATTCGGCCTTCTCAGCCCATTCGATTTTCGTCATTTAATGGAGAACCTGGATTTTGTCCCCAGGCCTCAGACTCTAGCGCAAGATCATGTTGTGACGGGGTTGTAGAGGAAGGAAGGATTTATATATCCCGATCTCGCATACGTAGTCGGTCGTTGCTCCATCATGTTGTTGTCAGCGCGAGGCTTGCCTCATATCTAATTAATACGAGGTATGTACCACCAGTATTAGGCAAGAGACAGACATTCAGGTTCTCGAGGGTAAATTTGGGTCACATACACTCGCAAACATGGTTACCCATGACGCGAGGTTTTAGTATCAAGCCCCGCAGCAGCTCGGCCATGATAATTCGCCGTCCAGATTCTTAATTCCCTGTCCGGAGCAGATCAGCCAAGATGAATTCGTCGAACCTGTTTTACTAGGTGATCACAGACATGTACAAGCTCGGGATCATTTTCAGTGTTGCAATTACACTGTCAAGAAGGGAACTGCGATGTGGTCAGGCGTTTTTATTGTTCCTTTTATTATTCCCTTTTGTTCGGCATATGGCGCTACGATGCAGCTTTTGGTTGCCACGAAGCGGAAGATCATGAGTAGGTAGGAACAATCTTTTGGAAGCGCCAGTATTGTAATGCTCGTTTTGAAATCCACATATATTTTGATCTAGAGACTTTCGAGCAGTACCGCTTCAGTATATAGAGTCCCAGGAAGAAGTGGCGAAGCCGCAAAATATATGTACCTGAGAAACCGGGGTCCTGGAGCATAGGACGGAGCAGTGGTTCTCTTGTTCTCGAGCGCAGAAATTCGCCCTCCACGGGTTGCTTTTGGCACGTAAGCCGGTACGCAACTCGAGAAAAATATATGCGTATAGGATGTCCTTTTTCACTCGATTAACGTGACGCGCGCTTATAAGATATTTGATATGCAAAGCACTCAAACAACAAGCAACCATGATAGTTCTGAATATATGTTTCTCCTTCCAACATGTGCGATAGGGTGCCAGACTTCCAGCATAAAAGAAGTCCAGAAGCAGTAGAGTGAGGTATAAGGACATAACAGGGCGGATAAAGCATTTTATAGTCGCTTTGTGAAGTCACTCGAACCACAACCTGCTTGTATGGAATTTGATATCTATTGTGGCGGATGGTCATATATGCAGAGGCTCATTGTTTGGGTGGTGAGGTACCGACTCCGAGCTTTGTACGTGATATCCACGGCAAAGAGGTAGTTCAAGAGCGTAAGTCGCACTTTTTGTGGGTCCCAGCATGAGTCTTGATCAGGGTCGATATGAGGCAGAGGCGCGTTATTTCCTTCACCCGATCGTTCTTCAGCCGTCCCGCATTCTTTTGCGTCATGTGCTTTTGAATTGTTATGGTTCAAGAAGCGGAACCCCCGTCATGAACAGTTCGGTTCTTCTGTTTTAAAAAGTGCGTTCTACTTGATGTTTCGTGAACGGATTCCTGCTCCAGGCTCATTGCATCCGATTCCCCCACCGAACACACGCGCGCATATGTTGTCTATGAGGTTCCTTGTGAAGAAGCGGTCGGAACCACACCGATCTATCTTGTCCAGTCTGAGTCCCCAAGACTTTGGAACAAGTCTCTAACGATTTTGTAAAATTTGGTGCTTGGAGGAAAGAGCGCGAAGAGCCGCTTTTTCGTTATGTAACGGCCTTATCCAACCTAAGAGCCGAGCGTCCACTTGCGCTACCACCTTTGAATGGAGATTTCTTAGTTCCGGTTTCCAATAAACTTGACTGTTGTATCTTTGAAACACTTCTTTCAGAGTACACCAGTACCATGACTTCTAGTGCCCAGGCGTGCTTTCCATTTGGTTTTTGGGAGGCAATCTTGAAGTTGTAGAAAGGCAGAATCATGAACCCTTCCACGTCACGGGAACTGGGCGCAATCGCTCTTTTAGTATAGGAGTTCTTCAGCTAGTTCCCCAGTCGCGCATACATTCTCGCAGGTGTTATTTTTAAGCAGCACCCGGCAGCCACTTTGCGTGCTTGCTGGGACCTTTCACTTTCCAGATTCATTTCGTGGTAGAGGTTGACTTTCGAGACCTGAAGTCGCATCGTAAAGGATATGGGAAGGGAAGAAGTACTGAGAATCCCAGGCTCTGTAAATAAATCAATGCACGTCGCACGTATACCGCGGTCACGGAAGTACTTGTTCTCCAGTCCAGTGTCCAAGCATGCAGGGGCTAGTCTGGCTTTTGAAACGAAACAATCAGCAAAGCTACACCAGTCTTTCTTGGGTGAATTACGGCCCCCGGAACCGTAAAAGCACTTGAATTGATTCGTGTGTGCCCTAGTCCAAGAGCACGGAGGTGTGAACATCCAGGAACCCTCAACCTGATGGTCATTCATATCCGAACCGTGACACGTCCAAGCAGCCTTAACTCAAGCCCTTTCGCTCCAGGAAGAGCTTCTTCTGACAGACATGATCAGTCTGATAGTGGCTTTGAACAATGCTCGGGAACCATATGTAATGTTCTGAGATGGAATTTTCGTCTCCATCCTCCGACAGTATCTTCTAGCTTTCTCTCACATTTTTGTAGCTCACGTCTTCGAGTAATGACGACTGTGAAATACAAGACGCAGGCAAGAAGTTAAATCTTGTATCCATCTCACAGGAACACCATGTTATTTCGCGTTTTAGTTTTGCTTTGACAGGTCAAGATCCTTGCATTCAGCATGTGAATTTCTCCATCTTTTCTAGCGTCCTGAAAGACACGCTGCCAAAAACCCCATAGCATGTTCGAGATAGATATTGATGTCACGAGAACATAGTCTGCCCTCGCCTTATTGTAAAAGCCGAATGTCTCAGACTTGAGTGCAGAGGATAGGGAACAGCGCACTTATGTAGGGGTATATTTCCTTTTTTTATTTCTTCTGGTCTCTAGGACATTGTAGTTTTCCCGCGTCATTTCAGTTCTGGACTGGACGAAGAAGTGCGAAGGACGAAGCGCAAAGCAGGCTCGAGAATGTTTATACACAGCTCCACGGTGGACACCATAGCCCCAACACCGGTTAGTCTTTCTTCGGCAGCCAGAACCCTTCCCTCCTCGCGATACAGAATATGTTTTTACGGGCCGGACAGCCGAGGCGCATACCAGTCCATTGTCGGTTTTAGCCTCCAAGTCCATGCCGTTTCGGCTAATTCCTTTCGAGAGAGGCGAACGACTAAGTCCCATCGCTTGAATATACCCGATATTCGACGTTAAGGTTATATTCTCTAGGGGCTGGGCTTGCAAATGGGCAGGCGGCAGACACGACATTTTTCTTAGACTTGCCATTTTTAGTCACCAAAACCATCCTATATTTCCGTGACGAATTTTAGTGTCCCACGCCCAAAGCAACGGCAAGATGTGTAAGAGACAGAAGCATGGCAGAGGGCGCTGGGTCTTTATACCCAAGCCGAGGTCCACTCATACAGTCGCCTGGCGCGGATTTTAGTCAGGGAAGAAGGCGCAAGGCACAGCGCACATTATTTGCCCGAACAAGCGTTTTGGAGGCTGGCACATGACACAGAGCCATATTATTAGACGGCACGGATATTTTGAGCTCCCAAGCCATTATTTCGTGCGAGATAGCGTTTTGAATATTAAGGCACGTCCACACCATGGCCAACACCCTTGATTTCGGTCCGCAAAGCTATGAGCCTGTATACTTCGATATATAAGAAACGCAGCAGCGCAACATTCTTCGATACCCATGCTTTTTTCCCTCCCCAAACGCATAGACCTTCATTAAAATTCACTTTTGGGGACAGACACACCACAGAGCCACATCTTCTTTTTCTTCGTTGTTTTGAAGTCCCCACTCCAATTTCTTACTACCCTTGCGATTTGAGAGACAACCACAAGAGAACCACATCGTATTGCTGGCTCGAAGTTTAGTTCCAGTCCCATACGGGGTACCTTCCTTGATTTTTAGTCCGAGTCCTAAAGAAAGGGAAAGCGTAAACAACGCCCCAACCCGCAAAATAGTCAGCCTTATATACCTATGCGTGAACGAACGTGGGATAATGGAAGCCTGCTTTGCGCCGATAGTGTCGACCGGGACACGGGCTGCACGCATGACAACTTCTTCCATCCATTTTGAGTCCGAGGGTCCCAACACAGGTACACATAGTGCGCCGGGCTGCTAGTTTTGGAGAGGCGGACTGGGGGTTGGGGGTGCACATCGGAGTGTAGATGTACGTTTCGATGTTCAGTTCCCAGCGACATAAAACCGGATTGTGTATGTTTTTGCAGGCAGACGAGCGAGGCACATTGTGTGCTTTGTTCAGGACGTAGAGCGACGATACAGACGAAGGACCCCCATCATGTTTTCACTTTCTGATTTCCAGCGCCCAGGGGCATTGACTCGGTTTCGGCGTATTTCAGATTCGGACGAGGGAGGCACATCGTTTGTACAGGTCCTTCTTTTTTTTTTTCTTTTTGAAGACGCGGATGAAGGTGCAACATAATTCTCTCTTTTTTATGTTTTTAATACCCAGGAGCATGGAGCTGTGTTAGGTATATTCCTAGAGGCGGACCAGGGAAGCACATGTAGTGACCTCTGAGCTTTTTAGTCCCCAAGCCATCGAATCGGGTTTTGGATATTATGCCAGGCGAATGAGGGTGCCACATCAACTTGTTTTCCAACATTTTCGTTCCCGGGCCATTGTACTGGGTTTCGAGCTCTTTGTCGGCGAACGAGGGAAGCACAATAACCTCCTTTCTAACCTTTTTTTAGTCCCCAGGACCATACGCATTGTGTACGTCGGTTTTAGATAGGCAGACGGAGCTGGCACATCCACTTCCTTTCTTCCAACCTTTTAGTCTCCAAGACCATGCGACCTCGCGAATATCAAGTTCGAAGGACTGGACAGAGGACGCACATTTTCAATCCTTTCCGGGGATTTTCTTAGCCCCTAAGTCATCAAACCTAGTTTCGCATATTTGGGAGGCAAACGAGGCAAGCATATTCACTGCTTTCCCAAACTTTCTAGTCTCCAGGCTATGGACCTCGATGGTACAGGATTTCAGACACCGGCAGAACCGCATCCGCTCTTTCTACCATCACTTTTAGTCTCCAGGGCCATGCGTCGTCGCGAATATGGATTTCGAATAGCCAGACGGAGGACGCACATCCAAGTCCTCTGCAAGAATTTCCTTAGTCCCAAGCCATCAAACCGAATTTCCTATATCTTGGAGGCAGACGAGCGAGACGCATCGTATACCTCATCTCGCATTTCTAAACCCACCCACCATGCGTTGTAATTACATAGGGTTTTAGACACACGGCAGACATTTTGCTTGTATCCCTCGTACTTTTAGTCTCCCAGACCATGCCAGGCACAGAGGTTGATTTCGAAGACTCACGAGCCACCCACATAGAACTCCACCATCGAGACTTTTACTCCCAAGAAGCATCTGCTCATCGCCGAGGCAATTTTAGACCCATCCGTGGAGGGGACAGGAAGAAGTGTGAAGAACCATGCAATGTCGCCGTATCGATTTTCGAAAGGAAGGACGCACATCCACGATTTGCTCGATCGCTTTTAGTCTCAAGAATAATAGCTTCTTGAGGAAATGGTTTTTAGACCCGTCCTTAGAGAAGGAAAAGAGCGTGAGGAACCAGTTTCCCGCGCAGAACGGCCGCATTTTATGCACGCCGGCGGGCTGAAGAGGGATGGGATGACCCGTGACATAGCAGCACCTGACTAAATCAAACTAATTCCCGACTTTCGCAATATCACCTGTCCTGTAACACGCAGTATTGACACTCTCCACACAGAACTCGTATTCACAGTCCTTAGACGTGCGAATGTCCAGGCTCCTAACGCACACATTCTCACAAGAAGACCCAAGCGTACACTCGATAACGTCATAATCATAATTCATAAGGCATCACGCACACTATCGCACCATCCTCACAATTCATCCCTCTTCCTCCGCTCGTGCGACTCCGCAGCCTCCTCCTCAGCTGCCTTCTGCTCGCCCAGCATCTCCCTCTCCGCCTGCCTCTGCTGCGCTTCAAACTTCGCGCTCTCCACGTTCTCCTCCCACATCTTCTTCTTCGGGTTCTTGGGCCGATCACCGCGCTCTGGTAGCACCGTGCCGTCGCCCCTGACAACCGGTCCGCTGTCTTCCTCCTGAGGCTGCTGCTTCCTGAACTGCGGGTGGTCCGGAACGTCCTCGGCGTTCTGCTGCTGTATTTTCTCTGCCATTCTCCCTATTTGCTGTGATAGTGATTGAGGTGGGCTAGGGTCGTGATGAGGTGCTCCGCGTCCTCCGCCGCCCACGCGTACGTAGTTCGCTTGCTGCTGGCCGGGTTGTCGTGGGGGTATTCCACCCGTCGCACTAGGTTTAACGATGAGGCTCGTAGACGGTCTCGCGTTCGGGTTCGACACTGCGCTAGTAGTCGCAGCTGACGCAGGTACGACGGCGAAGACGATTCGGAAGAGGATCTTCAGCGGGATAAGTATGAACCAGGATATAGGACCGTACAGCCACCGTCTAAAAATAAGCCAGATGACGGTTGTGAGGAGGATGTAGAGTGTGGTCTCGAGATACCAGGTATCGCTCTTTTGACTCTTGAGTAAAGTCGTGACAAGCGTCCTGCTGTTTGCAAGGAGGGTGTAGATATCGGAGTACTTTTCTCCAAGGTCGGCGAGCGCGGCGGTAGACTGTTCGAGGGTCTCCTGTGCAAATCTTGAGCGTGAAAGCTCGCTTTGCATCAACTGGTGTGTGCGACGTAAAGCGGCTGTGACGTCCGAGGAAGCCTGTGTGACGATCTCGGCTTCGTCGAGGCCTTTCCCGCGACGACGATGTGTAGACGAGGGAGTTGCGTTGCCGGAGCCGGATTGGAGGGTGGAAAAGAGGAGTTCGCGTTCTTTCAGTTTGGCGCGGTCGGCGTTGTGTTTGGCGGTCAGCTGGGCTTTGCGGTATTGAGACCGAGAGCTGTAAAAACAAAGTTAGCAATCTAATTCCATGTGCTTGGGAATGCGAGACCCACGATCGCAAATCCTCCGTTAACCTCGCAAGTAAAACCGCAAGTCTACTCCTCTCCCCGTCCTTCGCACTATCTCTCCTCCTTCCAGAGTTGCCCGCAGCAACAAAGTCCTCGACTTCTTGCCGAAGAAGCTCAAGCTCCTCTTCAATTCCCTTCAAGCTCTCATGTATCTCAGCACTAAGCTCCAACCGAATGTCCCCTTCCTCCGAGTTCAACGGCTGGCTTCCGGGTTGAAAGTCAAGTTTCGCAAGGCGCTGTATGAGCTGTTGGACCGCTTTGTTCGAGTCAGATAGGGCGGCAAGGCGTGTGGTGAGGGTCTGCGCGGTGGAAGGAAGCGGGGGCATTGTGATCGCAGCGGCCAGGGTGGAAGCAACAGGCGATGACGCGCCGCGCTGCGGTAGGGTTGTCGGCCATTGTTTTCTCCGCGCGGTGCGCATGGACCATAGGAGCCAGATTCTCGAGACCTGGGGCGCTTGCGAGGAGAAGCGTTCAATTGCTTCGCTGCGCTGTGAGTGCTACTTGGTATGATGTTTACTGTTTCTGTTCGCGATGATTTTTTTTAAGAGTCAATAGGGCTGTACAACCTCTACCCGCGCCCCTCATCGTCCGCCATCCGCAATGATCACCCGGTTCCTCACAGACGTCCGCGTCAAGTTCAACCCCTTCTCAGTACGCGCGAAACCGGCACGACTTTTTCTGTCCTTGATTCCACCGAACGCGCGCGCAGATGGCTTGAAAGTCGAGACAAAGATGCTACCACGCACAAGCAAGGAGCCCGCGACGCTAGACGTGATATTCAGTATGTGAACAGATGAGATAATCTTAGACATTTCTGACAAACTGATAGAGGACGGAAAAGAGCTTAAGCTCGTACTCGACAAGATGCGAATACCCGAGGTCATGGAAGAGGTAGATCGACACTCGCGATTACTCGCACGCAAGGAGGAGTTGGCGGGCAATTGAGGAGGCAGGGAATCTGGGGCGTATCTATACAAGTACTGTGTATGGCTGGACACTTGCATTGCACGGAGTCATGGCATTGAGAGGGTCGGACGAGTGATTGTTCATGGATGGATCGAGATCCTCCATTTTGAAGCAGGCATCAATCTACATGTGCCACATGATTTGATCTAGCCTGAAGCACGACGTGTTCCACCGTGCTCTTTGGACCATATACCACAAAGGGTTCTATGTCTACGCAGACGGTGCACCACTAATGAAGAACCACTTGTCGATGCTGGGGTCGATCGGGGCCGGCGCCTGGTTCTCACCAGCCGGGATGTTGAGCTGGGCAGGGTCGGTGCGGTCTTGCGAATGGGGAACGGAGGTGTTGACGCTGCAATTGCATTAGTGGAAGCCCGTGAATACTGCAGAGCCAGACTCACAGAGAGATGTCACCCTTGGCAGTCTTGCCAGTGATCAGACGTTCCCAAGCCTCGGCGCACTCACGGACGATGTCCATGGCGTACTTCTTGTTCTTGCACTCGCCGGAGAAGGCAAACTGGTTCTCAGGCTTGCCATCGGGGATCTTGTAGATACGGAACCACTCGTTCGTGGCCCGCAAGAGGCCGGGAAGGTGGCGCTCGACATCCTCGACGTCGTTGAGCTTGGGGGCAAGCGGGTCGTTGACGTTGATGACGATGATCTTCCAGTCGGTCTCCTCCTCGTCGAGCAGAGCCATGACGCCGAGGACCTTGACCTGGATGACCTCACCAGGCTTGTTCACGAGCTCGCCAATCTCGCACACGTCCAATGGGTCGTTGTCGCCCTTGGCCTTGGTCTCGGGGTGAACAGCATTGGGGTCTTCCCAGGTCTGCAGAGTCTGTCAGGGTATGTCCCGGTATCGGGTGGGCGTGCAACCATACCTGCGGGAAGGCGCCGTAGTTCCAGAGGTAGCCCTTGTGCGGGAAGCAGTTGCGAACATAGCGGAGCTTGCCCTTCTTGATGTCCTGCTTGATGGGGTTGAGCGTCTCCTCCTTGGATATCTGGGTGGCACGTCAGTGGAAAAGTCTAAGGTGGGGTAGCTTGGTGCACAGAGGAAGCAGTAAAATGTCGGACACCGGCTCCGTGTTCTTCCAGGGTACAAAAAAAACAGAGGCCAGCAACATCGAGTCCACACGCCAGCGCGATGAAAGTTGTGAAACCGTCGGCCATTGTATTATGCATCCTGGATACTCGGCGAGGGTGTCGATTGTGGTGGTGAGGAGCGGGCACGCACCTCCATCTTCGCATTCGTCCAGCGCGGCACCTCAACAATCATATTGAGGATCGTCTGCTGCTCGTTCGCATAGAGCGGGATGTCGTGGAAGGGCGAGACAGGCACGCCATCCTTCTCGATGTAGATGCGGTGCTCGAGGGTGTTGGGGGCGCCAATCTTGCGGGCTGTGTACTGGCTCGGAGCCTTGGAGTGGAAGCCCTTCTCAGAAACGGGGAGAGAAGCCATTGTGTCGTGTCGGGTTGCGTGGAAGTGGCCTGCCAGCTGCTGCGTTCGAGAGTGAATTTTGTTGACGATAGCGGGCGTGGTGGGGCTGGCAGGCGCGGAGGTGCGTTGGCAATGGTGATTAGCCACACTGACGAAAGTGACCGCTGTGGCCGCACATGCAGGCCTGAGCGGAGAAAATCTCAGGTGGGAAACAGTGGCACGTTTCTGGCCCCAGCAATTGAGCCGCGCATGCAAGGAAAAGCGGTTCATAGACAATTGATATTAATACAATACTAGAGAAGGGTCTAGGCACACGAGCGGCTATCCGCACACTGCGGAGGATGATGCGGGCGAGAACGGAGGGCCAAGGTTGGAACCGCAACCCGAAACGTCGGACGGTCACGTGCATCGCGGACGCCGCGCACGGATCGCAGACCAGTCGACGTACGATGCCATTAAGCTTTCAGGCAGCTCACGTAGAGCTGGACAACGGCTCAGGTACTCTTTGCTGCCCTAGAATAGCAAAGGCCGTTTGGTTCCAGACTTTTGTCCTCCAACGGGCTGGCCTTCACTTTGTGGACTGAGTCCAAGTACGTTTCCAGGTAGAGCAACACGCTAAATTCAATATAACTTATGGGGACGCCAAAAGCCAGGCTTAGCGGCGACGTTATTTCGACTTTGCATGATCCCCACGACGTTATCGTCCAATTGTTGCGCATCTGTCTCGTCAACGGTAGGTGCATCAAGTCCATAAGCTGCCGACTCGACTTCCTCGTCCCACTCCTGTTCGCCATAGTCGAATTCTTCTACGTCGAAATACTCGTCCTGGACACGGGGCGTTGTTAAAGCGCCTTCAGGCTCAACCATCGGGCTTGCGATTTCATACTGTCGCTGTTCCTGCTGTTCATACATGTTAGGGCCATACGTTGTCGATGCCCTAGGACGGTAGATTTCCTCCACACCGGCAAATCGCACCGTTGGTATCCTTCTGATAGTAGGATAAAGCTCGGCGTTCGATCTGACGATGCTCGAAACTGGCACATCTGGAGACGACTCTTCAGCATGACGATGCAAAGCTTCAGCTTTGCGCCTTTCCTGGAACGCTGCGTTGCAAACTTGCAATATTCCCCCAAGGCTGGAGGATGTTTGCTGTTCGGCTTCCTCTTGCGCGCGTTGCTCTGTCTCACGCCCAAGGCTATTATCTCGATGCCTTGTGGGCTTCGGAGGTTGTACAGCAAGAGGATGATCTTGCACTTCGGGAATAGCCTGGACATGAGACAGATGAACTCGTCCACGCCGATGATCGCGATGGGTCGACACAAAGGGTGGCATTGAGGAAGGCGAAGTGACGGTCTCCAGGGTCCGCCGCCTTGCAGCCCGATCTACGAGGTTGATGCGGCGTGGTGAAGAGGTGTGCTGGGGCAGGGAGTGTGACCGGGATAGACGCTCATTCGTCGGCGGCAGCGAAGAGACTTGAAATCGTCCTCCACTACCATCAGTCAGGGGTTTGTCAACGGTTGCAGGGAGTGGCCGTGAGTGCAACAATCCCCCACTATCAGTGTACCCTGCTTCTTGTCCGCAGGGTGTGGGGTCCAGCTGACCAGTGTTCTTGACAGCTTCTAATCGAAGACGTGTCGGCGTCACGCTAGGTGCCCGAACAGATTCTGACCATGAGATATAGCTCCCAGTCTCATGGCATGGCCCTCTTCTTCCAACCCCCAGGTACGGTGTCTTCTCCGCAGGTTCGACTGTTGATACCACGTTATCGAGGATGGACGAGCGCTCCCGCTCTGAGGGACAATTGCCTCGCAGTTTACGACGGGAACCCTCCTTCGCCTGGATATTCAAGTCCTGTTCCGCTAGTGCCGGTCGCACAGAAGTAAAATATGCAGAGATCTCTTCCTCCTTCGCATGCGCTTGGTCTTTCTTCCGCCCTTTTCGCGGCGACCCTGGTAGTGGGCCGGCTTCCGGTTGGTCTTTGTTCTTCTGCAAGAACCTCATCTCTGAGAAGACTAAATCGGGCACTATATCAAGTCAGATATGGACCGGAGTGCGGGGCGCCACAGAGGCTGGCTTACAGCCTCGGCCTTTGACTGGTGAGGACACCCTGCCCTTGCTGAACAATCCCAGTTTCTCTCGCGGTTTTAACTGCTCCAATAATCAGCACACCACCACCATAACCCTATCATCGGGCACACAGTACGGTCAGTCGATCCCGGGGGACATTCTTGGCCTGGAAGCTCTGGACTATGCCACTGCCCGCCGTCTTGCGTCTGGATTTACGTTTGGTCTTCTTTGATTCGCCCTTGTAGTGTCGCTGGGCATGCGTTCCCCGCTCCTTTGCATTCTTAGGCACCGCCTCGTAGCGCTGGGGACGTGTCTTGGGTCGGGGCTTCCGTTTGTAAGGTTCGCTTGGGACGCTACTTTTGGAGTGGCTTGTGGAGTGGGATGCATCCGTGTGGGTACTTTCGTCTGCATCTTCCTCGTCTGTGTTTCCTCGCTTGGGTTGGGCTACTTTCTTGCGGTGAGGTGGGTCATCAAGCAGCGAGCTGTCCGAAGTGCTCTGCTTCCGCTTGCGTTTCTCCCTAGGGCCTCGCTCAGACTGTTCGAAGCGTGGAGCATAATGTTCGACGCGCCGATCATGCGGGCTCGGAGGCTGTCGCGGAAGGACGGTCTCGTCCAGCCACCTGTGAATATCCATGCTAAGGTCCAATCACTGCGGGATGGCTCAATGCGGACGGCGACAGTGCGAGCCGGCCCGCCGTAACGATGTCGAGATCCCGGTCAGTGTCCGGACTTTGGACTCTGAACGAGGTGATACAGCATAGCGAGCGGAAGACAGACGGAAGCACTGTCGGCCAGGAAACCGGAAGTGGTATCCTGCTGCAGCCTGTATTGGAGCTGTGCGGCTGGAACAGCACTGCTCCACATGGGACTCCAGAGGATATCACAGTGCATATGTGGCGGGTGCAACCAGAGCAGGGTCATGGAGTGGGCGCCCGAGAGGGAAGCAACGATGGCTCATCGCGGGCAGGCAGTAACGACCACCACCAAGGCAGGAACATGCAGCGAAGCCGACATGGAAAGGCAAAGTGGCTTCCCGCCTTGATGGAGTTGAAACGGCGAGAACTCGCGCATCGCTCTCGTGCGGCTCCCATCTCGAGGCGGTGACGGCTCTGCTGTTGGTGGTTGGACCATGGCGACGTCTAATTGGCGGTACCGTACTTTTGCGGTGGCTTCAAGAGACGAGTCTCGTACACGGAGGAGCACCGCATTGCCGGCTTGACAGGCGTAGGGCCATGTGTCAATGCTTCACCGCGCCCCCTTGGTCGCCCTCGTGCGAAAGCAGTGAAATGCGATGCTGCAATCGCGCATGTAGGCCCACCCACGGCACGCACGAGCCCTCCATCGCCGTTCGTCGGTCCTGGTACGATTCCCGCCCGATCACCTGGACTGCTGCCGTCTGCGCACGAGGAAGTTTTGCGGGATTCCTTTTGATATTCAGGGAGTGTCTCGCGTACGAAGGCGTCGGAGCTTGCATCGCGTTCTGCTCGCCCGTTGGTGCTGGCCCAATGAGGATGCGGCCCCAGCGCCCGACGTGAACGCCGTCCTCAAGCCCGGAGACGAGCCTATCAAGGAATTCGACCTGTCCTATCTGCATCAGGGCCGCGGCCAAGCCCTCCCCTCCGCTCTGCCATTGGGCTGGGACCGTGCCAGCTAACGCGGCGCCTGCATGCACACCCGCATTGCCCGGCCGGCACCTGATGGAGCTAGTGGGATGTGGCCGACGAGATGGCAAGATGGCATGCCTACTGCCTGCGACCGGGCCTGTTGCTGCGCTCCATCTAGCTACAAAAGGCCGCCGCCGCACGCTCTTGCTCAGGAGGCGGCCTTTCCGTGCTGACTGGACTCCGCTGCGATAGGGCCGCGTACGCCAGAAGCGCTCGCCCCGGCTCCCGCCTTTATTACCTCCCGCTTCCCTGCGACTCAGCAATTGCGTGAGAGATCGATACAGCTAGCGCTCTTTATCGGAGGGGTATTTTCTTGCGTCCTGCCTGCTGCCCCGCAGCTCTCGACCTCTTCGACTTCTCCGTTGCTCTCCTCCGCCAGCTACTCACGGCCTTTTACCCCCAAACACCTCCCCCGGAACCCACCGTGGGCAGCGCTCTGTCGTGCGGTTCGCTCACGATCCAGCAGCCTTCAGGTCAAATGTTCGTTCCGTCACTGCTCCTTCCCCATGTCCCACCAAGGCCAGCATGGCCTCAACTGCCCTCCATCTCTTCGCTGTCCAGGACCTCCACCTGCTTTATCCATCTGCAAGTCATGTTATGAGGCGATCTGTATCCTACCGTCGTTGTGCTACGAGTGCGTGAATTGAGACCGTTCAGTGTTTGCGACATCCACACCATGTCGACGAAGCTCTTCATTGGGTAAGGACCATCACGACACGCACTAACCCGAAACTAACCGTCCACACCCGCAGTGGCCTTGCCTGGCATACCGACGATGCGACCCTTCGCCAGAAGTTCCAGGAATTTGGCCAGGTCGAAGAAGCTGTGAGTGTCTTGTTCCGTTTGAATCCAGTGGTTTCCCTCGCTTCCTCTCTCCCAAGTCTCTGGGTGAAGCAAGACCAAGGAGCGACCCCTTGCCGTGGTTGCACCTCAGGAGGCTGACCTGTACCAGGTCGTAGTTAAAGACCGCGATACAGGCCGTAGCCGTGGATTCGGGTTCGTCCGCTTCTCACAGGAGTCGGAGGCCGACAACGCGATGCAGAACATGAACAACGTAGAGTGAGTGACTCTCCCAACTCCCTGTACAAGCTACTTCGATTAGACCTGTGCCCACTGCCATGTACGAAAGCTACGCCTGGACCTCATCCGAAAGCCATGTATCTGCTGCACCTCAAGAGGCTCACGAGCTAATGTGAATAGGTTCGACGGACGCACCATCCGCGTTGACAAGGCCTCAGATCGCTCTGCTGGCGGCGGTGGACGCGGTGGTTATGGTGGAGGACGCGGTGGCGGCGGTGGCTACGGTGGGGGCTATGGAGGAGGTACGAAGCAAACGATCCTTTTAGGCGTGTTCAGAGCTAACTTTTGCAGGTTATGGCGGCCGTGGCGGTGAGCTCCAGATTTCGGGCACCTGATAATCCAATCTAACAAATAGCATAGGTTACGGCGGCGGCGGCGGTGCCTCCTGGGGTCAGGGCGGCGGATACCCCCCACGCGGTGGCTATGGTCAAGGCCAAGGTCAGGAGGGCCAACCGGGGGGCTACGGCGTCCAGAATGGCGGCGGCCAGTGGTAGATGCTGAACAATTGCGACCTGTCCGGCGCCCTGATCGACCACACGAAGACCGAAACGGCTGGAGACTCTTCCCTCGGTGTACTACGATCGACGAGTCCGACTTCACGTACGAAAAAAAAAATGATGTGCCCTCTTCTAGACGTCTGGTTTGAACTCTATCATCCTTTAATGGTGGGCACTGGCGGTGGCCCAATGAGCTCCTACGATTCTTTGCTTGTCTCGGGGCAGGACGGATTGAAGAGTGCGATTTGGGTTGGTAACTGATGAGCCGATGATACCCCATCAGAGCGTGCTACCATGTATCTTGCTTGCTTTTTGGAGTCGATCTAGCTACGGGTCCGCTCATTTCAATGCCAACTGCTAGTTCCTTTGCAATCTCTCAACTAACATGTTGCGTACTTTGCTGACCACCTCGGACATCTTTTCAAAATGGGCCCTGGCGATTGCCAAGCTCCAGTCAAACCTAGGACGACTTTAGGGCTCGGTTGCCGTTCCCCACATGGCGCCTGCAGCGAAACCAATATCGCCGGCATGGGCGCAATCTGGCACAACACGGCTACGCAGCGAGGCGTCCGATGCAGGACACAGCAGCACGGCCGTCGCCTGTGAATTTCCTGGACAACGTGCAGCAATGTGACGGACGCACAGGAGGCGTGCGTAAGTCGAGATATCGATAGTGCGCCGGAATTGCACGGCTGGGATTGTCTCATGACACACCGAAATCTTCACTGGACACCGAACAAGATCAGATTCATAGGTGAATTATGTACTAGATGCGAGAGCCAATAGTATAACACATGGAATGCACAGCCACATACACGACTCCGGTCGCTGCTGCCTTGTGGTTGATTCCGGGAGCGCGGCGTGCGCGGCTTGCGAAACCTCAAACCTCAATTGCTCCCGAACCCCCGCATTCTCTATCCCTACCTCCTTCATCCATCACCATGAAGACTTGGAGCGATGCTGAGACTCAGGGAGGGCAGCACCCTCGCGAACGGAGGCGAACACGCTTCTTACTCTTAACCGTCGCTGCAGTCACAGCGCTGGTCCTATACCAATTCCCTCTGATCAAGGTGACCGTTCTGCAGCACCGCTCGCGGCACAAAGGCCAAAGCGACGTGTACGATGCGAAGTGGGGAGGCTTTGACTGGGATGCGGTATGTGGGTCAATGCTGTGTTCCTCCGCCTTTTATACCGGTATCGGTGCTTTCACGTCGAGAACTCGGTACATCGCGTTCGGCTGGCATGCATCTGTCCCGCTACATGGACCATGGTTAACTGCAGTTTCGTTTTCAATTGCGCTGTGGAACTGTTTACTTGGAATGTTACGAAACCGCCTCGAGATCCGGATTTTGGACGAAGCGGTTTTGACGTTCGAGCTCCTCGCTCCAGTGTTTTACCTGGTCACCTTTCACACCACGCAATCACTAACTGTCAATCTAGATAGATGCAACTGAACAACTGAAGTTCCATCCTTGTTTCGGCGACTTCCAATGTGCAAAACTCAAGGTGCCTTTTGACTGGTTCAATGGCACGCATCCCAACTCCAGCGTGAGCATCGCAATCACCAAACTCCCAGCCCAAGTTCCCGTGGATGACCCTCGCTATGCTGGCCCTGTTCTTATCAATCCAGGCGGCCCAGGAGGTTCCGGAATTGCGCTGGCTCTCGCGCAGGCACACCAGTTGCGAACTATGGTAGGCCCACTGAGCAATGATGCCGGTGTCAAGTCTGAAGGCAAGCATTACGACATCTTAGGCTTCGATCCACGCGGTGTTGGGTTCACCGAGCCAGTCGCCAAATGCATGCCAGATACGCCTTCGTCTTGGTCATGGAAGCTCCGTGAGAGCACAGAAGGTATCCTGGGCAGTTCAGACGCAGCTCTAGGACGTCTCTGGTCGATGACGCATGCCTTCGGTTCGTCTTGCAAGCAGCACTCGGGTGCGGATGGAGGTCCGGACATCAAGAAGTACATGTCGACGGCCTGCGTTGCTCGTGACATGCTCGAAATTGCTGAAAAACATGCAGAGTGGGCGGTCAGCGAGTCCATTCGGCTTTCCCAGCGAGAGCGTGCCTCCTCAGGACTTTCCAAATTAGAGCCTTGTTCAAAGACGAAGGCCTCGTATAAGAGGGGCGATGTCAAACTCACATACGTAGGTTTCAGCTACGGTACTTATCTAGGTACGACCTTTGCCGCTATGTTCCCTGACCGGGTCGGCCGACTGTATGTCGATGGTGTTGTCAATGCGCATGATTACAACTACGGTCTCGCACAAGGAAGTCTTCATGATACCGAGAAGGACATGAAGTCGTTCTACACGTTCTGTTCTCTCGCCGGTTCCGAGCTCTGCCCTCTCGCTACTTCCACCTCCAGCGTCGACGCCATTGAGCAACGCACTCAGCGCATCATTCAGTCCCTCTACCACAATCCCATCGCCATCAACACCGAGGATGGGCCCGAGATCTTCACATACAGTGACCTCAAAGGCATCACCTTCTCGATTCTCTACTCCCCGACTCTCCTCTTTCCGGTCCTCGCTCAGATCCTTGTAGCCGTTGAAACAGGATACGGTCCCGTACTAGACATGATTGCGCGTGCGCTGCGCAGCCTCCACGTCTACACCTGCCCCGCCCTGAACGATACGGCCACGTTTTCTCTTGGATTCGACGTCGCTTTGGAGTCTATCCTCTGCGGTGACAGCAGCCCCCTGAACGACCTCGACATCAAGTCCATGGAGGAGTACTGGCAGGCCCTCGAAGGCATTTCCCCAGCTGCAGCCGGCATCTGGGCCATGCTCCGGATGAAGTGCGCAGGCTGGACCATCCGACCGCTCTTCAGCTTCGGTCGCGACAACCTGTTCCACGGTAACACGAGCCACCCTATTCTTTTCGCGTCGAACACAGCGGATCCTGTGACGCCGTTGCAAAGCGCAAGGATCATGTCGAGCAAGTACCCGGGCAGCAGGGTGCTGGTGCAGGACAGCGCGGGGCACTGTGCGCTTTCCTCGCCCACGGCGTGCACGATCAATGCCGTCAAGAAATATTTCCAGACGGGCGAGCTGCCAGAGCCGGATACGGTGTGCATTCCGCCGCCGTCGCCGTGGAGCTTGAACTCGACGGATCCGAAGAGTCCATTTTACGATCCGAGTTTGGGACAGGCGGTGTTCTTGGCGGAGGATACGTTGGCGGCGGAGATGGAGGCTGCGAGGGGGCTGCAGGCGTGGGCGGCGAGCGGCCTGGACTTCGGGCGGAGCCATTTGGGTCAGCGCGTTGCTGCTATGGTGCGTGCCGTGGTAGCATTCCGTGCAGAGAGAGACGGATTGAGGGATGAACTGTGAATGGATACTCTACGAACGATGGAACCGTAGATTGGCCACGAAGGGGAAAGGGAAAGGTTGATGAGCGCATGCTTGGCCTTGGGGCGTATTGGCGTAAGCGGCGGCGACGCGTATTCCTATCACCTTAGTCCAAGAATATCTATCATTACGCTGTTGGCTTCTCTCGCTACTTTGTCCTAGCCGGTCAGGGTGTAGCGGAGCATTGCATACATGGCCTGTACAACACGAGGAAAATTGTCTGAGTACATTCGCTCGTTGTATTACCTATCCTGGGGCAACACGGTGGACTTAGACTCTTGTCCTAGTACTAAATAGGATCTTTTTGCACCTCGTCTATTTCCATTGCCGTGGCGATGATGGTGATGATGGCCATCATCACTATCGCGAGACCGGACTGTGCCCGAGGAAGCCAAACATGCTGTCGCCCTACACGTTTCTCCGTGATTATATTAAGGTCCAAGACGCACGCTAGTATAGTTTGGAGCGATTGTTTTTTTTTTCTCACACGGCGGTTCCCATACGCATAGTGCGCTGTTCGTTTGGAGAGGACGCTTTTCACGCACATGATCGGATGTCCGGATCCTTTTAGAAACGACGGACGCATGACCCGCAGCTCGGTATCTTTACGGTGCGAAACCCATGATTCTTTGCCAGAAGCATTTCTAGTCCCCAGACCACCACAACGAACATAAGTCGTAGCGTAAATGGTTTCGTGTGCTCCGGTGCTCATGGCTTGGCCGCAAGGCTATTTTCTGCTCCCCACGGGGCAAGGAAGGCACATGCGCGAGGGTGCACGATCTTTATGAACGGACCCGGATCCCACGGGCGTTGCGGATGAGGTACGGACCTTTTGAGCCTGGGGAGGCATTCCATCGTTGGGTTGACCTTTTTAGTGCGAGTATGAGAGGCTTGGATATTCTGGGTGCATCTGCATGGGTTGATTTGCGAGAGGAAAGGGCGGGGACATGCATAACTTCGTCCTTTCCTTTGTGTTTCAGAACGCATAGAATGGTATGAGGTTGTTTCTGTTCCTCCAGGAAACGCGAGCGCATTGGAGAAGCGGTACTGTTTCGTGTCGAGGGGCGCTTCCATGGTAGCGCTGACGGAGATATTTGGTTTTGAGTCCATGCGGACATGGAATCTTTGACTGGAATGTTCAACAGGAAGCATGCTAACGGACGGTGAAGCATTTCGTAGGCAGGAGCAGGAGGCCATGTTTCTCCCTATGGTGTGATTCGTGTACTCCGCAGCTCATGTAACGATATAGTGGTATTTTTATTCCCCCAGGGAATAACAGACATTCCGCCGTTCATCTGTTGTTTTGCGCTGGAGGAACAGTTCCACACATACTCTGAGCAACCATCAATATTTTTTAGCTTGAGTTCACAGACACTTCATATTTTCTCGCGAGGCTTTAGTGCAAGGTGCATATAGCTGTCATTATGGATTTTGAGTAGGGATGGAGGGGACATGAAGCATTGGGACAGGTTTTTTTGTCTGCTCGGCAGCTCATGCGGAACCTCAGCTACAACTTTAGACCCCAGAAAGGAAGGACATCGTACTGTTGCCCATGGGTTTTCTATGGAAATGCAGGCGCCCATAAACATACTTGCCGTGTTAGAACACTTTGGGTGCACGGAGTCATGTTCTTTCTTGAAGGAGATTTTGGTATTGGAAGCATACTTTGAGTGGAGAATTCCTGGGCACACGCGACCAACTTGGGGCGGGCTATATCATTTTCTTCACTTGATGTTTATATATATGTTGGGTGGTGTCTGGAGGCGATCAAAAGGGGTTCCAAAAAGAGAGGAGTATGTGCATACCTTCATACTCAGTGTGTTCGAAAAAGGCGGGTTAAAGTTAGGTCAAAAAGAGTATAATCACTTGATGTTTTCGCGTGCTCCGGGGACCATGTAGTCTTTAGGGAAACAGTTTTTGGTCTCCGGGAAGGCAGCATGGCGAGATGATGCGGTTTTTTTCATAGTCCAGCAGGCTTCCACAACCTATCGAGTTCCGAGTTCCTACTGATTGCAGTGGGGAATAACCGTGGAAGGAAGAGCTTTGGTGCGAGACGCGCATACCCAATCGTCTTGCTCTTTGGTCACGCAGGGAAGTTGGAGACATCGTTAAGGCTATTGAGCCAGTCTAGTCATACGATGCGGAAATTAATAAAGTTAACACTAGCCCCTTATATTATGCTTAGATATCTAGTGCACAGAATAGTATATTATTACTAAATACTATATCTATATAGTCTATATATAATAACTTTTTATAATTAAGTATTTTACTATTTTTAATCTTTTTTTAGAATATTTTTATAGTATTTAATTTTTATCTTTAGTAGCCCTATAAAAGATATTTTACTAAATAGGGTTAATACTATTTATATATATAATATTAAAAAGCGTATCTTCTTTAGCGTAAATAATAATATAGTAAATAATTATATTAAAAAGCTAAACTTAATACTATATTAATTTATACTTTTTATACTTTTTTCTATATACCTAAACTAAGTTATAAATATATTTATTAAGATTATTCCTAAACTTCTTAATTTTATTATATATATTAATTTATATATTTGTATATTTGTATATTAATCGAACAAATAGTGTGGCTGTGGTGGCTCGGGGCGACTAAAATCTATTAATTTTATAATTAATATTACTATAGTTACGTATATAGTATACTTAAAAAATAAAAGGTTTTTAGATACTATTTTCTTAAATTATAGTATAAAACTTTTAAACTATAACGTATTAGCGCTAGTTATAGCTATAATTTTAAAAGTATACAACTAGTTAGTATATAAAATTATATACTAATAGACTATATATTTAAGTTACTACTTATTTTAAATTGTATACTATAATATTTAGATATATCTTTTTTTATAATACGTAGTAAATTTACTATAGTATTATTAATAAGAGGATTTATATTTATAGTAGTTTAATAAAGGAGAAAAAGTTATAAAGTATATTTTACGCAGCTAATATATAACTTAGTACTAAACTTTAATAATAATAATAGTAGTAAGGAGGATATGCGAACTATAGGTGATTGTGCGCTTAACAACAAAAGCCCTACCTTAGGCCGCCGGTAAGGCACTGGACGTATTAAGGCTATTGTAGATTTTGGTTGCTCCGGTACCTATGGTAGGTATTGTGGACTTTGTTATTTGCTCCGAAGAAGGTAGTGTTCGTCTAATTCTTTGAAAATACTCTGGCGCTGGAGTGGGGAAGCACATACATCGAACGGTGATGAATTTTATTGTGGCTGGAAGAGGCATCTTCGTAACTCTAGGAGGTCGCTTTGGGTCTGAGAGCATAACGGTTGTGGATCCTGGGTTTTAAACCACACTGCGCGGTGGAGAGAACTCATGTGATAACTGCAGGGTGATTCCAGTGCTTCTGGTGGCTAAAGCATAGGCAGCTCTATCATTATTTTCTGAAATAAGGCATGCGGGCGAAAACTATTGCACGGGACTTTGAAAGAAGGCGAAGAAGAGCACGAATTACCTTACTGAGGTTTGTATGAAGGGCTATAGAGATGCACGAAAGATACTCTAAGTGTTTTAGGCACACAGAAGGGAAGGCGTTGTACCAAATATTGCGCGTTTTTGGTTGACTCAGGCTCTCGCAGCATACGTCTAGGGGACGCCCCTTTCGTGGAGACGCCAACGCAGACATATTGCGCGTACATGGTCCTTTGGGTGCAAATAGCAGTCTGTGTTGCGTCGTTCCATGCTTTTCATGGTACAGGCCTTGAAAAGCGCATCGAACAGGCGATTAGCAGTTTTGATCTCCCGGGGTATTCTGTCCAGAAAGGAATCAGGGTCCGCAAGTGCTTGTTTCTCTATCGCCCAAGTATCGCAGAAGGAAGAGAAGCAGAGCATCAAAGCACGAGATGCTGACTTCTAGAGGGACGATACATGAGCCAAAGAGATACGGGTTTTAGTGTGTCGCAAGCTGAAGAGGATATATCTGATACATCCTAGATTCTTATACCTAAAGTATGCCCAGTAATATTCCTCCGCAGCTCCATGGTCCAGTTGCGACGACTTTTTAGGAGCAGGGGAAAAAGAGCATACACATGATTATCCGAATATTGAAAGAACCAAGGCACATCGCAGATTGTACACGTCGTTCAGTGTTTGAGGAGTGCAAAGGAAAATCAGATCACTGCAATCCGGATCTCGTTTTGCAGGACCAGTAGACTACCGGAAATCATGGATACAGTCGAAGACTTTCTTCAAGAAAAGCAAACTTTTCCTTCTACAGGTTCGGGGGCACCTGGTTGCTGTTCCGTATCTTTTTGGTTCTGCAGTTTTTGTGTGCAGTGTAAGCGCTAAAGACCCACACCTCCGTGTAACGAAATACTCATTGCGAATTTTTGAAGCAGTGGACATGGAATGGATATATTCCTTTTTATGGCCTGCACGCGCAAGGGCACATATATATGCATGTGCGGCTCTTCTTTTAGTTCGCGGACGGTTTATCCAGATAGGACACCGGAGACATGGTTTCCAACGTCTAGGTTTTTGACTGCAAGGAATGCTGCAAGTGCGAAGAAGCAGCAACTCCATTGCCAACATAATGAAGTTTCCTTACGGAAAGCAAAAGGGCACCCCGTCGAGGAAGAGAGGCGATGGTCATTTAAGCAGTAAAAGTGTGGTCTTTGTCAGCGTGGCGGGATGTGACGGGATGAGTGTACACATAGAAGCGGTATGGTAAGGGTGTTTGCTGAAGGAGGATCGGCATTCAATGGCATGACTGCTGTGTTCACGCTAAGATATTGATTTGGGCACGGCGTAAGGACCTGTCTTACTCCTAGACGGGCAAGTAACCAAATACAAAAAGGCCTCACAGTTTTGGTCGTCGTAGGTAAGTGGGCGGCGACGATATTCAATGCAGGTGGCTCCAAGATAATGGAAGACATGTACAGGGCAGGGCTCTGGGGCTGGGTCCGAGTCCCGTGACGGTAAGGCTTAGCGTGGCGCATGGGCGCGTTTTAGCACCAAAAATTTGGGAGCAACCCCTTCGCCCATTCACGCTTCTCTATACTTCCTCTCTTTGTCCACTTCTTGCCATCATGTACGTTAAAGTCCAATTGATATGTAGCGGTGGAAGATACTAATGCGCCGGATACAGGTTTCTCCTCCGCCGCACAGCTGCTCGCACGATTGCATCGACGCCCTCGTCGGCCGTCTTCGTGAAGCCGCGCTCGATCTCCTCCATCACACCTACCGCGTTCCGCGCGAGGAAGCAACAATGGACCGTCCCTGCCTTCCAGAGGAGATTCATCAGCGAGGAGCCGGCCAAGATTGAGACGACAGAGGCCGAAGCGAAGGAGGTTGAGGCGAAGGAGGGCTTTGCGCAGACGGCAGCAGAGGCTCCCATAGAGGAGAACCTTACCCCGGCACAGGAAAAGGTACAAGCAGCACCCACGGATGCTAAGAACACTGTCGGCATCGATGCATTGGAACAGGCCGCGACCAGAAACACTTCGCAACCTGGGCCCGACCGGCCGGAGCCGAACAACACCGTCTACGTCGGCAACTTGTACTATGAGGTCACTGCGGACCAGCTGAAGCGCATCTTCGCCCGTTTTGGTGAGGTCGAGAGTGTCCGGGTCATCTACGACAACAGGGGGCTCAGCAGAGGGTACGTTCTACGCCACCATCCCTATAGCTTAAACTAATCTCAACTTTCAGTTTCGGTTATGTCGAATACAAGAATGTCCAGGATGCCCAGGCGGCGTGCGAGAACCTCGACATGCAGGTCTTCGAGGGCCGCAACCTCGTTGTCCAATTCCACCGCCCCAAAGAGAACTCTAAGACGCGCGCCGGCTCCGGCACCTACGTGCCCAACCCTCCCTCCAAGACTCTATTCATCGGAAACATGTCCTTCGAGATGTCGGACAAGGATCTGAATGACCTCTTCCGTGATATCCGCAACGTCATGGACGTACGAGTTGCCATCGACCGCAGAACCGGCCAGCCCAGAGGCTTCGCCCACGCAGACTTCATCGACGTTGCCAGTGCTTCCAGGGCCAAGGATGTGCTCAGCGACAAGGTCATCTACGGCAGGAAGCTGCGTGTAGACTTCAGCAAGTCCGGCACGCACGCCCAGAGGGATGCCGCGGGCCGCGAGAGGCAATAAGTGTCAGAATTGATCCATTCACGACGAGCCGTGTTTCGATATGTGAGCAAGGTGACGGGTAAAATGGGTCTTGACAACGAGGGACGACAGACGCTTGTTCGTTTTCATCTGGATGTTTCTATCTTGTCGTTCATACTGTGTTGATAAGCCTGTCTGGTCGGCATGTACCATAACTAGAGGAGCGTGCTGGCGTTTGATTCCCCTCTCTTTCTGTATACGATAGGGCGGAGAGGACCGCTGCGATAACTACAAATTTAATAGTCAAAGTCAATTTCACATTGCTTTCTAGATCTGGTTGTGGTTCCCTTCATTGCCACTTAGAAATCAGCAGACGTACCTCGGCGATTTCGGCTGCATGCGCCCCACTCCACCCAGCCCGCGTCAACTTGACCCGCACTCATCAACACTCCACAGCCATCGCGAACAGCCGGTTCCACGCGCCACCCCGCTGACGGCAGCCCTTGTACAACAGCTATCACTTTGCATCGGCCTCGTGTTACAGCAAGAGACGCTTAATCTCCAAAAAAACTATCGGACCAATGTCCTTCCTCGGCGGCGCAGAGTGCTCGACAGCGGGCAACCCTCTCAGCCAGTTCACGAAACACGTGCAAGATGACAAGTCATTACAGAGAGATCGCCTGGTCGGGCGGGGGCCTGGTGGGATGCACGAAGGCATGCGCAGCCAACAGATGGGCGCGGGTTCGGACGCTGTAAGTCAAACGGCGGCTGCGACAACAATAGCGCCAATGGTTCTTTCAAGAATATATACCGGCACATAGCTAACAACGTGGTAGATGATGAACGAATTTATGCAACAAAATGCACAGCTTCCACAAGGCGTCAGCCCTGCCTCACCGTTCGCGATGGAGCAAATGCGGAGAGAACTCGAACGCGTACAACGCGGCGGATCGCCAGCATGGGCGGCGGAATTTGACCCAGGTATGGCAGCGCCAGAAGCCATGGGCCCTTCCATGCAAGAGAGGCCCACAGGTTTCTCTCCCGCCGAGTTCGCGAAATTCCAGCAGATGAACCCCACCGCGCGGACAGCGAGCCCGACCGTACAGTCTCCCTCTTCGATGATGGGATATCAGCGCCCCATGTACGGCAACGGAATGGGCATGGGAATGGGAATGGGCGGCATGGGCATGATGCACCAGAACTACGGACCGCAGGGCTTCCAGCAACAGCAGCCGATGCAGGAGGGCAAAGGCAAGGGCCGCATGGTCGAGCTGGACGATCAGGATTGGGAGAAGCAGTTTGCCGAGCTGGAGCAGATCGATAAGGATGCGCTCGACGAGGAAGCAAACAAGCGCATAGAGGCAGAATTGAACGAAATGGACAGGTCAGTAGCCGCCACCGATTTCGGCGACTTCGAGTCCATATGGCGCGGCATCAAGGCTGAGACTGAACACGCTAGGCAACTCGCCAACGGGGACTATCTCGACGGCGCACACTTGGGCGATCTGGAGGAATGGGAGGGCTTTGACGGGTTGAACACGCATTCTCTCGGAGTTCCTCCTATGGGCGACTACTTGTTCGAACAAAACAACCTGTTCAAAGACATAACAAATCCTTTCGAAGAGGGTATCAAGATCATGGAAGAAGGCGGCAATCTGTCTCTCGCAGCGTTGGCATTCGAAGCAGCCGTCCAAAAAGATCCGCAGCACATCGCCGCTTGGGTAAAACTAGGCGAATCGCAAGCCCAAAACGAGAAGGAAACACCCGCCATCCGCGCCCTCGAACAAGCACTCAAGCTCGATCCCTCAAACCTGGAAGCCCTCATGGGCCTCGCCGTGTCGTACACGAACGAAGGCTACGAGAGCACCGCATACCGGACGCTCGAGCGGTGGCTGGCAACCAAATACCCAACCCTCATCAAAGAACCTCTCTCCTCAGATGCAGAAATAGGCTTCACAGATCGTCATTTGCTACACGAGAAGGTTACCAACTTGTTCATCCAAGCAGCGCAGTTATCTCCGACTGGCGAACAAATGGACCCGGACGTCCAGGTCGGCCTCGGCGTGCTCTTCTACGGCGTAGAAGAATACGACAAAGCAGTCGACTGCTTCGGCGCTGCCCTCGCCTCCACCGAATCCGGCGTCTCGAACTCCTCCTCGCAGGTCCACCTCCTCTGGAATCGCCTCGGTGCCACTCTCGCCAACAGCGGCCGCTCTGAAGAGGCCATCGACGCCTACAGTCGCGCCCTTAGTCTCCGTCCGAACTTCGTCCGCGCGCGCTACAACCTAGGCGTGTCCTGCATCAACATCGGATGCTTCACCGAGGCGGCGCAGCACCTCCTCGGCGCGCTGGCTATGCATAAGGTGGTGGAGAAAGAAGGCAAGGAGCGCGCGAGGGAGGTCGTGGGCGGGGGTGTGAGCGACCGCGATCTGGACAATATGATTCACCAGAACCAATCGACGAATCTGTACGACACGCTGCGCCGCGTGTTTGGGCAGATGGGTCGCCGAGACCTCGCGGACCTCGTAGGGCCCGGACTGGACGTCGAGCGTTTTCGAGGCGAGTTTGACTTTTGAAGGTGGGGATAAGAGGGACAGGGCGGTGCTGCTGCGCGATGGATTCAAAGAGTGGGTCGAGGCGGTGAGCTCAAGGGAGGATGAGAATAGTGCTCGGGATGCCCGAGGTGCAGATGCAGGGCTTGTATACGATAACTGGCTGCTTGAGGAAAAGATCAAGTTCAGAGATGCGTCGTTGTGGGATGAGGACTTGGACGTTGGGGATAGCTGTTGCTTTGGCACGAGGACGGTACAGGCGGGGAAGGACTGCGTATGGAAACTTCATGGGGGCGTTTAGGATGGTGAACTTAGCCTTATAGAGGGCTTGTGTCGCTGTACGCTTCACATGAAGAGGAAATGGTAATGGGGGACTTACGGGTGCGTGCTCTGGGAATGTTTTCTGTGGTGCGGCGTGAGTGAAATGAGGGATGTAAGGTAATTGGAGATAGATTCTATGCGAGTTCTCGTAGCTATTGGGGATCTCCCGAGATGGGCGTCTGGAGGTACCAACCGCCCGATAGCTCGTATACTATCCAGCACTCACACGATCTGCGCAATATCCAATACCCTTGTTGTTGAAGTATGAAATTCTACCAAGGTTGAAGCTTCTACTATTACAGCTTACAGAGCTCAAGCCGGACGCCGATATCCGAGTACGAGGCTTGTAGCTTGGCGAATTCGTCCCTCGCAGCGCTCGACTGCCCTTTTCTATACACCTCCTTGTCGAACTGCCCTTTTTTGGGCGCCTCCTTTTTGAAAGGCCACGCGCTGAAGAGGGTGACTGATCTCAGTTCTGGAAACGGACCCCGCACACCTTGTTCGTCTAGCTCCTTCAACGCGCGCACCACTTCCCAATGCACCGCTGTATTGTGTAGGTTTCGCAACGTCAGGTTTCGCAGTGTATCCGGTAGCGTCATGTCGAACGCGCACGTGCGCGGGTTCTGCGGTTCGAAGAGAGCGCCGGCGTCAATGTCGAGGTCTTGCACTTTGGATAGAACACGTAGGGCTTGGACTGCCTGTGCCGCATGGTCATCGCCGTATTTGGCAGGAGAGAGCTTCTCGACGGAATGAAGGCCGCCAATTGCCAGCTTCTTCAGTGTGGATGTCGGCCGCGCAAGGTGTCCCTCTACGACCCGGAGCAGACTGCGTACGTACCATGCCGGGTACGTCCAGGTTTCAGTGACAAAGGAGAAGGATTCCAGGTGGGGGCAAGATTCGCCCATATCCAGGAGATCCGGATGCAAGTATGACCGATCCACATCGATTCCTAGCCCCGGGTATGGAGGGCCTATGCTGCAGTTGGTGAGCCGCAAATGCTTGATGTTGCTCCGAATTGCTTGCAGGTCGGTGAGACTTAGGCTCGGGCCGAGGGAACTGAACGATATGTTGGGCTCCAAATCGGCATTGGTGATGTGTACCTCTTCCAACGAAGGACGTTGGAAGAGGCAGAGCAGTTTTGGGAAGGGGTGCTCTCTGTTGCTGCCTCTTATGAACTGGTCTGAAATCCGTAGAGACTGAAGATTGGGCAGCTTTGAGGCCACGTTGTAAACCCAGTCGAACCATGAATATATTTTATCGCCTTGGCAGTGTACACGCAGCTCTTGGACATAGGCCGCGAGGCTGGCCTTCTCGGTCAGGGTCCGTAGAAGTTGCTGGCGCTTTGACTTGGGAAGCGTGCGAAAACTCAGGATGATATCCAGTTTACGCCAGAGATGGGGCTTGACAATTCGGTTGAGTGTCTTGGAAGTTTGTGATAGCTGGGCAAGGGTGCGCTTGTCGGCGAATGAAACGATTAGATCGACGATTTCTTCCGGGAGAACGATCGGTTCCGTAGGGCGCACCGAGAGGGCCATGTTGCTCTCAAAGGCACTAGAGCGTGAAACGTCGTGGTAGACTATCAGAGCTCGCTATGTATGTTTTGAAGACTTGTCGCGTGTACGTAGGAAGCTTTGTTGGTGGCAGAGAGTGTGCGGGAACAGATGGGCACCTGGACAGCCTTTGCACTTTGAAAACCTCATTGCGTTGAGTCATATCGGTACCATACTTTGCAAAGCGGGACCATATAACCATGGGCAGGATACGGTCTCCATTCATGTGGCTGGCCGCTCATGCGGGTCCGATTCCCTCACCGAACACGCGCGCGACACTGTCAGAACGATCAGATGTGCGGTTGTTGTGTAAATCCTTTTCATATTTTTTCGGCTTCTAGAAACTATGATTGCTATTTGAGTGCTGAGTTCGAGGTGGTGGTGGAAAATTTGCTTTTCGCTTTTTCCCTAGTCTGGGTACTGTATGGTGTAATTTTTGATCATGGTCACGATGCCGAGTCTAATCGTTTCACGGTTCACTAGGCTCGTTGCCGCCTTGCGCACGTGTATTGAAGCCGGTAGACGTGGAGGAGTGCAGCTCGTATAGAAGCTAACCCGATTGGGTACACTAGTGGAACGCGTTGCGTCGTCGTGTTTAGCCGACTCGACTGAACCGCTAACTAAAGGCTGGCTCTTGCCTTCTTTCACAGTGAACTTCCCTCGCAGCTTGCGATCGATTTTGCAACTGCAGCACCGCAAACAAACACTCTGTATGCATTGCAACTGCCGAAGTTCCGAGGCAATATGCTTTCAAAGAGTACCAGACACTGACTGCGCAGCTAGCGGCTTCCCAACCTTGGTTCATGATGGTTAGTCCAATGGAAGGCACCGGCAAGGACGACCTCGCTGCTACGAGCGACAGATTTACTGGCCTGATCGATCTTCCGGAAGAGATTATGGACTTCATTATCTCATTTGTGGATACTTGCACGCTGCTGAAACTCTCTAGTACTTCCAAGTTACTGCATCGGATCGTCGAGCCTCATCTCTATGGCACGGTAACCCTCGTTCTCAGCTATCATTCGCTAGCCAAACCCAAGCTATTCCTCAGAACAATAACAGAAACACCTTCTCTTGCGACGCAGGTCAAAAGCCTCTCCATGGACTGCCACGGGCCAATTTACATAGGCCAAGCTGAACTGGTACATGACACTGCCACGAGACTGCCGAATATCGAATCTTTACACATTGGCGAGGATATACTTAGGGGCGGTAGCGAAGGAGTGTCATGGAAGGGCATGATGGGAATCGGAAGCTTCTGCAGTTGCGCTAGGATGCCGACGGACCCAAGCCCGGCACACAGTTGGAGCAACTTGAAGCGACTCGACGTAGACGTCCACCGTGCACATCTAGTTGAACTAGTCCACGTCTTCCAACTCCCTCTTTTGGAAGATCTACACATCAGACACGCCACACCGTGTGGACCCGCCCATGAGCTAATGGCGTTACAACACCTGGAGCTCAAACTGAAGCATCTGAAGTTTACCGACTGGGATCTGGGTAAGCAACGCCGCGATTACGTGGACCCAGACTTGTTACAGGTGGGTGCGTGGTGTCCTAGCCTGGAGTCATTCGCCTTCGTTGGTGAGCATTTCGGGTATGATGCGTGGTACATCCGTAACGTACTCCGTGCGCTGGAAAAGCCCTTGGTGCGGAAGACTTTACAGAAATTGACCATTGGGGATGGCCATCCCTTTCCGGTGTGGACACCCTCGCACCATGGCGAGACAAACGCATTACAAGCAGTTCATAATCTACGCCTGCTATCGAACGTGCAGTACCTTGACATCGACGTCAGTAAGTATTACCCATCTCTATACTGCCTCTTTCGGGGAGCAGATGATACCCAACTTTTTACGGATCCAACTAATCATTTTGCGCTACAGACGCTCTTTTCGAGCCCCAAGGCCCTAGCAATTGGGAATTCGATTTAACGCTCCCAGCCACCATACTGAATCTGAACTTGCGCAAAGCAAATATTAGAAAGGTCTACCACAAGGTCATTCAGGGGCTACAAGAGCTCTTGGATGAAGGCGCTGTGCGGAGCCGCTTTCCAGTCCTGCAGTCAGTCACAATCTTTAGTGCGTGGCCGTTCGAGCAAGCAGCCGGAGATCCTGCAGAGGCATCCATACTCGACAGCTTCGAGGAGTTACGCGTGTCCTACCTCGCGATAGGTGTCCACGTTGAGCTGCGGCACTCCTAGCTTGCGGAATTTTGTCATACTCTATGTTACTGGGGGTAGAGGACGCAAGACAGCCTATACCCTCTGCACAAACGAGAGCAGCCCTTTGAAACCATGGCGTAAATACTCTCATTCCTTCTGGTTTTGCTTACCACGGCCGGACTTCAGTGCCACCTGTTGCATAGAGTGTTCACTGCGTTGGCCAGGTGGCCATTACCCGAAGTAAGCCCTCAGAGGATCAGTTGAGGGCGTGCTACAGTATCGAACTGCATCTAGCACCCAGTGAAGCGCCGGCGCTGCATCAAGGGAAAGCCTTTTTTCTACGGCACTCCACCCCTTCGAAACGCCGTAGCTGAGTCACGGCAGTCACTTCACGCATCGATCGTTACATTCCGGAGACGAAAGATTACTATACGCATTTTCTGCGTTGCTAAAACTTTGAGGGCTATCCAAACGACGAGCAGACAACCACCCATAGGGATCAAGCGATATGTACAATATCTAGGCGTAGATTCGTGTGCATTCTCCAGGAGGCTGGACACGCGAGGCAGGTTCGGACAGCTTTTAGGCGTAGCACCCTTCTTGCAAACTTTTCAAAGAGACATTTGAACCGAGGTACTGAATGAGAGCCGTTGGGTCCATCAACGCCATGTATTACGCATGCCCGCTCAACTCGGATGAAGGATGCGATTATGGATAATACCGAGGACATGAGAAATTTTTGAGGCCGGACCCGTTGCTCGAAGGCAAGCAGGGTCAAATGTTCAAACAGAGACTGGTACGGTCGAGGGTCATAGAGAGTTTTCTACGTCAACCAACTCTTTAAACGCTTCCCGCCACTTGTTGATCTCCTCTTTATTGGGTCTGGGAAGCGGTTTGCGGGCATAACCTCCATATCCGAAATGCGTCGTAAGAGCAGCCTTCGTGCCGATGATGCCGCCCTGGATGGCCGCCCAATCACCCCGAGCGACAATAGCCTGCAACTTGCGTGCTTCAGTGTATTTGCCTGCTTCGAAGAGCTCAACGAGCCTGACACACGCCTTCGGGGCGATATTGGCCATTCCACCAATGACGCCAGAACCACCGCCAATTAGAGTCTGGAGGGTGAAATCGACGGAGCCACCCATGCACATGAAGCCGGAGCCAGGGTCGGAGACCGTTGCTGCACGTGTAGCTGCAGCGATGCGATTCAGCTTGCCAGTGTTGCCGCAAGTCAGTTTGCAACCGACGATTCTGGGATGCTGCGCAAGTTCGATAATGACGTCCGAGTTCAAGTCCATTCCGGACACCGCACCAGGGAAGTTGTAAATGAGAATCGGGATCGGTGAGGCGGTTGCAACGTCCTGGAAGAAATTCTTCACGGTATCCTTGGAGAACAGCCCTTGGTAATACGCGGGTGGCAGCACCAAAGCATAGTCTCCACCAGCGGCGGCTGCCTCTTCGCACAGCTCAATGGCTTCCCGAGTTGACTGGGCGCCGCATCCCACAATGAGTGGCATGTATCCAAAGCCGGCATCGTCCAAAGCTTTGCGGGTAGTGCTGGTTATCAAGTTGCGTTCTTTGTGTGAGAGGTGCACTGCCTCGCCATTGGACCCTTGCGTGGCGATGCCAGCAACACCAGCCTTCGCAAGCCGTACGGCGTGGCTGGCCGTAGTTTCCACATCGACATTGTCGGTGGCAGGATCGAAGAATGCAACAGTGGGAACGTATATCCCCGGCACCAAAGGCCGCGTCAGACCCATATTGCCGGACTCGATCGAGCTCGTGTCGAATTCATTGTAATGGTTCATGACGTAGAGGGATTGCACAACTTCGTGGTGGATAGGGTATCCCGAACGGGCGTCAAAGCTCGAAACAGGTGAAGGTGCGTCGTTGTGTGGTGACATGATGGATTTGCGGAGGCAGTTCAACCGATTATATACCAACAAAGAGGTTGTAGAGAGGCGGATCCTTGTGACAAAGAGTAATTCAAGAGGTTATGAGACGACGAACAGAACGGATATGCCAACGGAGACTATGGTAGCCTACTGAGCATGGCCCCAGTCTTAAATAATTCACACGCCAGCCCATTGGCGAGTGTGGGGGTCCAGCTGATGATGCGGTCAGAGAAACGCTACGAGTCGCGGGCGAAGCAAGGAACTCAGAGGTGCTGGAAGCACAAGCCCTCGCTGAATCCAAGGGGTGGTGACTTTGGAGGCGCTGCTTACCCATGTCAGGCACGGCTGTTGAGCCCTGGTCAACAGGCCCGAAGCCAGCCAATCGCTGTGGCGTGCAGGGCCGATTACACTGGGTTTGCTTTTTTTTCATCACGTTGCGGTCACAGCTTGCGGCGTAAGCGATCATCCAGGTCGGATCTTGGCCGAGGGTGTTGGGTAGGGTGGCATGCCTTGTGACGATCTCCTGCGAGCGCATCTGGGCTGCTGATAGGCCGATCCTCTCCCACCGCCTCGCCCGTCCGGAGGGTTGGCGGGCAAGGAGCGTTGCAGAGCGGTGGTCGGGCATCTTAGCGTGGGGGTGGGGAGAGCGCGTCCGAGTGTTCCCCGCCATCTGATATCGCGGCCTCCGGTCGTGGTGCCAACGGGCGAAAGCCTTCCAGGGCATATACATAATCGCTCGAGCGCAAGCAGGAGCCGCAAGAAGATGCGAGACGTGGCGTAGCCGCTGAGGCCGCCACCTCAGCGGTGATGCTCGTCAGAGATCACGCGGCATCAGCGCGAAAGCAGTCATCAACAAGTACATCTAAATAAGGATTTCGATAGGATTAAACGCATACGGCCTATGCTTAGCTCCGTAGACTACGTTGCATTGCAGCCTTGGGACGACCGACCCTGGGTCGCTCACCCCCACGTTCTCTTACCGCGGTGGCGCATCCCAGTACACGACGCCTTTGCGGCACTAGCTTGCCGCAATTGCGCCGAGGTCTTCTCCACGTCGCTTGGTGATGGAAGGGCCAACCTCGAGTCGCCCTGGGCTCTTCTGCGGACCCCCTCCGTACTGGAGAATGGTAAATATAGATCCAGTCAATCGGGCATTGATGAGGACGGTGTCCCGTCTGTGAACCGATCCCATGTACGAGCAGGCCATCACGACCAATACTGCCCCAGGTGCCGAAGGGAAGATCCGGCAGTCAAGGCGAGCTCATGACCCAGAGATGTGGAAAGGTATCAACCACTCGTTGCTTTTGTCACCGGATCCCAGCGTGTCTGCCACATAGGAAACGCTCTAACCCGTTTGTTGCCGTTCCTGAACAAATGTCGGCATAACATTCCTACGCTCCCCCACGCCAACGTCCATGGCAAGAAGCTACGGGACACTGAACCATATGTTCCCGCTGCACATCCTTCTTGTTGGGAATTTGCCGTCGGTTTTCCTTTGGGAATTCTCCTCTGCTCCGTTCCCCGCGGAAAGCGACAACATGATGGCACGAGGAGGGAAAATTTTCCTTGCAAATTGGGCTGGCCTCTTGCGCACCTCTCGTAATGAGTTCTAGGGTCTGCGAATGGCTACCACGGCATATGTGCCGTATGTGAAGTGTGTTGTCCGCGGCCCAAAGCATCAGTGTGCGCATCAGGACAGAGGAGCGAGGCCGAAAAGGGACCGAGAAGCGCTATTACCCCACAATTTGCCGATCCATTGCCCCCCCCGCTTTATGACCAAGGCGCGGCATGCCGCTCCCGGTGGTCTCCTCAGGGCTTCTGACTTGCATGAGCATGACGCCCAGTCGTCCCCGCGATCTCGCGCCTTCCGCTCTCCTGCATCAAACGGCTTTGGGCTTTGCGAAGGCCCCAGGGCTTCACCGAACTACAAACTCGGAGGAATACGCACAGCTTCAAGGAACGTCAGAGTGGGATGGCAGCATCGGAGAGGGGCTTCATGTGTGTTGCCATGTGATGCCTCCGCTGGCAGTTTTGGTACTCGTCTACCAGGGGTGGCATGCACGAAAGTGGATGTCAATAAGTGGTTTAACATTGCCGAACGACATCCTTTGGTATCGTAGCAGCATACAATTCGGAACGACTAATACTCTCTACTGTATTCTACGGATCGCCTTTGTGCTCTGGGCAAACGACAGAGCAGCCGCGCGGGACTGCACTCAGGAACTACGCGCCAAGACCCCTCGGGAGAAGGCTCTAACTTACCTCCAGGCCAATTATTTCCGGCTCATCGTGAGCGAATCTTTGCAGTTGCACGTCTTTCATCACTTTGTTGTAAACCTACTAGGGTGACGAAGTTGGATCCTTGCATCTACACCTCCCAACAATTCAGTCTTTCCAGAAAAGTTCCCGTGGACCGGTCCCGTTCGCTTTTTGTGTAAGGATTCTGGAGAAAATGCTATACGTCCGCCATGCCATTGATGGAACTGCGGGGTTCGCTTGCTGCATTCTACGAATCATAAAGATGCTCGACCTACACCGTTGATCGTGTTGTTACACCACCGATCATGTCTGGAACAACGCCTTTGTTTGGCCCAGGTGCTCTACGCAAGGCATGTTACACGGTCTGCGCGATCTTTACGAGCCGCATTCTGATGCTTACCCTTGATCGCCATCTGCGTGGGGTATGCCGGATTTGAGCGCAGGGTTTGCCGCTAATGTCTGACGACGTGGGATGTGAAGTCGGGGTCTATGGCGTCGAGTCTGCCGTCTGGCAGTTCCCACCGACGGATCCACTCGAACGTGATCCCGAAAGAGAAGCCGAAACGGTCGGCAGTGTTTGTCGGGATGACTCACCGAACTAATTGTCGTTGTGAACTTAACAGGTAGTTCTACACGAACGACCTTGCATTCTCGAGAGCGAACGGAGGAACACGTTACTGCATTCAGCATACTCCAGCAACAACGGCAGCTTTGCTTCGAAGAGATGCAGTTTAAACCAAGTTTTCTGAATTTAGCGGACGCAAACCTCGACAGCACTGTGTTTTGAAGGGACTTTGTGGCTCTCCCTCCGTCCTAGCAACGTATGCCACTCAAGAAAAACTTTAAGAGAAGCAGCTTCTAGCGGTTATGGACCCATGACGTGCATCACAAGAGTTTGAGCCACAGCCCTGTCGTATTCGTGACAGACCAGGCATTCGCTCACCGTGAAGGCCTTCTCACGCGGAGAGTATTACCCAAATGGATAGTGAACACCGCCACCCCATATTCCCCGCACTGCACTAGATCCGGGAGCCAAGGCTGCTTACTACCTTAGGATAGCAAGAGATCATGCGACAGTATAGCACCCTCCAATCAAGGTGGGACGCTGCCGCTGACGTTCGTCTCTGCGAAGGACTGAGGGATTTAATAGACGCCTGATAGAGACCGAGCATGGCCGGCCGACTTTGAAGCCCTAATAATCTACAAGTTGAATATCTGCAACTTGATTTGCTGACTATACAGCTCTACGTACTAGATCCACCAGTGAACATGAATGTGTAGCATTGCATAACATCTCTAGATCAATCCGAGGCACTTTTATGCTCACTGAAGTGAAGAATGTAACTCGATATCTAGAAAGTAGACGAGCCTTCCCGAGCATGCCTTTCGCGCGACTCAGCACGTGACTCGCGAGAGCTTCACCGTCGAAAGGAATTGAGGTGTGCCCTATATGCAGCACACGAGTCTCAACACTAAAAGGCCATAGAATACCTGTGGCCATTTCCTGTCCCAAACGGGGTCGGATAGGAGTCCGGCATCGATATCCCCACGCTACAGATCCCGTCCATTCATCCGACATGCCCAGAAAGGACTTTGTAATGGATTAGTGGATCACGACTTTGGGACCCGAAACCTACCAGCGTAACAACGGCAGTTGAGAGACCCATGCCGCTACCCAGTCATCGAAGAGTTCGTTGCTGCAGCCGCGGACGTTGTTTGTATAAAGCACCCCCCAGTCAAACATTTCACCCTGCATCCAGCGCCTGTATATCCAACAGACGTTGCGCAACGTGGCTAACCCATTGCAATCATAGCTACCACCTCGATCTTGGCCTCTCCCTGTAGGCTTCAATACGCGCGCGCGCAAGGCAGCAGCGTCATGGGGGGATGTTGGCCTCACTTCTCCGGTGAACCATACGTGCTCAAAGCTTCATTGTTCACGCTTTACTACGCCGCCCGGTGTACAACCTCGTTTTCAGGACGTCTGTTGAATCGGCCCGAAAGCATATCACCCATACCCGAAACACCTGTCTCGGCAGCGGAAGTGGATCAACGCTGGTCAATGCTCTTACGACGGTCTTCACAGTCTTTTCAAAGCGTGGGGGTGAAATCACAGGCTTATCGACAGGATAGGAAGCTCACCACGAGTCAGATTTCGGTGTCGACGAGCCAACCGCGTCTTTCGGGTCCCGCCCTGTTTGATCGCCGAGGAACCTCAGCTAAGCCACCTTTCCAAGGTTCGATCGCGTGAGACCTCCGAACGTGAATGGTCGGTCAGTTTTATGGTGCAACCAAAGCGATGAATGTATGACGTTAGAGGCGTTTTCGCGATGCATGCACGTGCGGACAGCGAAATGGCGCTTAATGTGCGATGCACGAGCGTGACGCCCGCTCCCGCCCCGCTCGCCCCGAGATGCTACATACCGAAACTTTGTCTCGGGATAGAGACATAGCGACCAAAAACAAGGTACGACGTCCATGGAATGCGATCGCTGATCTGTCCGACATAGATCGAATCTTTTGCAGATCCCTTTCTTCGCCTGCACAATTCTCTTTCGGCACGTCCGCTTCATAAATCTAAACGCGCTAAACGCAACACAGTACCCTCTAATCGCTGCTTTTTCTCTATGTAGTCGGGTCCGACTAGCATGCATCCCATGATCTACAGCCCGTACCTCCTAAAGTCCTTGCCCCGTTCTTCACCCTCATTGTCGAATTAACCCTCACTCGTCACACACGTCTCGCCCTGGCCTACCTACTCCGTACGCCTACTCCAACACATACTACAGATCTCGAGGCTCAAGTATCAAAACAACTCGGAGTCGCAGCAACGTCGGTCTGCATCGATCCATCCATGTACGCGCACATACGCCAATCTCACGAAGGAGACGGGTGGCTTCGGCAGGCTTATGCGACCTCAACGTGGTTCCCGCAATGAGTTTCGGGAAATTACAGCCTCTATCGTTGCTTTTTCCATCTTGCTGTGCTCCCGGACCGCGGCTGGCGCTGCTCGTATTCTCCGCCTGGATCCATCGGTTTACCGCTCCGTCAGGCCGGTGCCTACCCATTTGTTCGGGTCAAACATTGATTTGCTTTTTTCTGCGGTCGCCTGCTTTGAGTGTTCCTGGATTGTTGCTTTGGGACGCGCGTTTGGTACGGGCGGGCTGCAAGGCCAGCGTGACTAAAGATGCGTGTAGGTATTTGCTGGAAGTGGTTTCCGCCCCTGGCCCGAGGTCGCCATGACTGCCAGTGGCTGGTCCATGTTGCAGTGCGGGCTGATGTTCACCGGACGCGATATCTGGCGGTCAAGAGAACAGCCTGGCTCATGGCTTCATCAGGCATCCCTGCATGTACTTCATGCGTGCAACCAACAAGCGTCGCAGTTCAGACGTGTGATTTCTACTTATCCCACGCATGTAGCGCATCGCACGATGTTGAGCGACACGTGTAGTAAGAAGATAGACACGGTAAGCGAACGGAACAAGGCTGAGCTTGGGCGATCGGTGTAACCTCGACATCGGATTCTTACCGTCAAATCTTCGACCGGAAAGTATCTACGCTAACCAGTCGGCCGGTGTACGAAAGAACCCCCACGGGTTAGTAGTCGACGCCCGCAGACACGAAAACTTTACATACTATGCATGTTTGAAACACACCAATAATCGTTGTGTAGTTACATACGTGGTGCTTCATCGATATTGGATGCCACAGTCTGATCGCTGGTGGGGACGCCTTAGCGGAGCGTGCCCTAATGCTCCTCGTGCATCCAAGCCGGCGTTCATCGCTACTTTGGCGTACGAATTCTCCGGATACACGTGGGATAATCTCCTCCTGTCAATTTCCCCGTTTCTAGTATTCCCTGCCGAGAATACGATGGAATGTCGAATGCGGCTTTATTAATATAACGCAAAGATAGATACATGCAAAGAAAGGCTTTTCTTGATATCAAAGATAGTCTCTTTTTATAAAACGAATGCAGTTCGCATCCAGACATGGTCTACCTAAACATGGATGGAAAAATTCCAGCAAAGGGAAAATGGGAAAGAAAGGTTCCTAAATCCCTTTCCCTAGAGTATCCGGAGGAATGACAACGCTAGAACCATTTGATCGCGAACTATATGGTGCAGTGACGTAAAGCATGGGGATAGGGAAACATACTCTCTAGATGTAGTGAGAGCAGTAAAGCCAAAGCAGCCATGGCTACACCAAAAGTGAAGAAAAGAAACAGGTCTCTAGGAAAGTGAAAACCAGCCACGGAGGTATCGGTAGTCCATGGCTTAACTTGATCAGATATCCAGCATCCCGCTGTCGTACTCCAGGTCCTCAGTACCGTCATGAGAACATCACCCTCACTGTCCAATTCCATCGTTGGCGTCCCCGACCCTGTATTCGGTCTCATTTCTCTCTGAGGCCTTCTCCGTGTGGATGGTTCACTTGGGATCAGTCTCCTGTACAGAATCCTCTCCGTCGGCTGAGTCATCGTAGATGGAGACTAGTTACTCTCGTCTTCTATGTCTTCCCACATATCGTAGTCGTCGAACATATCATAGTCCTCGAACATGTCGTAGTCCTCGATCGGATCCTCATGCCAGACAAGACGCACAGCCCCACCTTCTAGCTTGTTGACCTTCTTCTGCTTGCCCGCTTTTGAACGCTTCATTTCTCGACCCCGAAAGCACTTGTTCACACGATTCGTGTTCAGGTGCAGGCGTTGCAGACTCGGGAACACCCTACGAAGCGCACATGTGGGATAATCGAATTTCCGTTGTTTCAAGTAGGAATCGAAAGATTCCTCATCGATGGCAATATCCGTGATGGCATTCTTGTGAGCGGCAATTAGCTTGCATGTTCACTCCATGATCAGCTCACCCTCATTGTCCCAACTGCAGAAGAAGAATATCGTGCCTGAATAAGCAAGGGTCGCCGTCTCGGCGTATATCTGGCGGCACACTTCAGGGAGATGGAACGCTGCTGCAAGGCGAGGCTTCTCTTCGTAGGGAGTGTTGAACCATCGGACCGGATTGTCCTCGCCGATTTCGCCCACAGTATGACCCTTGCATACGACGACTACCTTCTTCAATGTCTTGGCATCGAGGCGAGTCTCGTCTTCATCCTCGCGTATGTTGACGATATTCCCAGTCATAGCGTAGCCAAAGATCTTATTCCGAATCTCTCCTGGGAGACGTAGAAGAGGAGAGTTGGTGGCGTTGCGCTTAACCCTACAGTAGCATTATTAGTCGCTGCCCAGGTGTGCTTCAAAAACTGCATCGATGTTTCTTTGATTAATTACACATCGGTCAGTCACGGTAGAGTCTTACTCATATCCAGCACGTCTAGTGCCTTACCAGCGGCCTAAGGTAGGGTTTTTATTATTAAGCGTATAATCGCCTATAGTTTATATATTCTTTTTATATTATTATTATTAAAGTTTAGTACTAAGTTAGATATTAGCTATTTATATATTTTATAAAATAGACTTTATAATCTTTTTTCTGTTATTAACTTATTTTGTGTTTTAAATATAAATTTTTTTACTAATAACACTACTTACTATATACTATAAATAAGATATATATAAATAATATAGTATATAATTTAAAATAAATAGTAATATAACTATAGCTTCTTTTTCGACACATTAAGTATAAAGGTATATATATACTTTTTCTTTTTTAAAATCTCTTTTAGTTGTCCTAAGCCACTATAGTTACACTTTTTATTTAATTAATATATAAATATATATAAGACTATAGCTATAACTAGTACTAATATATTATAGTTATAACTTAGGTAAATAGTATTTATAAGATAAACTATTTTTAAATATTCTATATTTGTATACTAATCGAACAAATAGTGTGGCTGTGGTGGCTCGGGGCGACTAAAAGGGGTTTTAAAAAAGGAGGAGTATGTGTATACCTTTATATTAAATATACTATATGCGTAACTATAGTAATACTAATTATAAAATTAATATTTTTCGACACATTGAGTATAAAGGCATACACATACTCCTCCTTTTTTGAAACCCCTTTTAGTCGCCCCGAGCCACCACAGCCACACTATTTGTTCGATTAGTATACAAATATATATATATATAAAATTAATATATATAGTAAGTATAAGGAGTTTAAAAATAATTTAAATAAATATATTTATAATTTAGTTTAAGCACGTATTACTAAGTATATTAATAAGTATAGAAATATTAATAAGTATATAAATAATAAACTATTAAAGTAATAAGTTTAGTTTTTTAATATAATTACTTACTATATTTTTATTTAATTTAGAATAGATACATCTTTTAATACTATTTAGAGATAGTACTAATATTTATATATTATTTTTATAAGGCTATTAAAAGTAGAAAATAGATACTGTAGAAGTATTTATTAAAAAAAAATAAAAAATTATAAAATAAAAAATTATTTAAAATTACTATATATAAACTATATAAATAAAACGTTTAGTAACTTTATACTATTTATAAAATTAGATTACATTTAAGTACGTATACTATATAAGGATTTAGTATTAACTATATTAATTTTTTTATTATATAACTAGACTAGTATTAAAATTAGCTATAATATATATTATATTATAAATACACAAAGTTACACATTACTAAGTATTAAAATATAAGACTCTTATAGGGGATACGCTAGTTAAACGGGTTAGAGTTAGATTAGGATTAAATTAGTATACCCGACTACAGGTTACTAAATAAATTACGTAATATATAAGCTATAAAACTAATAAGGCTTTTATATATAAATGCAGAATTTTTTATAGTATATTAAATTTTTAGATTTATAGCTTTTATATTACGTAAGTTATAGGGGTATAAAAAAGTATTATTACATTTAGAAAAATAAAAATGTTTATTTTAAATAAAATAACTTACGTAATATATAATAAATATTTCTAAAATCTATTACTATATAAAAATACTAAAAAAATACTATTTAAATATAAAATTTTTATTATTATAGCTTGTATATTAACGGGGTCGCACAGTGGGCAAGTGCCTAGAAATATATTGATTCGTTAAATTTCGACGCTATTTTATATATTAAGGGTTTAATTCCCCTCCCTATTATAGTATTTATTAAACGTACCTACTTTATACAGTAAATATAAAATTTTTTAAAAATATAAGATACTACTAAAGAATTAATATAAGACTATAGGAAGCTAAAATCTCTATACGGAATACGTTATATCTAAGGGTATATAAAGACTTTTAGGCTAATTTACTATCTTAAGTTAGTTAAGATAAAAATCTATTCCTAAATAGGCCTAGCGTAGCAAACTAGGCTAAATTATATTAAATAGATTAGTAATTTAAATTAATTTAGTTAGTAATATTGGTTTAAATAGGATAAAAAAGAGAGACTTTTTTATAGTTAATTAAATAAGGGTATATATATAGCTATTTTCTAATTAGGCAGGTACGCTAAATATTAGCGTCAATTTTTTTTTTTAAAAAAATAAGCTTATATATTAGCTAAAATATTTAGTAACTTAAATAGTACCTCTAAACTAACTAATATATTATAGTAGAATTATTATAGGCTAATTTAGAGTTACTATATAGGTTACTAAATATTTTAGCTACTATATAAGTTATAATAATAAAAATTATATATTTTAATAGCTATTTTTTAGTACTTTTATATAGGACTATATTCTATTATATCTTATTATATATTACGTAAGTTATTTTATATAAAATAAAAAAGTTATATTTAAAGGAATACTGCTTTTTTAAACATTTATAACTTACGTAATATAAAAGCTATAAATATAAAAATTTAATATATTATAAAAAAATACTATTATATAAAGAGAGGTAAAGTATAGCATCGAGACACTAGTCTAAAAAAGGTATAGGCTAAAATAAGTTACTTCTCTAGATATAGTTAAAAAATAAGCGTATATAAAAATTATAAAAAAATATTATTTATTTTAATTAATATAGGATTTAAATTTACAGCTACGGCGTATAGCTTAATCTATTTATATACTAATTAAATAAAAAGTGTAGCGTATAATTTAGTATATTTAAGTTTAGTATACTAGGGCCACCGTCGCCTCTACTTTTTTTTTAGGCTAGACTACTATAGTACTATTATATTATAATATACTTACTCTACTATATTATTATTAAAATTATTATTAAAGTTATTATTAAAGTTATATATTAGGATTTAGTATATTAACGCAGCGTTTATTTTTAGTAGCGTAACTTGTAGAATATAGTTAGCTAATATTTATAAGTATACTAATAGTAACTTTATATATTTTAATTACTTTTAATAAAACTATAATAATCGTATTTTATATACCTATTTATAGGGGTATACCTAATAATAACCTATATATATAAATAGTAGAGGCAGCTATAAAGTATTTACTATTAAGTATATAAGTATACGCTAATAAAGTTATTAATACTATAAAAGCTTTTAACGTACTAAAAGGAAAATACTATAATATTATATACTACTTACGTACTAAAGCTAAGGGAGATAAATATATAGTAATTATAATAGGAAAAAATATTAAACTATATCTACTAATATAGCACATTTAAATATATATTATAAATAAACCTACTAGTCCGGCTATACTATAAAATAATAAACTATAATAGCTTATATTAAGGTTAACTAAAAGAGAAGTAATAGAAAAAAGTAGATAAAAGATTAATTTTATACTAAAAATAATAGATAGGGTGTAGTTATAGAAGATATTTAACGTAGTAGTAATTACTAAATTATATTAAATAACCTGCTACTAGCGATAGTAGATAGTAAAATATAAAATAGGTATAGTAGCTACTGTATATTAATAAGAAAAAGAGATAGATAAGTATAAGTTTAGGTTTAGGTTACGTAAGCGTATACGTATATACCTAAGTATTAGTAGGTGTTTATATATTAATAAGATAGGCAGAGGATTCGGAGGACTATATTATATATAAATAAATAGTAACTCTTTAATACTATCTATACTTAGTAAAAAATTAACTTAATAGTTAGATATAAGGTAATAACTATTATTTACGATAGGTAAAGCTATAAAAATACTAATAAAAATACTATATTTATATATAAAAACTTAATTAGTTTTATAGCTTATATATTACGTAATTTATTTAGTAATCCGTAGTTAGGTATACTAATCTAATCCTAATCTAACCCTAACCCGTTTAACTATCCTAATAGGAGGTAATATAAAAAAGAGTTAGTTTAAAAAGTTATCTTTTTTAAAAATAGATATAAAATTAATTACTAAACCTAAAAATACGTAAATTATACCGTCTTAAAATAAAAGTTAAAGAGATTTATATAATAGTTTTAATTACTACTTAGTTAGTATACGTAATAAATTAAAATTACCTATATATATATTTATATATTATTTAAATAAAGTAGTGCGGCTGTGGTAGAATAGGACGACTAAAAGAAATTTTAAAAAGGAGGAGTATATATATACCTTTATTACCTAAATATAGTAATATTATTAATCTTTTTTTTTAATCTTTATAACTTTTTAGTTAGTAAATATATTTAACTAGAATTTTAACTATACTAGTCTAGAACTAGTATAGATTACGTAACCTAATTTTTAATAAAAATTTATTATATAATAATAAATTTATATAATTAGTAAAAATTCAGTGTTTATATATATAATTAGTTATTATATAATATATTATAAATATTACAGTATATTATAATATCATTTAACTTTTATAAACTTAAATTCTTATTTTCTTAAAATGGCGCTAAATCTTTTAAAACTTAAATATAAAATAAATTTTCTTTTAAATATAAATAATTCTCTTTTTTTAATTACTACTATTATAAAAATGTCTTCTATTACTATTTATAAGGCTATAAGACGTATTAAAAATAAAAATAAAAAATAAAGAAAATAATTATACAGGGGGGTGACAAAAGAAAAGGTTAAAGAAAAAATATATCTTTTTTAAAGTTATATAACTTTTTAATTAGTAGGCTACAAAATACGACACAAAAAGCGTTTTAAAGAGAAAGTCTATTAGATTCTATTTACCTAGCTAAGGGCTGCTTACTAAGGGGCTTAGGGGTAATTAAAAATCAGTAAATATAGAAAATTTTTAGGACCCTACTTTAGGCTATAATAACTTTATATTTAAGGTATACCATTTACTTATTTTTATATATTTATATATTATTTATATAATTATATATAAAAGTCACTTCTTTAAAGTTTTAATAATAAACTAGTAATAATAAATTACTAGTACTTAATATAGTAGTCTTTAGTTTCTATAACCGCCTTATAACGGTTATAGAGTAATAAAATATAATTATTAATATCTTTTTATAGTATATTATACTACTCCTTAATAATAGCTCTTTTAAAGGCCTCTATACTTTCTAAACTTATTCCTATACCTAAATTACCTTTATATCTTTTAATTAGCCTAGATTTTTATAAACCCTATATATTTTTAATAGGATTTAAATCTGGACTATAGGCTAGGTAAGAAAAAAGTATAATTTTATTATTTTTAAACTAGTTTAAAACATTTATTATTTCATAAATAGGGGTGTTATCTTGTTAAAATTACTAGCCTAAATTAATATTAGTATAAAGTTTATAATTATAATATATTATATTTATATCTCCTTCTAAGTAGGAGGTAAAAAACTACTCTATTTAGGTAACCTAAGTATAAAACTACGCTATATTTACTAGAATTAATATACAGAGTTTACTATTACTTTAATAGTTTTTATTTAATATAGTTTAATTTAATTTTATAATATTATACCTCTTAAAGCGCTAAAGCCCCTAATATAAAATTTTTCCGCCGCCGTTACCGGCAGCTTTTTCTAATATCTAATAACCTAATAAAAATAATCTTTTTACTAACTCTCCCTCTATAAGAATAATTTTAATTCTTAATAAAAGATTTTTAATAAAAGATCTTTAGTAAAGTACTAATTAATTTAAGTCTTTTTAGGCGCCTCTACTAGTTATAATTTAAAAAATTATATATTTTAAGATACTACTATTACTACTACCTACTATAAGTATCTACGCTTAGTAACCCTTTTATATTTTTACTTTTACCTAGTCCCTCTTTTTACGCGTATATAAGTATATACTTTATATTTACTCTAGCTATAGCTTAAAATTATAAATTTTATCCCTATAGTATACTGCTAGTTTTTTTATACCTTTAATAATAATTACTATATACTTTTAGGGTAACTTATTAACAGTATTATATAAAGTAGTAAAGGCGTCTATTTAGTATATATACTACTTATAAACGGTTATGTTACTATATATCTAGATAATAATATTAATTTTAAATATAGTAAGGGCTACTATACTTAGCTAAAAAAAGTATATACGCTACTTAGACTAGTCGAAGTTATTTTTATATAATTTAATATCTTTAATTTTTAATTTAATAATCTATAAAACGTAAAAGTGTAAGTATTTATTTATAGCTATATAGAGGTTGTATAGAGGGTTTACTTATATTTTATCTTTTAACGCCTTATTAGTTTTAATAGTAAAGCATAGATACTATTTAAACTTCTTAATATTAGATATAGTAATTAGGTAATTTTAATAATAAAAAAGTTATAGGGGTTTCTATATAGTTCTTTTACTATTTATATAGTATACGTAGGTAATTATATTATATTACTTACTTCTTATAGTACCTACTAAGTACCCGCTAATATAGGTTACTAGTTTAATATTAACTGCTAGCCTACTAGTATATTTATTATTTAATTAAGTAGCTGTTTAAATAGATATTATCCTTTAAAATTAACTCTTACTAAAAATTAGTTTTTAATTATTACGTATATAGTTTAGTATTTAATAGAATTCCCTTACTATATTTATACCCCTAGATTAAGGTCTAGGTGTACTTTTACTCTTTAAAAAAGTCTTTTAAAAGAGCTATTATAAAAAAGTAAAATAATATACTATAACAAGTTATTAATAACTATATTTTATTCCTTTCTAACTATTATAAAGTAGTTATAAAAGCTAAAGGCTACTATACTAAATACTAGTAATTTATTATTTCCTAGATTATTATTAAAAAATTAGAAAAGTAACTTTTATATATAATTATATATTTAATATATAAATATAAAAAAATATATCTTATACTTATATATTATAGATACTATTATATATTTATATATATTTATATATTAACCCCTTTTTTAGAGTTATTACTATAACGTTACGCGACCTTAGGCTAACTATTTAAACTTTTACTATATTACGTGATTAATTGACCCTTAATAAACTTCTTACGTAATAACTATAATAATTTTTTTACTAGTACTAATAACCTGCAACCTTTTTAATAGTACTTAAAACTACTCTTTATAAAATTTTGTAATTTTTTTATAATAACTACTAACTTTCTATATATATTTATATACTAATCGAATAAATAGTGTGGCTATAGTGGCTTAGGGCGACTAAAAGAAGTTTTAAAAAAGGAGAAGTATGTGTATACCTTTATTATACTATTATAATATATATAAAAATTAGTTTATTTTATAAGTTAAATAAAAAGTTATAATAGTCTAAATAAAGGTATACCTATACTCCTTCTTTATTAAAACCCCTTTTAGTTGTCTATACAGCCACCACCGCCACATTTTTTTATTTAATTAATATATAAATATATAATAGTCTAAAATAGAATTTTAAAAATTCTATATATTTACTAAATTCTTTTTACCCCTTAGGGACTTAATAAGTAGTCTATAATAGGGTAAATAGACTACGCTATACTTACTCTTTAAAATAGAATTATTTTTATATTTTTAGGCCTTATAACTAAAAAGTTGTATAATTTTAAAAAATGGTAACTTTTTAGATTTAGGGTTTTTTTTTAAATATTATTCCCCTAAAAGTACTATAAGTGTTTAAAAATATAATATAGTTTTTTACTTAGTCTATAGCTTTAGAAATATAATCTCTAAAAATATAATTATATTATATAAAATAAAAGTATTTCTAAACTATTATTTAAATAAATATTAACTATAAAATTATATATGCTTATCTATTATAAGTTATATTATTTTATTTATAAATTTTTTTTAATATAAGAGTATTTTATACTATATGTTATTAAATATTACTTATTATTTATTATATATATATGTATATATATTATATATTTATATATTAATCGAATAAAAGGGTGTGGCTGTAGTGGCTGTGTAGGCGACTAAAAGGGGTTTTAAAAAAGGAGGAGTATGTGTATACCTTTATACTTAGTGTCGAAAAAGATTATTTATTAATTATCTTAAATAATTAACTATACGATTAAGTTTTATTAATATACTTAATTTAATTTAAAAATTAAAATATAAAAGACTAGACTCTATCGGACTAAAATAGACTAAATTTAAAAATAGCTTAAATAGAATATATATGTGCTAATCTAAATTACGTATATTAACTAGTGCTATAAGCTGTTCCGCATTTATTAAGTTCTCGTTATTATGTTGTGCCGCGGCTTTATAAAGCTCGCGAAGTACGTTAATTAATTAACTAGTGCTAGACTTAATACTATTTAACTCTAGTCTCGTCTAATACTATATAGTCTAGTATAGTCTAGTCTAGTCTAGTCTAGTCTAGTATAATTTAGTTTAATATAGTCTAGTCTAGTCTAGTTTAGTTTAGTATAGTCTAATCTATTTAGTATAATTTAGTTCCTTTACGCTTAGTAAACCATATCGTATATAAATAATAACTAATAAAATTTAATAGCTCTATATTAGAATTTTTTAATATATAATTTTACTTAATTTAATTTTAGTAAATTCTTAGAATAGTATCTATTTTTTAAACTTATTATTTATTATAAGTTATTTAACTAACGTTTATAAACCGTACTTAATTTATTATCTATATACTATTATATACTTAGCTGTAAAAGGACAAATTAAAATAAGAGTAAAATATAAATAAATAACTCTAATTCCTCTATTATATTTATAAATAAATTTTTGTATATAACTAATAATTTTACTATTTTAGTATTTAATAACACCTTTTTAAACTAATACCAAATAAAAAAGCGTACTAGTAATTAATAGTGTAATTATAGCATGTAAAATAAAAATATTTAGTATATAAAAATTTAAGACTACTATTAACGTGACATATTCTATTAAAATAAAAAAACTAACTTAATTTATAACTAATTATATATATATAATTAATTAAAGAGTATAGAAATAGTTTATGTATTTTATTATATTTTAATTTTTATAGGTTTTATCTTTATAACCTATTTATAAGTTTTTTTTTATATATAATACTATATCTATTATTATTATATTTAAAAATATAATAGCACAGAAATAGAAAGTAAAATAAGTAAAAATAGTAAATAATAAAAAAATAAATCTAAAATTTTATAGGTTTTTTTACTTATTAAAACTATTATCTTTTATTATAGTCTATTTTTTTAGATTATTTTATAATATCTTTAATTAATATCTTTATTACACTTATTAATATCTTTATTACACTTATTAATAACTATAGTCACCTTATTTTCCTACTAAATAATAAAGTAAATAGTCTACTTTTAGAAATTATATATTTATATTAATATAGAGATCGCTTTAAAATAGTTTTTATATGTTAGCTTCTTTATATTACTCGTTTATTAGTTTATTTATTTTAAAAAGTATTACTATCTATTACGTTTTTTTATAATTATAGTAATATTATCTTTTATTATCTTAATAAAAAGATTTTATTATTTTTAATATTGTTAGTAAGTACTATATACTAAACTAAATTAAACTAAAACTTTTTACTATATAGAAGGCGCTTAAAACTTTTATTAATATTTATATATTTATATATTAATTAAATAAATAGTGTAATTGTAGTAGCTTAGAACGACTAAAAGAGGTTTTGAAAAAGAAGAAGTATATATATACCTTTATACTTACAGGGGGGTGAAATTGAAAAAGACTAATTAAAAAAGATACCTTTTTTAAAGTTATATAACTCTTTAATTAGTAAGCCTAAAAATACGAAAAAAATACTATTTTAAAGGGAAAGACTAGCGTAGTCTATTTACTTACTTAGGGGCTGCTTACTAAGGGGTTTAGAAGAAAAAAAAAATCAGTAAATATAGAAAATTTTTAGGACCCTACTTTAGGCTATAATAACTTTTTATTTAAGGTGTAAAATTTTGTTATTTTTATATATAGTATAATAGTACTTATAATATATAAGTATATAAAATATTTTTATATATTTATATATTATTTATATAATTATATATAAAAGTCACTTTTTCACATTTTTAATAATAAACTAGTAATAATAAATTACTAGTACTTAGTATAGTAGCCTTTAGCTTCTATAATTACCTTATAACGGTTAGGAAGAGATAAAATATAGTTATTAATAACTTCTTATAGTATATTCTACTACTCTTTATTAATAACTGTTTTAAAGGTCTCTATACTTTCTAAACTAATTTTTACACCTAAATTAGCCTTATTATTTTTAATTAGCCCTAATTTTAATAAACTCTATATATTTTCTATAGGGGCTAAATTAGGACTATAAGCTAGGTAAGGAAATAGTTTAATTTTGTTATTTTTAAACTAAGTTAAAACGTCCCTAGTTTTATAAATAGGGACGTTATCTTGTTAAAATTACTAACCTAAATTAATATTAATATAAAGATTATAATTATAATATAATATAATAATATATATATATATATTATTAAAAAAAGGGGTAAAAAAGGACTATAAAACTTACCCCTTTTTATATAGGGTTTAACCTTAGGTATAAGGACTTTATTTATATAGTCCTTATTAGTATAAGAAGTAAAAGAATTAGGTGTTTTAATAAATACTAAATTACTTCTACCTCCTACCTAAATTGCACCCTAAACTTATAGGGTAAGATCTTAACCTATAAAATAATTAATATAAATAATATTAAAAAACTAAAACTATAGCTTTAAAATAGATAAAAAGTTATATATTTTAATATTTTAAAAAATTAAAATAACTTACTTTGTAATTAGCTAACAGCCAGTTCTCTTTTAACTCTATTATTACCCCTTTTTTTATAATATTCTCTTTTAGCTTTACCCCTTTATATTGCTGACTTATCAAAAAATATTATTTTATTTAATTTTATATTTTTTATATTTTTTAATTATTTTTTAGCGTATTTTACTTTTTTTTTAGCGTTTTCTTTGTTTATTATTAGTTTTTTTTTACTTATATTAATAGAGTAGTTTTCTACTTTTAAAAAGATTTATAAAGTCCTTTTTATAATATTTAGACTATTTTCTATTAATAGTCTTTTATTTTCTTTTTTAGGACTTCTAGTTAAGTCTCTATTAATAATTCTTTTATCTCTTAGAGTTAACTTTTTTACACCCCCTTTATAAACTTTATTTATATTATAATTATTCTTCTTTTTTTTAATTCTTTTTATAGCATTATAAATAGATTGTTGAGGCTTTTCTAGAGTAGTAGCAATTAAAGAAGAAGAATTATTTGCTTTTAAAAGAAGTTTAACTTTAGATTTAAGTTTTAAGAATTTTAGCTCTATTTTAAGGAAATAGGAGTTTAAGTTTATAAAAGTAAAAAGATATTATAATATACTATAATATTAATAATATATTACGTAAGTAGTAATTATATAAGCCTTAGTACTATTTTTATAATTAATATAATTTTATTATTAGATTACTAATCTACTTCGAAATTCTAGTCACGTAACCTATACTAGGCCTAAAAGGGTATAGTTAAAATTTAGTTAAATATATTTACTAACTAAAAAGTTATAGGAACCTAAAAAAGGGGTTAAAAAAATTGTCATGTTTAGGTAATTTTAGTTTATTACAGGTAATATATATAACGTAACTAAAATTCTAATAATAATCTCTGTAATTTTCTCTTTAAAACGGTATTATTCACGTATTTTTAGGCTTACTAATTAATTTTATATAAATTTTTAAAAAAGGTATCTTTTTTAATTGGTCTTTTTCAATTTCACCCCCCTATAATATATTAAAAAAGTTAAGTAAGGCTAGATTAAGAAAGGAATAGCGCTACGCTAGCTACTAACGTACTAGTATACTTAGTACGCCCCTCTAAAAAAACGTTAAATTAAAAAACTCAAGTATAAAAACTCTAGTATAAAAAGTCTAGTATAAAAAGTCTAGTATAAAAAGTCTAGTATAAAAAGTCTAGTATAAAAAGTCTAGTATAAAAAGTCTAGTACGGAAACTATATTCTTTAAAAAAATATATATAGGGTACTTCCTATATATCTCTCCTCTATCTTCTTTTATAGTTAATATAGTTAAATCTTTTAAATTATTTATTAAAGAAAATACTTTCTAAAATATTCTTTAATAGTAAAAGTATATACTAAAGCTTTACGTATTATAGCTATATCTACTTATAATATACAGCTATTCCTACTCTTTTCTTAGCTAATATCGTACTTATTTAGATTAATTTTAATACGCCTACTACGCCTACTATATTAAATATATAAGCTATTCCTGCCGTATCCTACCTATAGAATAATAAAATTAAATAAGTTTTTTTTAATACCGCTAAGTATTCTATATGTAATATAATTACCTACTAGTTTTATAAAATTAATATTTATTAATACTAAAAAATCCTAGATAATAAAACAAATAGTAATAAAATAAATAAAATTATAATACTAATAATAGTAAAGGTAATAGAATTTAAATATCTAAGATTAGTTACGGTAGCCTATACAAAAATAATAATAATAAAAGTAAATATAGTAGTACTATACTAGTTATAAAAAATAGAGAAAGGATAGCGCGTTAATATTAAGTTTATAATAGAGATATACAGCCTAAAGTCTATAATATAATTATATAAAGTATTACTAGAGGTACTAATAGTAAAAGTAAAGACGTTTTAAGCATAAAACTTATAAGGTAATAAGTAAGAAATAGTAAAGCCTCCGTAGAGATACTAGGGGTAATTAATATTTAAAAGGTTTAGGGGGGCCTATATATATAGATACGGTAATACGTAGGCTAAGTATATATATAGGTATACTTAGTATTATAGTTAACTATTTTTATAAGTAAAAAAGGATTTATAATTATAAATAAAAAATATTAATTATTATTAAATATTATACTACCTGTGTGTGTAGGCGGAGCGAAAAGTAATAAAAATAAATATAACCTTTATTTTATAAAAATAAAGTTAATACAGTAACTAATAGGTCACTATAGTAGTTATTAGCTAACTTTTATTAATATACTAATAAGATAATAACGATAGTATATAGTACTAATAAATATATTTATATTAGTTATAAAAATTATTATTTATATAATTTACCTTAAATTTTAAGTTAAATATTATACTATTAACTTCGTATAACTTTTTAGGCTAATAAAGAGCTAACTAGGGTAATAGTTAAATCTATAATAGTACTTTAAGCTAGGTTTAAATCTAAACTTAAAATAGTACTATAAATAATATAATTAAAATAGTATTTAACTCTTAGGCCAGCTAATTATATATAGAGAAGCTATAATTTATAATACTTAATATAGTTCTTTTTATAACGCGAAAGTTTTAGTAGTTTTTATAATTTTTATTTACTATATTAAGTATAAAGATATATATATACTTTTTTTCTAAATTCCTTTTAGTTACTATAAGCTATTATCCCCACAATTTTTATTTAATTAATATATAAATATATATATTATAATTTTTATATAATTAAGCCATAAACTGTATACTATTAATTATAATCCTTTCTAACTTAGTAAAAATAATAAGGACTTAAAATATTAAATAGTATTTATAATAGAGTATATTAACAATAGTACTCTTATTTATCTCTTATAGTAAAAATAATTATTTATTTAAATTATACAGGGGGGTGCAAGCGAATAAGGTTAATTAAAAAGGATACCTTGTTTAAAAAATTATATAAAACTAATTACTAAGCCTAAAAATACATAAATAATACCGTTTTAAAAAGAGAATTATAGGGAAATATATAAGTATTTTATATACTACTTATTAATTACGTATAATAAATTAAAATTACGTAAATATAGTAATTATTTAACCTCTTTTTTAGGTTCCTATAACTTTTTAGTTAGTAAATATATTTAATTAAAATGTTAACTATACTATTTTAGGTCTAGTATAGGTTACGTAACTAGCTTAAAAAAGTATATTAATAATCTAATATATATTTGTATATTAATCGAATAAAAGGGTATAGCTATAGTGGCTGTGTAGGCGACTAAAAGGGGTTTTAAAAAAGGAGGAGTATGTGTATACCTTTATACTTAATATTTCGAAAAAGTATAATCTAATAATAAAATTATATTAATAATAAAAATTTACTCTATACTTATATAATTACTGCTTACGTAATATATTATTAATAATATAGTATATTATAATATCTTTTAACTTTTATAAACTTAAATTTCTCTTTCTTTAAAATAGTAATAATTTTCTTAAAACTTATATCTAAAGTTTAACCTCTTTTAACAGTAAATAATTTACCTACTTTAATTACTATTACTTTAAAAAAGTCTTTTACGACTATATATCACGCTATATAACGAATTAAAAATAAAGAAAAATATAATTATCATAAAAAAAAAGTTAATAAGAGTAGAATAATAGAGTTGACTTAAAGAGATAAAAGAGATATTAATAGAGACTTAACTAGAAGTCCTAAAAAAGAAAATAAGAGAATATTAATAGAAAACAGTCTAAATATTAAAAAAAATCTTTATAATACTTTTTAAAAGAGAAAAAGTACTCTGTTAATACAAGTACTAAAATACCTTTTATAAATAAAGAAAATGCAAAAAAAAAACATTAAAATACGCTAAAGGAAATGTAAAAAACATAAATTATAAAAAAAATTATATTTTCTAATAAGTTAGTAATATAAAGGGATAAAGATAGAAGAGAATATTATAGAAAAAGGGATAATAATAAAGTTAAAAAAGAATTAGTGTATAGATAAATACGTAATAAGTTTTTAATTTTTTATATATATTATATTATATATTATATATTATTTTAATTATTATTATTATATTATTTTACAATATCTATATTATTAATACTAATTAAATTATAGACCGAGAGGGTACTATCTAAGTATAGGAATTTATTTAGATAGGTAGAAAAAGTAATATAGTATTTATTAAAATACGTAATAATAATACTTTTTTTACTAGTAAAAACTATATAATTAAAATTCTTAATCCTATTAGTTAAACTAAGTAAAAAACGTAGTAAGTAATATAACTTTTTTTTACTTCTTTTTTTATTAATATCATAATATATATATATATATATATATACATTTATTATAATATTATATTATAGTTAAAATCTTAATACTAATAATATTCTAGGATAGTAATTTTAATAAGATAACGCTAAAATCAATATAATAAATAACGTTTTAACTTAACTTAAAAATAATAAAATTAAACTATTTTCTTACATAGACTATAATCCTAATTTAGCCACTATAGAAAATGTATAAAGTTATTTAAAATTTAGGCTAAATTAAAATAAAAAGGCTAATGCAGGTATAGGATTGAGTATAGAAAGTATAGAGTCTTTTAAAAGAGCTATTATAAAAAAATAGAATAATATACTATAAAAAGTTATTAATAACTATATTTTATTCCTCCCTAACTATTATAAGGCTATTATAGAAGCTAAATAGTACTATACTAAGTACTAGTAATATATTATTTACTAGTGTATTATTAAAATTTAAACAATTAACCTTTATTAATTATAATATAATTAATATATAAATATATAAAAATATTGTCTATATTAATAAAATCCAGTGTCTACTACTATATATATAAAAATAGGCTAATTATATACGTTAAATAAAAAGTTATAATAGCCTAAAGTAGGGTTATAAAAGTTTTTTATATTTATAAATTTTTATATACTCCTAAACCCCTTAGTAAGCAGACCCTAATAGGGTCAATAGAATCTACTAGTCTTTTTCTTTAAAACGCTATTTTTTCGTATTTTTAGACTTAGTAACTAAAAAGTTATATTATTTTTAAAAAAGTATCTTTTTTAATTAATTCTTTTTACGTACACCCCTCTGTAAAATACTTTATACTTAACGCTAGTACTATCTATTTTAAATTAAATAAAAATTATATTTAAAACTATTTACTATAAACTATATACTTAGATAATTATTATTTTTTTTTATATATAAGTAATATAGTTATACTTTAAAATATTTTTATTTTACTAATAGTATAGACTCTATTTTTATAGTTATATAAACTTTTAATCCTTTTAGTCGCTCCGAGCCATTACAGCCACACTATTGTTTAATTAATATATAAATATATATAAACTTTTAAAATATTTATCTATAATTTAACTATAACTTTATATAAAAATTTAACTATAATACTTAAACTTTATAAACTTATTAACTAATAACTACTATTATAACCTATTAGTTACTTTTTTAACTTTATTTTTATAAAATAAAATAGAGGTTATATTTATTTCTATTACTTTTTACTCTATTTATATACATAGGTGGTATAGCGTTTAATAATAATTAATATTTTTTAATTATAATTATATCTCCTTCCTTACTTATAATAATAATATAACGCGATACTAAGTATACCTGTGTGCCTACCTAGCCTGCGCACTAAAAAAATATATATATATAGGCTCCTCTAAACTTTTAAATATTAACTACTATATAAAAATACTTTAAATTTTCTATTACTTTTATACTGTTTTTATTTTTACTACTAATACTCTTAGTCGTATTTTACGTAGTTACGCCTTATACTTTAAACTATATATTTTTATTATAAATTTAATATTAACGCGTTATTCTTTTTTTATTTTTTATAGCTAGTATAGTACTATATCTACTAATTTCATTATTACTATTACTTTTATATAGACTACTATAACTAACTCTAGATTTTTAAACTCTATTACTTTTATTATTATTAGCGTTATAATTCTATTTATCTTATTACTATCTCCTTTATTACTATCCGCCTTTTTATTATTTAGTATTTTCTAGTATTAACGAATACTAATTTTATAAAACTAGTAGGTAATTATATTATATATAGAATACTTAGCAGTATTAAGGAGGACTTATTATATATTACTATTTAGATAGAATACAGTAGGGATAGCTTATATATTTAGTATAGTAGGCGTATTAAAATAGACTTATATAAGTATAGTATCTACTAAAAAAAATGTAGTAGAAATAGAAGTTATATATTATAAGTAGGAATAGCTATAATATATAAAGCTTTAATACGTACTTTTATCCTTAAATATTTTAAAAAGTATATTTTCTTTATTTAAACGTTTAACTATATTAACTATAAGAATAGTCTCGACAGAGACCCAGAGATTTTAAAATTATAATAAAATAATTAACACAGAATATTCTATTTTATTTAATTATATACTAAGCTATTTATTTTTATTACTTTATATCTATTAGCTATTATCTCTAATTTAAAGAATTCCTTAGTATACGGGCATCGTCTACCTACTATACTTTTATAATATTATATACCTACAGCTTTACAATATACTTAGGGTTATTTAACCTATTTTTATATAAAACCTTTAAGTTACTTTACTATTTTTATATAAAATTCTTATTTATTTACGAAAGTCTTATAAGTTATTAGTTTTAGTAGTAAACTTACTAGGATAGTAGTAGTTACGCTTAAAATAGTTATTATATACTACTTTATACCTTAAGTATTTAGTAGGTGTCTAAAAATACTAGTAATACTAGCTTTTTATCTAATCTATAAGACGTTCTGCCTTGTTATCTATATCTTAGTTAAATTTTTAGCCTTTTAGTAATAGCTGCTATAAGTATATACTGTGTTTTAGTTATACTAAATATACTATTATATAATACTAAGCTAAAGATAGTATAAATATTATCTATATTGCTCTACGCTAGTCGTAAAAGGTTAGTTATTATAATTTTAACTTTTTTATTATTTCCTTTTACTTACTTTATTTATAAAGTATATATTTATATATTAATCGAATAAAAAGTGTGGCTGTAGTGGCTGTGTAGGCGACTAAAAGGGGTTTTAAAAAAGGAGGAGTATATGCATGCCTTTATTTATAAAGTATATATATACACTTTATAACACGCGCTGTAAACTATTTATATATATTATTATTAGTAAGCTATTTTACGGTACGTTAGAAGTATATATATTAGTTATTAAGTACTACTGTAATACGTACTATAAATAAATATTTTTTTATATCTCTTTCTTTATAAATGCCTACTTAGTATTAGTTATAATAGTAGATATATAAGTATAAGTTAGTATAAAATAATAAATTACTAAACTATAAAATTATTAAGTATTATTAAATAGTTATTACGTGCCTATTTTAGTAAGTACTACCTTTTCTAATTAGACTTAGCGTAGTACCTTTAAGAGCTGATCGTTAGGTTCTATAGTATATATAGCACTTTCCTTCCTAATTGGGTAGTTACTAATAGCAACTTTATTATATAAAAAAAAAAAAAAACTATAAGAATAGAGGAGGGATATATAAGTAGTAGTAGTTATTACTATTTATATATCTCTTTTACTAAATATAATATCTTTACTAGACTTTTTAAACTAGACTTTAACTTTTTTAACTTAATATTTTTTTAGGGGAGGGGCGCGCTAAGTATACTAGTATATTAGTAACTAGCGCGGCGCTATTCTTTTTTTAATTTAACTTTACTTAACTTTTTTAATATATTAAGTATAAAGATATATAGATACTTCTCCTTTTTTAAAATTCCTTTTAGTCACCTTAAGCTGCTACAGCTACACTATTTATAATATTAAATTACTTCTAAAAACTTTGCCAGTTTTTAAACGTATAACGTAGATATTTAAAAAACTAAAAGCATAGTTTTAAAGACTAAAAGTATTTATATATAAATAAATGCTTTAGTAATTTAATAATTTAATTAATAAAATTACTAAAACTATAGTATCTTAATATATATAATAAATATAATTTATTAAATTATATTATAGTCTAGCTAAGTAAAAGTAGTCTATAGTTATTATACTTACTATTCGCTTTATACTATCTAACTACTCGCGTAGGCCGAGGCTTGTCGCGATACTCTAGAACTTTTTAAGAATATTTAGTAAAAGGAATACTATTAGTAGTACAGAAATAAATTTAGTTATATAAAAGATACTATAAGTATTACTTTTATAGGACTATTTATTTATAGTATAGTTATAAATATTTAGTAGAAAATATTAGTAGCTGTTTAGTATAGTAAACTACTAGTTATAGGGGGTAATAGTAAAAAAGAGTACTTAAAAAAGATTAGTTTTTAAAAGTTTATATTTATATATTAATTAAATAAAAAGTCTGACTGTAGTAGCCCAGGACGACTAAAAAGGATTTTTAAAAAAAAAGGAGTATATATATACCTATATATAAAAAGTTATATAATAATAGAGCGTAAAGCGTATTAAATTAAAAATTATAATATTTATAAAAACACTATAATAAAAGCGTAGAAAAAATAATAAAAATATAAAATAATAAAAAATTATATAATAACCTAATAGAGGGTAGAGTGGCACAGTAGGCAAGTCCCTAGAAATATATTAAATTCCCTAAAGATTTTTCGAATTTTTAATATCTTTTTTATAATAAAGATTTAATCCCTTTTTTTATTATATATATTCTTTAAATATGCTTACTTTGCTAGTAAAAAGTAGAGTTTTTAAAAGTATAGGATAGTACTAAGGAATTAATATGAAACTATAGAAAACTAAAAATTTTTATATAAAATACGTTATATTTATATATATAAGTAAGAGGTTTTACTATCCAAAGTTAGATAAAATAAAAATTTATTCCTAAATAGGACTAGCGTAGCGAACTAGGATTAATTAAGTAATAGATTAGTAGTTTAATATAACTTTATTTAGTAAATAATATATTAGTTAAAAATTAAAGAGCTAGTTCTAGTTTATATAGGAGATAAAGCACTTTCGTTAAATAGTTAAGTAGCCTTAATATAAAAGGCTTATTTTTTTTTTAAAAAAAAATATACCTAATAGAGAAGCTTAATAAATTAATAATTTTACTAGCTTACTAAACTTTTAAACAGCTTAAGCACGATATTAAATAATTTTACTAAATATATTATTTATAAAGTTCCTATCTAAATTTTTATTTAGTTTAATTATTTACTTAATAGTAGTGTATAATTTATTCGGCTTTAAATTCTATAAAATATATATTTGTAAAAATTAAAAGAAGTATATTAAAAAATTATATTTTTTATAACTAAGCTTTTTCTACTTTTTACTATAGAGCGGCTTAAAAAATATATAGAAAGTATTTAATAATTTTTTAAATATATATAGAACTGTAATAGTAAATATAACAATTTTTAAATTAAAATATTAGTATATATATTAGTTTATAAGTATATCTACTTTTATAAGTCTAGTAATAGGAGTTTTACTTTTTAGTATTATAATAGTTTCTATTACTCTTACTAAAAAAAGAACTATTTAAATAATAAAAATAAAATACTAAATACTCTAAATTTATAATTTATTAATAATATTAAACTATATAAATACAATTTAATAGTTTTAAAACTTTTTTAATATTAATATAAAAAAAATAAATAAGTCTTTAAAAAACTATAAAATATAAAACTTATAAAATTTTTCTTAATATTATTTTTTATATTTATAGTGTAATAAAGTTTAAAAAATAAATAGTTTACTTTTTTTATTTTTTTTTATTTTCTTTAAAATAGCTTTGAGCTTTTTAAAAGTATATATTATTTTTTAAATCTAATCTAGTAAAACTTAAGAGTGTTTAATAATAAAAAAATTGCACTTTACGTCTAAAAAGACTAAATAAAAAATAGGCTATATAGAATTAATAATTTTAAATATTAATTTAATATTTTTTTAGTATTAATATTTTTATAAAACTATTAAGTACTAATAAACTAACTAATATATAGTTATTATAAAGTGTAATATAGGTATAAAACTTATAAGTTTATTATAATTTTTAGCTAGCTATAAGTAAAAAGTATTTTTTAAGCTTAAGAAAGATACGAATCTTCTTATACTAAAAAAATAAAAAATTTTTTTTAAAATAGAAATATAAGGAAATCTTATTAAGTTTATAATAAAAGTAAATTTGTTTTCTATAGAGAGTAATAGATTATTTAAATATTAGAATATATAAATTTTTTATTAAGGCTAAATAGTATTTTTACTTTACTTAGCTACTAATTATTTAGGCGTTTAATAATAGTACTTATTTTTTTTCTACTTTTTATAGAGCGTAATTACAGGCTTAAGAATAATATAAAATAAAAAACTAAATCCTAAAAAACTAAATCCTATTAGCTATTTACTAATTTTAGTATACTTAAAATACTGTAAATACTAATTATACTTAATTAAATTAAAGTAGTTAAGCTATATATTATAATTTAAATTAGATATTACTTATTTACACTTGTAAATAAAAATTAGTAAAGTTTTTAAAAGAAAAAATTAGAAATTAAAAACCTATAAAAATTCTAAAAAGTAAAAATTAAAAAAAATCTTATATCTTACTATTATAATAGTAGTAGTAATATAAATAATTAATTTAAAGTTACTATAATAATTAAAAAGCTTAAAATGTAATCAAAAAATAGTAAAAAAAAGAGCTGTAAAATAAAATAGAAAGAATATAAACATATAAAAGTAATAATAAAAAGTAAGAAAATAGTAATAATTAATTTAAAAAAGTTGGTAAAAAATTTATATATATACTATTTATACTACTAAATAGTAGTTTATTTACTATAATTAGTTATTTATTTTAAAGCTTTATAACTTAGTAACGCTGCCAGCTAAAAATTTACTTAATAATACTTTTTTAAAAATTAATTCTATAGCTATAATAAGCTTAAAAAATTAATTTTAAGCTACTTAAATAGTTAAGCTATTTTTATTAGTTTAACTAGAGGGTATATAGCGTAAAGATCCTTTAAAGTTTATATTATTAGTTTATAAAATTTTTTAAAATAAAGAAATTATTTCTCTCTTACGTATATATAATATAGCTTATTAGTACTTTTTTTAATATAATAGTCCTAATTTTTTAAATCTTAAAAACTAATAATTTTTAGCTCGTTTTCCCTCTATATTTATAAATAATTAATTATATACTTTTAGCTACTATAATAACTATACTTATTTATATACTTAGTCTAGCTTATACGGGTCTATATTGAAAATAATTATTTTTAGAAAAATAGGTATTATGTTTTTTTCTTACCTAGTAACGTTTTTAGTAACGTTTATTATTTAAAAAACTATTAACTATAATACGTATATTAGTTAGTATTAGACTAGTTTAGTTTTAATAAGCTTACTATTATAGTATATATATGCCTATATAGAAGTTATAAAAAGTTATATAGTATTTTGTTATACTCTTTAATTTTATATTTAGCAAATCAGTTTCTCTAATTCTTATTTATAGAAGTATAGTTATTAGATATTTAAAATTAATATTATAATTACTTTAATCTTTTAACTTCGTGGCCTCTTTAATTCTTCTAAAATAAAGTAATAATCTTAATTACTTCCTTTTACTACGTGTCCCTTATTATATATATATATATATAACTTATTTACGTATATTTATACTACTATTTTAGTAATATTAAATATTACTGTATTAATAATATTAGGTATTACTCTATTAGTAATATTAGGTACTACTACCTTAATAGTATTAGGTATTAAAAAATTATAATATTTATAGGTTCCTTTATACTTACACTCTACTTTAATTTAGTTCTTTTAGTATTATTTTAGATTCTTTTATATAAATTTAATATATCTAATAAGCGCTACGTGCCCTACTATAATCTAGTAAGTAATTTATATAATTTACTTTTTACACTTATCTTATTAGGTATATAAAATTTAAAAATATATTATTATATTTTTATTACTTTATATATAATATAAACCCGTTTCTCTATTATAACTTATATAAAAGAATTATACTTCTTTATTATAAGTTATCTAAAGAAAATTTACTTATATTTTATATTTTACTTATAACGAAACGGTATTATAGCTAAACCTTACTTATACTAAAAAGTAGTCTATAAATTATACTATATTACAGGGGGGTAATATTAGAAAAAGAGTAATATAAAAAGTTACTATTTTTAAAAACTAATATAAAATTAATTACTAAGCCTAAAAATAGGTAAATTATACTATATTAAAGAGAAAGTTAAAAAGACTGTTATAGTAATTTTAGTTACTGCTTAGTTACTATACGTAATACATTAAAATTACTTAAATATAATAATTTTTAGTCACTTTTTTAGGTCCCTATAACTTTTTAGTTAGTAAATATATTTAATTAAAATATTAAATATACTATTCTAGGACTAGCGTTGGTTACGTAATCTAATTTTTAATAAGAATTTATTATATAATAAAAAATTTATAAATTTAGTAAATATTTGGCTTTTACTTATATAATTAGTAATTACGTAATAAAGGTATATATATACTCCTCCTTTTTTGTAACCCCTTTTAGTCGCCTATATTTGTATATTAATCGAATAAAAAGTGTGGCTGTGGTAGCTCGGGGCGACCCAAAAGGGGGTTTTAGTCGCCTATACAGCCACCACAGCCACACTCCTTTATTCGATTAATATATAAATATATATAGTAATTACGTAATATATTATTAATATTATCGCATATTATAATATTATTTAACTTTTAGGAACTTAAATTTTAATTTTTTTTTAAAAAATAGCGCTAAGTCTTTTAAAATACGAATATAAAGTTAATTTACTTTTAAAAGTAAATAATTCTTTTTTCTTACTTACTACTACTTTAAAATAGTCTCCTAAGACTATTTATAACGCTATATAACGTATTAATAATAAAGAAATAAAAGTATTATTAATAGAAACTTAACTAAAAGTTCTAAAAAGAATAATAAAAGTATACTATTAAAAAATAATCTAAATATTATATATTTATATACTAATCGAATAAATAGTGTGGCTGTGGGGGTCTAAATATTATAAAAAGGTCATTATAAAGGGTTTAAAAAGAGAAGTGTTATATAATTATTATAAGTAAAAGAAATTAATAATAAATAAAGAAAATATAAAAAAAAGATTAAAATATAAATTTAAAAGATAATATTTTCTAATAAGTGAGTAATATAACGGGGTACGATTTAAAAAACAAGATTATAGAAAAAGAGGTAATAATAAAAATAGAAAAGAACTGGCTAATAACTAATTATAAAGTAAGTTATTTTAAATTTTTAATATATTAAAATATACTATATTTTATATGTTTTAGAGTTATGGCTTTATTCTTTTAATATTAATTATATTAATTATTTTATAGGCTATAATGCAATATTCTAAGCTTAGGATACTATTTAATTAAAGGGTAGAAGAAATTTAGTATTTATTAGAATACTAAATTGTTTTATTCCTTATACTAGTAGAGACTAAATAAATAAATATATTATATCCGAAGTTAAACTGAATCTAAAAAGGGGTAGGTTTTATTAATTTTTTAAGCCTTTTTTTACTAATATAGTATATATATATATAATTATAATATATTATAATAATTAACTTTATACTAATATTTATTTAAAATAGTAATTTTAATAAAATACTACCCCTATTAATAAATCAATAGACATTTTAAACTAGTTTAAAAATAATAAAATTATACTTTTTTTTTTATCTAGTCTTAAGTCCTAATTTAGCTTCCATAGAAAATATAGGGTTATTTAAAATCTATTCTAAATAAAAATAAAAAGGCTAGTATAGGTATAGAATTAAGTTTAAAAAGTATAGAGTCTTTTAAAAGAGCTATTATTAAAAAGTAGTATAGTATACTATAAAAAAAATATTAATAATTATATTTTATTTCTCTATAACCGTTAATAGGTAGTTATAAAAACCAGGGACTACTATACTAAATACTAGTAATTTATTATTTACTAGTTTCTTATTAAAAATTTAGAATAGTGACTTTTATATATAATTATAAACTTAATTTATAAATATATATAAATATCTTATATACTTATATATTATAAATACTATTATAATATATATAAAAACAAGCCATTTTTATCCATTTAATAAAAAGTTATAATAGGCTAAATTATAGGTTTAAAAATTTTTTATATTTACAAAATTTTTTTTAACCTTTTAGAGACTTACTATGTAACCCCTAATAGGGTAAATACTATACGCTAGTCTTTCTCTTTAAAATAATATTATTTTTATATTTTTAGACCTTAACTAATAACTACTATTATAACCTAATAATTAATTTTTTAATTTTATTTTTATAAAATAGAGGTTATATTTATTTTCATTTCGTCGGACATGGCGATTAGGCGACTTTAATAATAGAGGAAGTTCGCGTAGTAATTGTACGGGTCCTATAGTCTACTATTTATACTATACGCGCAGCCCTTAAGGCAATCGCGTTACGTTACGCTAAGTACCCCGATGCCCGCTAATATAGGCTACTAGTTTAACACTAACCGCTGGCCTACTAGTATACTTATTATTTAATTAAGTAGCTGTTTGAATAGATATTGTCCTTAATTAACTTTTATAAGTTTAGCTTTTAATTATTACGTACACGGTTTAGCACCTAACAGAGTTCCCTTACTACGTTCGTACCCCTAGATTGTCGTCTAGGCGTACTTATTACTTTTTGATTTATTTTTATTACTTTTTACTCTACCTAAATATATATAGGTAGTATAGCGTTTAATAATAGCTAATATTTTTTATTTATAATTATATCTCCTTTCTTACATACAATAATTATATAACGTAATACTAAATACGTCTACCCGCCTACCTAGCCTACACACTAAAGAAAAAACATATAAAAAATCTATATTATATATAGGCCCCCCTAAAACTTTTAAATATTAATTAGTATGTCTTTAGAACGTTTTTACTATTACCTTTACCTTTACTATTACTATCGCCTCTACTATCGCCTCTACTATTACCTCTACTATTACTACTACTTTTACCTTCGCCTCTATCGTATTTCTTATACTAAAAAGTTCCTATTATATTTATAAAATACTTACTTTACCTATTAACTTTATTATAAACTATATATTATATTTTTCTACTTTTTTTATTTTTATATTTTTATCTATTAAACTGCTACTGCTAATACTATTAATTTAATATTTATAATTTTAATCGCTTCCTTTATTAATAATTTAATTAACTTATTAGGGTAGTACCTATTATTAAAAATAGCTAAAACTTTATTTTATAAATTATAATTAACTTCTCCAGCTACTAAATAAATAAGGTTAGTTACCTTTAAATAAATAAGGTGTCTATACTAGTAAGCGTCTACTAGAATTATATTTTTATTAACGGTAAAATAGTAAAATACTATAAAAAAAACTTAGGTAACTATACTAGACGCTTTAAGATTAATTAGGATACGTATTTTATTATTAGTATTAATAAGAGAAAGACTATACTATATAGAAACTAAATATTTAAAAAATAATATTATAAAAAATATTTTCGTATATATCTTTTTTTTTATTTAATAAACATTTAATTGTATTAACTATAAGATATAGAGAAAAGATATATAGGTAGTAGTTACTACTACTACCTATATATCTCTCTAAAAAATATAGTAGTCTATACTAAACTTTTTTAACTTAATATTTTTTTAGAGGGGCGCGCTAAGTATACTAGTATACTAGTATAAAGCGCTATATCTTTTTTAATCTAGCCTTACCTAACTTTTTCTATATATTAAGTATAAAGGTATATATATACTTATTATAACCTAGATATCTCCGCTTTAGATAGGAGCGTACTTATGTAATAAGGGATATATAGTTTATACTATAAAGCTTTAGTAAGATAGTAATTTATCTCTTTACTCTTATAAATAATATATACTTAATTTATTTTATATATTATACTATATTACTACTCCGCCCTAATTTCTAATAATACTCCTCCTTTTTTAAAATTCTTTTTAGTTACTTTAAGCTACTACAGCTACACTATTTATTTAATTAGTATATAAATATATATATAGGCCTTATAACTAAAAAGTTAGCCTATACCTTTTTTAGACTAGTGTCTCGACCTTATACTTTACTTTCTTTTATATAATAACTAAAAAGTTATATTATTTTAAATGTGGTAACTTTTTTAATTACTTTTTTTTTTATATTACCCCCGTATAATATACTAGATATGTATATAAAATATAATAAAATATAAAGAGCTTTTTTAAAATTATAAAATTTAAAAACAGTATAACTTATTATTTATTATATTTTTTAGGATACTATTTTAATAAAAAGAAATAGTTATTTTAGTAAATAAAGAGTAAGGCGTAATTATTAATAGTATTTTATTTTATATATATATATATTTATATATTAATCGAATAAATAGTGTGGCTGTGGTGGCTTAGGGCGACTAAAAGGGATTTTAAAAAAGGAGGAGTATATATATACCTTTATACTTAATATATCGAAAAAGTTTATTTTTTATAATAACTCTCTACACTTATAGTAAAGTACTTTATAAAGGTATATATATACTGCTTCTTTTTTAAAATCCTTTTTAGTTATCCCGAGCCACTACAGCCACACTATTTGTTCGATTAATATATAAATATATATATAGTAAAATACTTTTAATAAATTTTACTAAATTATAGTAAATAATTTACTAAAGCTAGTTTAAAATAAATTATATATTTAAAATTTATAGCTCTCTCTTCTATATAAACGAATTTAAACTATTTTTTATAATATTTTAAAATCTAGACGTAAATATAAATAAAAATAATACTCTATCTATTAGTTAAAAGTAAAGTTATCTTAGAAAGTAATATACCTTATACTAATTAATAACCTCTTAAGGAGTTAGGCTATTAATTTTATATTATACTATATATATATATATATTTTTTATAAGACTAAGTTTTATTAGTCTATACTTTTACTAGTTACCTTTTTATATATTTAATTACCTATATATATTATAAATAGACGCCTTCTAACAAGACTATTTATTTAGTTTTAGTTTTATTACTATAGTTTCTAAAAATATTAATCTTATTATTAGATATTAAATTATATTACTAGATATATTTATATATTAATCGAACAAATAGTGTGGCTGTAGTGGCTCGGGGCGACTAAAAGGGGTTTTAAAAAAGGAGGAGTATGTGCATGCCTTTATTTATATTACTAGAATAATAATAATTATATATAAAATTTAGGTATACAATTATAAATAGTTTTAATAGTAATATTTAACTATATTTTTTTTATAAAATTTTTAGCTTACTCTAATAAATAGTATTATATAAAAAGAGGTAAAGTGTAGCATCGAGACACTAGTCTAAAAAAGGTATAGGCTAAAGAAATAAATAGTATAAACTTTAATTAATTATTAAATAATTTATTTACGTATTTACCTATATATTAATAATATAATCTATCTCTATCTCTACCTATACAGTAGTAATATAATTTATTTCTACTATTATACTAAAATATATAGGCTATTCTTTCGGATTGGCTAAAGTCTATAATTAAAATTTTTATATATATGAATACTCTAAAGAGAGTTAATTAAAAGCCTTATATAGAAGAAAAAGAATACTTTTAAATATATACCTAATTAGTGTAAAAATTTAAGTTTACTTTATTTTAGTACTATTTTAAAATCTAATTAATTAAGTAGGTATTTTAAAGTATAAGTAGTAGTATATTATACTAGAAGTAAATACTCTAAATAAAAATATTAAGCCTTTTAAAATTAATTTTATAAAATTAATTTATCTAGTATAATATCTTATAAAATAGTAGTAGTAAGTAATAGAATTTTTAATATAAAGATAAAGAGACTAAGTTTAACTATATACTAAATATTTAGAGTTAAAGTCTTAGTAGAGAAGTAAGTTTAAAAATAGTTAATATAATTTAATTTCCTACTCTTTTTTATGCGTATAGTTTAATTTAATACTAAATATTTATTTATTCTTAATTAATAGAAAATATAAATAGGAGTAGTAAAAACTATACTTAAAAGAGAGTTACTTTATAAGTCTAGAGTTTTTTATAATTAATATATACGTCGCGGAAGCAGAGTCTATATAAACCTTTTAGAGTAATTAGGCTAGTTAAGCTTAAAATATACTATATATATCCTTATAAAACTATAACTATAGCTTTCTAAGATTCTAAGTCTATTTTATATTATATTAGTATACTAACCGAATAAATAGTGTGGCTGTAGTAGCTTAGAGTAACTAAAAGGGGTTTTAAAAAGGGAGGAGTATATATATATCTTTATACTTAATATATCGAAAAAGTTAGATAAGGCTAGATTAAAAAAGGTATAGCGTCTTACGCTAGCGTATTACTAGTATATTTAGTACGCCCCCTAAAAAAATATTAAATTAAAAAATCTAGTACTAAAACTATATTTTTTAAAAAAGAGATACGTAGGGTGTAGCTACTACTACTACCTACTTATTTTTCTATCCTTATAGTTAACAGTTAAATATTTATTAAATTAAAAAAAATATACTTACTAATATAATTTCTAAAATATTTTTTAAAGATATATTACAGCGTATATACTAAACCTACTACTAATAGTATTTAGCTTTTACACAGTATAGTCCTCCTCTTATTAATACTAATAATAATAAAATACGCTTAGTAATTAATCTTAAAGTATCTAAAATAGTATTTAGTACTATTAGCTAAGCTTTTTTTACTATATTTTTCTACTTAGTAACGAGTAATAAAGATATAACCTTAGTAGATACTTATAAATATAAGTACCTTATCTATTTAGAGGTGGCTAATAGAAAAAAGGTAAATCCTAAGGTTATAGCTATATTTAACTATAAGTATAGTCTTATAGATAAGATAGTAGCTCTATTAATTAAAAAAGTAATTAAAGTATTAAATATTAGATTAACGGTATTAGTAGTTATAAAAAAGTTATTAACAAAGGCGTATAAAAATATAATAAAAATAAAAGAGAATATAAAAAAATATAATATACGGTTTATAGCGGAGTTAATAGGTAAAATAAGTATTTTATAGATACAGCAGGTGCTCTTTAGCATAAGAGATATAACGGAGATAAAGGTAAAAGTAAAAATATTTTAAGCTTAGAGCTTAGAGCCCGTAAAGCGACAGGTAATAGGCGAAGAATATAAAAATACTAGGTAGTTAATATTTAAAAAGTTTTAGGGGGGCCTATATATAATATATATTTTTTATATATTTTTTCAGTGCGTAGACTAGGTAGATAGGCTAGTAGGTATACGGGTGCTTAGTATCGCAGTTAACTATTTTTATAAGTAAAAAAGGATTTACAATTATAAATAAAAATATTAACTATTATTAAATACTACACTATCTATATGTATAGGCGGAGTAAAAAATAATAAAAATAAATATAACCTCTGTTTTGTATAAAAATAAAGTTAAAAAGTAACTAATAGATTATAACAGCAGTTATTAGCGTCTATTTTATTATTATAAAAATATAATATCTTCTTTAATTAGTACTAAGAGTTAATAGTTATATTTATATTTATATATTTATATATTAATTAAATAAATATATTTGTATACTAATCGAACAAATAGTGTGGCTGTGGTGGCTCGGGGCGACCAAAAGGGGTTTCAAAAAGGAGGAGTATGTGCATGCCTTCATATTAAATAAATAGTGTAGCTGTGGTGGCTCGGAGTCTATAGTAATATAGGGGGGTAATATTAGGAAACCTAAATTAAAAAAGACTAGTTTTTAATAGTTTAATAACTCTATAAGTATTATATATAAAAATTTAAAACAAAGTTTATTTATAGTAAAAGTTATAAAATATTATATAATAAAGCCTAATTAGGCTTAGCGTATTTATAGCCTTAGTTATATAGTCTTAAACCTAAGACTTTTTTTACGTACCTTTACGTATTTATAACTTTTTAACTAGCAAATAAAATTAGCTATAAAATATATATATATTAGTAATAACTATCTAATGTCTATAAAATATGATTAAAGTATTATTTCTTATCTAAATATATAGTAATTTAAGTTTAGAATTTAAGGTTTTAATTTTTAGATTTTAGACGTTATTAAGAAAATTATATATTTAACTTATTTTTAAAAATTTAAAATACTACATAAAAGCATAACGATATAGTAAGTTTAAAAATAAAATAATTATTTAATTTACTATTATATTAAGTAAGTAATAGCCTAAAAACTTTTTAAATTTTTATTAATTTAAAGTCTTGTAACTTCTTATAAAGTAAAGATAATTAAATAAATTTAATCTTTTATTGTAGACTACGTAATATTCTAAAAAGCTAATATTTTATTATTACTTAACTAGGTTAGTCTAATTTTAGGTATATATTATCTAATAATACTACTATATTATAAACTATAAATTACTACTAAAATATATAAAAGTATATTTAAAATTATATAAAATATTAATTACGTAAGATATATAACCTTATTTTTTACTATTTACTATATCGGCTAACAACTACTATTATAACCTGTCGGTTACTTTTTTAACTTTATTTTTATATAAAATAAAGGTTATATTTATTTTTATTATTTTTTACTCTGCCTATATAGGTAGTATAGCGTTTAATAATAGTTAATATTTTTATTTATAATTATAAATCCTTTTTTACCTAAAGATAACTATAATACTAAGTATACTTACCTGCTTGCCTAGCCTACGCACCGAAAAAAAAATACATAAAAAATATATATTATATATAGACTCCCCTAAACTTTAAAATATTAATTATTTTAGTATTTTTATTTACTAAAGACTTTACTATCTATTACTTCTACTATTATTTTTACTACTACTTTTACCTTTACCGTGTCTTTTATGCCGAGAAGTACCTACTATATTTATAAAATACTTATTTTACCTATTAACTCTACTATAAAGCGTACGTTATATTTCTCTACTTTCTTTACCTTTACTATAGTAACTTTTACTTTTATTATATTCCTATCTATTAAAGCCGCCGCCGCTAATACTACTAATATAATATTTATAATTTTAACTATTTTTTTTATTAATAATCTAATTAACTTATTAGACTAGTACCTATTATTAAAAATAGCTATAACTTCGTTATAATTAAGATTAGCTATTTCTAGACAAATAAGGTGCTTATACTAGTAGGCGTCTACTAGAGTCGTGTTTTTATTACTTATAAAGTAGTAGGATACTGCAGGAAAAGCTTAGGTAATTATACTAGATATTTTAAAATTAATTAGAATTATCTTTTTATTAGCGTTAATAAGAAAAGGACTATATTATATAAGAGCTAAATACTGTTAGTAGTAGGTTTAGTATATATACTATAATATACTTTTATACTTAAAAAATATTTTAGTAAGTATATTTTTTTTATTTAATAAACGTTTAACTGTGTTAACTATAAGGATAAAGGAGAAATATATAGACAGTATTTTACGTATTTCTTTTCTAAAAAATATAGTATTAGTACTAGACTTTTTATACTAAATTTTATTAATTTAATATTTTTTTAGGGGGGCGCGCTAAGTGCTAAATATACTAGTATACTAGTACAGTCTAGCGTAGCGCTATACCTTATTTAACCTAGCTTTACTTAACTTTTTTAATATATTACGTATAAAGGTATATATATACTCTTTCTTTTTTAAAACCCCTTTTAGTCGCTCCGAGCTACTATAGCTATACTATTTCGAAAAGTAAAAGTACGCCTAGACCTCGATCCAGGGGTAGCTATACTATTTATTTAATTAATATATAAATATAAATATACTATATCTTTATTTTAATAAATTATAATATTATTTTAGTAATATATTATTAATCTATATTATAAATATTTACATAAGTATTATATATAACCTAGTAATATATATATATTTTATAGCTAATTTTATACGCTAGTTAAAAAGTTATAAATACGTAAACTTACGTAAAAAAAGCCTTAGGTTTAAGACTATATAACTAAGGCTATAAATACGCTAAGCCTAATTAGGCTTTATTATATAATATTTTATAACTTTTACTATAAATGAACTTTGTTTTAAATTTTTATATATAATACTTATAGAGTTATTAAACTATTAAAAACTAGTCTTTTTTAATTTAGGTTTCCTAATGTCACCCCCCTATAGTATTAAAATTTAAAATAAATTATACTTTTCTATCTTATCTTTCTACTTATTTAATATATATATTTATATATTAATTAAACAAATAGTATAGCTGTAGTGGCTCAGGACAACTAAAAGGGGATTCAAAAAAGGAGGAGTATATATATACCTTTATTATTTTTTTTATATATATAAATCGCATTTATACGGCGCGGACTTATAAAATAATTATATAATATTATAAATATACTCTATAAGTTTAGGATAATTAAATATAAAATATAATACTTAAAGAATTTAAAAGTTTTATTAAGTATTAGAACAGACTGCCTAAAGTAGTAGTATAAAAAAATTTTTTATATCTAAAGGTATACTATAAAGAAGTCTACGTAAAAAACTTATAATTATTAAGAATATTACTAGTAACTATACTATATATTTATATATTAATCGAATAAATAGTATGGCTGTAGAGGCTCGGGGCGACTAAAAGGAGTAACTATACTAATTCTTAAAGTATATACTAGCTATTATTAAGGGTAATACTTTAGAGATAGTATATAGACTATACGTATTTATAGTCCCCTAATATTAGTATAAAGAGCTACGCGAATCTAGGTACTATCTATATAAAAACTATAATATTTATATAAGTACACTGCTATTTACTACTATAAATATATAGCTAGTATTAATTAGTAAATTAATTTTATTAGAAGGTAAAGTATATAGTTTAGTTAGTATTTACGTTATATTTATATTTATTAATTTTAACTTCTATATATATATTTATATTTATATACTAATTAAACAAATAGTATAGTTGTGGTAGTTTAAGGCGACTAAAAGGAGTTTTAAAAAAGAAGAAATATATATATACCTTTATTTTAATTATTATATATTATAGCTTTATTTATAGTTTTATATCTACTTAAAATATATATTATACTAATAATATACACTAGTTCTAAAAGGTAAATATAGTAGGTAGTAGTAGTACTAGTTAAAATTTTATAATATAAAGCTAAGTTTATATATTAAAAGTTTAGAAAATAGAGAATAAGTATAGATATAAATATATTAGCTTTTAAAAGTAAACTAAAATTTTTTTTAATAGTATTTATACCTAGCACTTAATTATTTTTAATAAAAGAGTATAAGTAATAGCTACTATATAAAATAAAGGTAATAGTAATAGTAAAAAAAATTAGTAATTAAAAGAAAATAATTTAGTATATATAAGTTTAACTATTAGAATAACTATACTCTATTTATATAGAGTAATAGTTATCTGTAATATTACAGTAAATAAAAAATAGTATAAAATAATAAATAGTAAAATAGTTATATTTTAATATTATTAATTTTATAGCTTATTTTCTATTTATATAATAGCTAAATAAAGTTTTCTACTTACTAGTATAGATTATATAATTATATAACTATAACTATATAATCTATACGCTTCGTATTACTAGCGAATCTATCTAGATTAACTACTCTATATATACTAGTAATTCTTCTTTTTATAGTAATACTATATAAATACTCTATTCTCCTATATCTCTTCTATATCTTTATATAACTAAATTATAGTCTATTATTCGCGCGTTATATAATAATAAAAAGTAAAATTATATAATATACTACTACTCGTTAATTAAGATTATAGTAAACTAAAGTAAGAAATTAATAACTTTATACGTTACGTAAAAGTAAAGAATAAAATTATAATAAATAGAAGTAAGGAGTTATTATATAATAGTTAAAAAGGGCCGGTCTAAAGCTGTACAGGATAATAGTATATAAAAAAAGACTTTTTTCTCTCTATAATATTTTTTTTTTTTTTTAGTTTTTATCTATTATTATCTCTGTACGTAGTTTTAGATATTATTTTTTTTTTTAACTTTCTAACTATCTTCTTTTATACAGAGTTAATCTTTAATAAAACTTTTAAAATAGTTCTAGTCTTATATATATAGTAGTAGTAGTAACTATAGTAAGTTATAATAATACTTAATTTTACTCTTATATAGGCTTCTATATTTAGTAGTTAAATCTAAATTACTATTTTTACTAAAACGGCTGCTAATAGAGTATTCTTATTAGTCCTTTATATTAATATATATATATATCCCGGTGTAATTCTTTTTATATAGTAATATTTTATAAAATAATAAGTATATAGTATACTAGTTACCCTTATATAATATAGATATTATCCTATCTAGTAATATTAACTTAACTCTTTTTACTATAAAAATTATTTACTATAAGAACTACTTTTATATATTTTTTGTATAGTTATATAAAGTGCTAAAGCCGTAGTCGTATATATAGAAGTATAGTAGTAATACTAAACTTTTACCCTTTATAAAGTATTTTATTTTAGTAATATTTTAGAATAATATATATAATTTCTATATATAGTAGTCGTATAAAACCTAATATAAGTATTATAATTAAGGTATAAAAGTATTTTTTTTATTTTTTCCTTTATTTTTCCTTTATTTTTCCTTTATTAATATAGGGGAGGATTAGGGATATATAAAAAAAGTAAAAGGGATTTTCTTTAAATATAATATTTTAAAAGTTTTCCTTTTAACCTTCGTGCAATAAAGTAAAAAAATATACTATATAAAAAAAAAAATATACTAAAAAGTAATTTATACTTTAAAATATAAAAAATATATAGAATACTTTATTAAGCCTTTTATATAAGCTTTAGCCTATTAACTAAAACTTTAATACTATAAAAGAGGGTATTAAAAAATACTAATTATATAAGAAAACTATTTAGTTTACTCTTTATAAAAGTATCTATAGGATTATTTTTCTTTATTATCTATTATACTTTAGAGACCTCGCGGTTCTTGTATAATTAGTAAAAAAATATAATATTTATTATAAGTCTTTTCTTATTTATTATACTAAGCTTAATAAGATAATTATATAAAAATTTTAAATCTATATAGACTACTATAGGGGCTAATAGAAAGTTAATTATATAAAAGATTTTATTAATAGTAGTATTAAGAGTAATAATTATATTAAAGCCTATAACTATTTTATATAATTTACTAATAAGAATACTTCGTGTAACTTATTTATATTTAATTAAGTTTTAGTAAATAATATTATTATATATAATAAACTTAATATCTGTATAGTTCTTAATTTTAAAAATAATAAAATATCTAAGCTATAAGCTAAAATCTTAGTTATTTATAAAAGGTTTATTTATAAAAATAAAGAGTTTTATATATTAAAAGTCTAATAAAATATATAAAAATTTTCTTTCTACGTTTTTAATCTACTACTTAATCCTCTTATTTAGTGCCTTTACTTTTAATATAATAGACTTTCTTATTTATACAGCTATAAAGAGGTTAAATATAATTTTTAGTTAATAAATAAAAGTAATATATATACCTCTTATACGCTATTTAATATACTGCTATTAAGTTTTTAGATTAGTTAAATCTATTATATAAAAGCCTTTACTTTATTCTTTTTAAGTTATAGTAATTATCCTATCTTTTTTTAAAATAATTTTTATTTTATTAAACTCTAGAGGTTTATACGTAGAAAGGAATAATTTATTTTTTATATAAAACTCTATAGCTTATAGTTTATTTTTTTTTTATTAAAAAAAGTAAGTAAAATAATACTTTTTTTTTTTTTTTTATATAATAAAGTTGCTATTAGTAACTATCTAATTAGGAAGGAAAGTACTAAATATACTATATAAATTAATAATCGGCTCTTAAAAGATACTACGCTAAGTCTAATTAGGAAAGGTAGCGCTAAGATAGGTACGTAACAACCGCTTAATATTACTTAATAGTATTATAATTTAGTATAATTTATTACCTTATATAATAACTTATACTAGCGTATCTACTATTATAAATTAATACTAAGTAGGCATTTACAAAGAAAGAGATATTAATATATTATATTTATAGTATATAGCGCAACGCGTAAGGTAGTAGACTTTATTAACTATAGTACTAAGCCTTTATATACCTAAAAAACTATAAAATAGATAACTTATTAGTAATATATATATAGGCTCTCGCAGCGCGTATTATAAAAGATATATATTAAATAAATAAATAAAAGAATTAATAAAAAAGTTAAAGTTAAGATAAGTAACTTTTTATAACTAATATAAAGTAATAGCAGCGCTTACGCAACCTTTAGTATAATATTATATAATAATATACCTAACCTAACCTAAGAGTAGCGTATAATTATAGTAGCTATTACTAAAAAAATTAAAAATTTAACTAAAGTATAGACAATAAGACAGAATACTTTATAAATTAGATACTACATATTAAGCCACACGCCGTGGCTGTAAGTTCGAATCCCATACTAACCAAAATAAAAACTTTTTTCGTAGTCCTTATATACGCTTATTTTTTTAACTATATCCGGGGGAACAACTTTTTTTTAGCCTATACCTTTTTTAGACTAGTGTCTTGACGCTACACTTTACCTCTCTTCACATAATTATAAATTAGATAAAGAGCTAATATTACTAGTACTTTTAGATATCTATTAGATATTTAAGGCGTAAGATAGTACGTAATAATAGTCCTAAAAAGTCTATTATAAAAACTAATAACCTATAGGGCTTTTACAAATAAATAAGGATTTTATATAAAGGTAGTAAAGTAACTTAAAGGTTTTATATAAAAGTAGGCTAAATAACCCTAGATATATTGTAAAGCTGTAGATATATAATATTATAAAAGCGTAGTAGGTGCGCAAGACCTAAATACTAAAAAATTTTTTAAATTAAGCTATAAGGACTATAAGGACTATAAAGAGATAATAGCTAATAAGTCTAGGGTAATAAAAATAAAGAGCTAGATATATAACTAAATAAAATAAAATATTCTGTATTAATTATTTTATTATAATTTTAAAACCTCTAGGTCTCTATTAAGACTGAAAATAATACTTAAAGTATTATTTATTTATAGACCTATTAGGCTAAAAGTCTCTACTCCTTCCTTTATTATAAGTAGGTATAAATTACACGTAAAGGGGAATATTTTTAGTCTTTTAGTATAGTAGTTATAGTATATTTTAAATTAGTATAAATTTAATTTAGCTATACTATATAAAGGGTGTATAATTTAAAAGATTATTATTATAAGTGTAAAGACACTCTTTACTTAAGTGTAAGCGCTAAAATAGGTACGCCTACGCTAGCCTACGCTAGTATTTTAGTATATACTCTTATTTTACTTTAGAGTACCTAGTTAGCTCCCTATATATAGATTTTTATTAAATATTAATATTTAATATCTATTTTTTAAGTTTTTATAATATAATTTACGTATCCCTCTACGCCTATAAATAAAATATTTATAAAATAATATTCTATAATAGACTGCGTAAGTACTAGATTTTAAAAAATCTATATTCTACTAATTATATAGCCGTAGTAGACTAATTCTTTATATTATATAAAACGTCTATTAGTGCGAATAAGATAGTAAAATTTTATATAAAAACTTTACTTAGGTAAACTAGTAATAGTACTACTATTTAAAAATCGGCTAGTAATAGCGCTATTTATAGATTAGTTAGTAATAGCGCTGTCTAAAAACTAGCTAGTAATAGTACTACTAAGAAGTATAATACCTAAAAATTAACTTAGTATATACTAGCCGATAATATATTATATAATTAGTTAAATAAATTACTTTTACTATTACTACCGTAATCGCCTAATATAGTAAAAAAAATTACTTTTAAACTTAAAATTAGTAAACCCTATAAGAGTATAATTACTAAATTATTAAATATTTTTTATAAGCTTAGTAAACGGTTTATAAATAGTCCTTTTATTAAAAAGGTTAAAAAGAATCTAATAGTAAATATAGGTAAAGGAATTTTAAAAAATAATTACTATAAAAGTAGCTTTAGCGTTTTCTACTCTATTCTACTAAATATTAGTAACGATAATAATAAAAATCTTAATATAATAACTATTACTAGTTAACCTATAATAGACTAGTAATTATAATATAGCTTTATAGTTAATTATAAAATATTTATTAAGTAAACTAAGGCTATAAAAGCTAATATTTTATTATTTATTAAAATAACTATTACGACTAATAAAAAGTACTTTAAAAAAAAATTTTAGTATAAATACCTTATTCTAGCGCGTATTCTATTTAATAAATAACTTATAAATAAGTACGTTATAGCTACTATCTTTTTTATTAATAACCTTTAAGTAAGTATCGTAGAATACCTAAAAGATTAGTTTACTATTATTTTAAAATACTTTTACTATTAAAGTACGTTACGTAGTAACCTAAATATAGCTAAATAAATAATTAAACTTATAAAATAGTTAAAAGTAAAAGTATAAAAACTATAATATATTACTAAAATAAATATAGCGCGACTAAAACTATAAATTTAATAATAAAAATAGAATCTTAATAGCGCCTTTTAGTTAGTTACTTATATTTATTAAAAGCGTAATAGCGTAAGAGACGACGTATATACCCTATAAAAGAAGCTAAACGTTAAATAGTAATATTAACTAACCGCTAATAAGGCTTTTAGTAAAATAATTTAATATAATAATAAATATAAGTAATATTTTACTATAGCGATTTAAGAAGCGCGTAAACTATAAAATAAACTAAAATATTTAAAAATATTAGTAAAAGCTTCCCGCGGTATTATAGCTAATAATAAGTTTTTTAAAAAAGATAAAAAGTATAAAAAGAATAGTAAAAATAAAAAGTAGAAGATAGTACTATATAAGTTACTATAAAATTTTACGTTCTTATACCTATTTAATAATAATAGTAACAATAGCTCTAGTAGTTTTAATAGTTTTTTTTATTATAGTAATATAGAGTTAACGTTATTTAATAAAATTTATTTTATATTTTATAAAAATTAATAGTAACGCGGCAGTACGTTAGCGTTAGTAGTTAGTATTACTACTTTTAAAAAAGAGCGCCGTTCTAATAATAGATAAAAGAATATTAATAAGTTTAATAGTATTACTAATAAAAACTTAAATATATAAATTAAAAATATAAAGATAAAGTTTTAGTAGTTATATAAGCTCTTCCCTAATAAATAGTCTAAAATTAAGTAATTTTATTAAGCGTATAAGGATTATACGCTTATTTATATTTATAACTATACTATTATAATATTAGATAACTTATATTAGAGTATACAAGAACTGTATAATAATTTATAAAAAATATTTAGTTTAATTAATTAATAACTTATTATACTTATAAAATTTAATTTTAGTAAGTTATAGTAACGCGATAATAAACTATTTAGTAAATATTTAGCGCGTTTTAAAAATAAAGTAATATAAGTATATCTAAAACCCGCTTTAATAAAGTTTAAAATTATAACTAATTTTAATTTATATTTAAAAGCTACTGTAACGAGTACGGCTCTAGTAAATAAAATTTAAATATAATTTATTTAGTAACTGTCTTAATATAAAATCTTTAAGGATATAGCTTATAGAAAGCCTAAAAAAAAAATAATAAAAATAGTAAAAATAATAAAAAGTCCGCGTAGGCTAGCGCTTCTATTAGTAAAAAACCTAATTTTAATAATAGGCATAATTTTACCTTTAACCTAAATTACTACCTATTAAAAAAGTTTTACGCTATTTAAGCTAAAAAAGTATATATATATTACCTAAAGCCTAACTATACGCTTAACTAAAATTAGTTTAAATCTTATAAAAAAGGCCTAATAGTCTTAGTACCTACTAAATAGTTTTAAATAATAAATACTTAAAATACTAATACTAATAACGCCTATAATAGCGGCTATAACGTTAGGCGTTAAAAAAAAGTATAGTCTTTAAAAATAGTTACTTTTAAAAACTTTTATCTACGTATAAAAAAGAAATTTTTAATACTTTCTAGTATTATTTTATAGTAGAGCGACGTACGCTAATAAGCTAATTAAGTCTATAATTATTTTTTACTTTATTAAGTAATATTTACTATATAGCTTATAATTTATAAAAATAACTTATTACTACCGCGGTATACGGTGCGACAGATTATTTATTTAATTATAATAAAAATCTACTATATAAGCTACCCTATAGTACTTAGATAAAACTAAAAGTATAAGTTAATATATTTAATAAAATATTAGTTACTACGCGCGTTTTTTTAGATAGTAGCTATACTAAATAGGTTATTAATACTAATTTTATATATATTTATAAGCTCTAGATAATTACAGCGTAAAGCCTTATTATTTTAAAACTTATTAATAGTAATATTATAGGTAAAATAATAGATATAGCTAAGGTGCGTATAGTAATTAAAGGATATATTAATAAAAACTAATACTAGATTATAGATATTATTAGTTATAATATAATAGTCGGAATAAAGGCATGCACATACTCCTCCTTTTTTGAAATCCCTTTTGGTCGCCCCGAGCCACCACAGCCACACTATTTGTTCGATTAGTATACAAATATATATAATAGTCGGATAATTATAGCTTAAAACTTATAATTCCTTATATAAGTAAAGCGAAAGAATAATAGTATTTAAATTAAATTATTACTATAGTAACTATTTATATTAGTTTTTATTTATTAAAATAACGTATAACTGGTACGATAACAGCTATATTAAAATAATTAAACTAAAAAATAAAAACGGCGTTAATATAGTAATTATTTTAGTTAAAACTATTATATAGATAGCTTATTATAATTTAAACTTTATTATCTAAATAATACTAAAAGACTAAATATATTTTAAAATAAGTAATAATACAAACAACGCCTAATATATTTATATAATTTTTATAAAAACTAAATAAGTTACTACTATAGCTACGTAAGCTAACTTTAATAAGTTTTATTTAAAACTTAATTAACTACACCCTATAATTAATAAAATTAAATAAAAATTACTAAAATAATTTTATTATATTACTAATCTATAGAATTTTAAAAAAACTACTAAGCTACCTCCGCATTAACTAGGTATTAATTATAAAATATATTTAAAAAAAAGGCAGTTAACTAACTGCGTAACGCTATTTTAGAGTATTATATAAAAAAGCTAAAATAATTAAGGCCTATATATAAACTAAAATAGTAAAAAAATATATTTATAAAAATAATTTTTTATTTACCGCCCTACTATTAATTATTAAAAAATCTAGAAGAGGTATCCGTATATATATTAACTATTATTACTTTAATAAAATTATAATTAAAAATCGCAATACCCTACTAAAGCTAAAAAAGATACTTACTTATATAAATAAAACTTACGTTTTTTCTAAATTTAATATTATCACAGCCTTTAATAAAATTAGAATTAAAAAGAGTAATAAGTATAAAACCGCCTTTCTTATATAGTTTAGTTTATTTAAATACGTAATTATACCCTTTAAATTATATAACACTCTAAATACTTTTTAGTAATATATTAATTAACTATTACGCAAATACTTAGACGACTTTTATTTAACTTACTTTAATAATATTATTATCTTTAGTAAAAGTAAGAAAGACTATAAATAATACTATCTTAAGATATTATATAAGCTTTATAAAGCTAGCCTATACTTTAATATTAAAAAATATAAATTCTCTATTTAACGTATTAGCTATTTTAGTATAATCCTATTAATAAATAGGTTAAAAATAGACCTAGCTAAGGTTAAAACCGTTATAAAATAGCGGCGATCTAAAATAGTTAAAAACGTTTAAGTATTTATTAGGTTTATAAACTTTTACTAGTAATTTATATACCGCTTTTTTTAGGTTATAAAACTACTAATTAAGTTAATACGCGGCGCTATAAAAAAAGTTATACTAATACCTACTACTAAAAAGGCTTTTAAATAACTTAAACGCGCCTTCCTTAACGCCCTAATACTTACCTACTTTAACCCTAATACGTATATAATTATTAAGACTAATACGTCTAACTAGATTGTTGCTAGTATACTATTATAGTATAATAAAAACAGTGTTTTATAACTTATTATTTTTTTTTAATAAAAATAAAACCGGCTAAGCTTAACTACTTTATTTATAATAAGGAACTTATAGTAATTATTTATATTTTTAAAAAATAGTAACCTAAACTTATTAATATACTTAACCCTATAAAGGTATTTTTTAATTATAAAGCTTTAGAATACTTTATAATAACTAAATAGTTAAATCGCTAGTAAGCCTAATAGACTAAATTTTTATTAAAGTTTAATTTTATAATTAAATACAGATCTAGTAAGAAAGGTATAAAACGTAATATACTAATATAATAAACTAGAGACGTCCCTATAAACGTATATAATAACTAAATATAATACTAATAATAGGTACTATTACCTTTTAAATAATTTAAACTACTTATATATATTATATATAATAGTAGCTCCTAATACGCTATATACTTAGCTAAAATCTTAATAGATATAATAGAGTTAAATACTATAAACTTATTTTAATAAATCTATAAAATTAGCGAAGAGCTATTCATCTCTAATAGTTAAAATAAGAATACTATTTTAAAACTTTATAATAGTTATAAAAACGCTAATAATACAAACCTATTAGGGCTATTTAAAGTAATTAGTTTCTATAATAACGTTATTAAAATTATAACTAATACTATAAAAAGCGGCGTACGCTGTATACCCTACTAGTTTTATTATAATCTTAATATTTATATTAAACTATAAAATTATCGCTTAAATAATAACTTATTATATATTAATAATAAAGTCTTCGTGCCCTATAATAATAAACTTTAAATACACCTTATATAACTATATTATAATAATTACGTTACTAGGTATAATAGTAAATATAAAATATATATATAACTATTATAATATTACTACTAGCTACGCTATATAAACAGCGTCGTCTATTATATACATAACTACCTTATTTATTTTAAAACAAAATTAAAACATAAGAGTAAGTATAACCTACTATACCTACTACCTATACTAGATACTTACTAGACTAGTATATTTATTAACTTTATTACGCTATTACCTAAAAGCTATTATAATAATTATAACTACAGATATATTATAGTCCTTATAAATAAATTATTAAAAAAGAAAAAGTTTATACTCTTAATATCTCTCGACGCAGAAACCTACGTTTAAGTTTTTATTAAATATATTTAGTATAAAAGAGATTACTTTTTAGAGTTTATTACTAACTATAGTACGTAATTTATATCTTAGTTCTAGAAACGCCTATATAAATAAGTTAGTATAACACCTAAACTATTAATAGCTTTTTATCCTAAAATAAATAGTTAGACGGAAATTACTAATTAGATATTAAAAGCTTATTTACGCTACTTTATTAATTATAAATAAAATAATTAGATAGAGTTATTACCTATTATAAAGTTTAAAGTAAATAGTAGTATTATATTTATAAATATAATACTATTTAAAACTATAAAGAAATACTTATTATATATAAATACCGAACCTCTTAGTATACTACTAAAAAAATAAAAGGTAATACGCAACGTATAAGCTATAAATAGACTTTTTATATATATAAACTATATAAGATAATAACTACGTTTAGTACTAATATAGGTATAAATAAAAATAAAAAAATACGCTAATAACTAATAATTACTAGCCCTAGAAATTTATATAGGCAACTAGATTATACTTAATATATATAATATTTATATACGTTACTCTAAAGAACTAAAGAATAAAAACCTTAAACTATTTAAGGTTATAAATATTTATAATAGGTAACTAAATAACTACTATAGTATAGGTTAAGTCTTTAAGCTTAATTTTACTAGTTATACTATACTTAAAAACGTCTATCTATAATTTTACCTATAGTTATTCTACTTATAGGATATAATATTACTACTAAAGTAATAATAAAAACTATAAAGTCCTATTACTATAAAAAAAGGACTACTTATCTATAACGTTAAAGTAATACTAAACTATAAAATTAATAAATATATAATTAATCTAGATACTAGCCGTAAAAGCCTACTAAAGTTTCTCGTTAAATAGAAGAACTATAATAACCTTAACTAATAATTTTATTTTAATATTATAGGCTATTAAAAATACTTTATAGAATACTACCGGCGTTACCCGTAAACGCTTTAATAATTAAGTATATTTTTTTTAGAGGCTTACGATATATAAATAGCTATTATTTAGTTTATAATAAATAAATAATTAACTAATAATAAATAACAGTAGAATAATTAATAAATAATAAAATATAACTAGTAGATAAATAGTATAATAAAATTATAAGGATAATATGACTTAATATAAAAGGCTCTTTTAGAGGTATAAATAATAGATAAAAGAAGCTATACTTACCTATTATACTTATAACTTTAATAGTTAGGTTATAATAAAAATAGTTCTGCAGCTTACTATTTAAATAGTTATATATTTTACTACTCTAATAAAAATATTTTATTTTTATAAGCGTCTAACTCCGCCCTATTATATAAAAGTTAAAAATATATAAAACTAATTATAAAGCTTTAGAGATAAAGCTTCTTAAAAAAAAAGATAGTATTATAAGTATAAAAGCGCCCTTTACTTAGATATAAGTATTAAGACAGATACGCCTACGCTAGTCTATACTAGCGTTTTAGTATATACTCTTACCTTACTTTAAAACACTTAGTTAGCTCCCTATACGTAGATTCTTATTAAATATTAATATTTAATATCTACTTTTTAAGCCTCCGTGATAATTATACTAAAAAAAAAAAATATTTTTTTTTTTTTAATTTTGCGTATAGCGTATAAAGTAGTAGGTTCTTAAATTATATATAAATTTAAATAATATTACGTAATTCGCACTTTATATTATATAATTTAAAGAGTATTACGCCTAAAACTAAAATAAGTTTTTAGCTTATCCTCTAAATAATTAGTAACTATATAAGAATAAACTATTTATTATTATTAAAATAGTTAGTAAGTATATAGTAAAATTTCTCGTATAAAACTATATTTTTATTCTTAACCTCTTATACTATCCTAAAATTAAATATACGTTTTATATAAACAGTAGAATCGTATATAATAAACTTAAAAATATTATTTATAATAAGAAAATTAATCTCTATATAATTAGGTTTCTTAAATAAATCTCTAAATATTATAATAATATTATTTTAGTATAGCTTTATTACTAGTATAAAGTTAAGCTTTTCTTTCTAAGTTATAAAGGCTTTTACTATATAGTTCTTCCTTAGGTAATTTTATTTTTTTAGCTTTTTAAGTTTAGATTATATAATTATATTCTCCTTTTTTATAGCTAGGGAGTTATTATATATAGGAGATTTACGGTAGTGTAGTTTTATATATATTTATTTTATAGTTAGTAGGCTATTTTTTAAATTTATAATAATATTTAGTTTATTAATTAACTATAATACGTACAGACCTATTTATTCTTTTTTTTTTTAAATTAGAACCTTTAATTTAATAAAAAGGAATAGAGTCTTTTATAGATCTAGTCTATTATATATATTAATTATATAGCTTAGTATAAGCTTTATATAATTAGTCTATAGGGCTTTTAAAGCTTTATAAATAGTATTAGCCTATATAATAATATTTAGTAATAGTAGAGATATTATATTAATTTTTAAATAGGCGCTAAAAATAAAGAGTATTAGTATAAGACTATTTAGGCCTATAGTATTATTTAGTACTTTTATAGCTATTTAAAAAATATTTTTATTACTTATATAATATCTAATTTTATATTTTAAAATATTAAAGACTCGCCGTAATAGGCCGTATACTTTTTTAATCTTACTAACTATCTAGTAGGCTTTTATTAATATTTAGTAATACTTTACTTTTATAATTTATACACTATTCTTAAACTCTCTTAAAGTAAAATTAGTACCTAGATTATATATAATAAAATCTAAAGGATTTTAGTAGATATTAATTTAGTATTATATAAATACTGCCTATACCTCTTATATAGATATTAAATTAAGAAAGATAGTAACCTAAAATAATATTTTTAAGTTAATAATATAAAGGATATCGCGGTTACTAATTTATATAATATTAATAATAATTTTATAGTTAAAATAGGTATTATTTTTAATAAAAAACTTAAATTTGTACAGAGCTGCTTTATATATTTAGTAGTAATAATATAGCTTTTAAATTTATTTTAGTATAGTAAAGTTAATCTTATAGTCTATATTATAAAGCAGCTTATAAACTTATTTTATATAAAAGTATCTAAAGCGTTTATAAAGTCTATAAAGTTTTTTTTTAGCAAAAAATAAAATAGCTTTTATATAACTTATATTAAAAAATAAATATTTTTACTTATATATAACTAGAACTATATATAGAGTAGTTAATCTAAATAGATTCGCTAGTAATATAGAGCGTATAAAGTATATAGCTATAATTATATAATTATATAATCTATACTAGCGTATAAAACCTCTATCTAGCTATTATACGGATAGCAGAGAGGAGATAAATTATTAATTAAAATATAGCTATTATTATTTATTATTTTATACTATTTTTCTATTTTCTATAATATTACAGACAACTACTACTCTATATAAATAGAGTATAATTATCCTAATACTAATTAATAGTTAGTTAATTAATTTATTTAACTACTTATTACTAGTAATTAATTAGATTTCTTTATCTACTATATAAGCAGATTAATTAATTCGTTTAACTACTCTATAACTAGTAGTTAATTAGATTTAATTATTTATTATAAATTAGTAAGAGCGTATAGAGAAGTTAAAGTGTTATTAAATCTATACTACATAAAAATACTTTTATATATTACGCAACTCTTCCCCGTATCTATAAATAAAAGAAAGTATATTAAATTATATATTTTATTAAAACCTTATCCGTATAAAAGATAAAAATAATTTTTTTTAAAACTAAATTACTTTATATAAACGCGTTAGTACTATAAGCTAAAATTATATAATTAATTACATATTATATAAACCGAATAATATAATAGTACTAAAAAAAACTTCTTCTATAAGGAAAGGTAAGAAATATATAATAGAGATAAATCTAAATTTATTATAAAAAAAATATATTTAAAAATATAATATTTCTATATAAGTACTTAAAGACTAAACTAAGTTATAATACTAAATATAGGATCTAAATATTTAGAATAATTTATCTACTAAACAATTTAATATATACAGTAATAGATAATAAAAAAAAATAATTATATAAATTATTTTTTAGTATTTTTTTTTCTTTTATATATTATATTCTTTTACTTTATCGCACGAATGTTAAAAGAAAATTTTTTTAAAATATTATACCTAAAAAAAATAAAAAAAAAATAAAAAAAAACTTTTTTTTTTTTAATATCTCTAATCCTCCTCTATATTAATAAAGAAAAAATAAAAGAAAAGATAAAAAAAACTTAAGTATAATACTTATACTAGACTTTACGCGACTACTATATATAAAAATTATATATATTATTTTAGTATCCTATTAACGTGTAATACTCTATAAAGGGTAAAAGTCTAGTATTACTATTATACTTTTATATATACGGCTGCGCCTTTAGAACTTCGCGTAACTAAACTAAAAATATATAAAAATAGTCTTTGCAGTAAATAATTTTTATAGTAAAAAAAGTTAAATTAGTATTACTAAATAAGATAATATTTATATTATATAAAAGTAGCTAGTATACTACGTACTTATTATCTTATAAAATATTACTATATAAAAAGAATTATACAGGGAAATATACGTACGTTAATATATAAAACTAATAAAAATACTCTATTAATAGCTATTTTAGTAAAAATAATAACTTAGATTTATCTACTAAATATAGGAGCTTATATAAAGGCGAAGCTAGGTATAATTATAATTTACTACGGTTACTATAGCTGCTATTACTATTTATATAAAACTAGAACTATTTTAAAAATTTTATTAGAGGTTAACTTTATATAAAAAAGGATAGCTAGAAAGTTAAAAAAAAAAGAATAATATCTAAAACTACGTATAAAGATAATAATAAATAAAATTAAAAAAAAAAGAGATATTATAAAGAAAAAAAAGCTTCTTTTTATATACTACTATTTTATATATCTTTAGACCGACCCTTCTTAACTATTATATAATAACTCCTTACTTTTATTTATTATAATTTTACTTTTTACTTTCGCGTAATATATAAAGTTATTAACTCTTTACTTTAGTTTACTATAATTTTAATTAACAAGTAGTAGTATACTATACTATTTTACTCCTTATTATTATATAACGCATAAATAATAGACTATAATTTAGTTATATAAAAATATATTAAGATAAAGGGATATTTATACAGAAAAAAAAAATAGAAATATAAAAAAATAGAGTATTTATACGGTATTACTATAAAAAGAAAAGTTACTAGTATATATAGAGTAGTTAATCTAAATAAATTTACTAGCAATACAGAGCGTATAAAGTATATAATTATAGTTATATAATTATATAATTTATACTAGTATATAAAACCCCTATCTAGCTATCGTATAGATAGCAGAGAGGAGATAAATTATTAATTAAAATATAGCTATTATTATTTATTATTTTGTACTATTTTCCTATTTTTTATAATATTATAGACGACTACTACTCCGTATAAGTAGAGTATAGTTATCCTAATAAGAACTATTATACTATTTTTATATATAATAACGTCTAATATATTATTAAAATATACTCTTATACAGTTAGTATTTACTAAAAATAGTAAAAAAAATATAAAAGTATTTAAAATAGAGTAAATTATTATACTAATTAGATTCTTAATCTGTATAGTAATAAGAGTATATATTAGTATATTACCTCTAAAACTAATAATAGTTTTTTTTAAAGTTTAATTAATTTTTATACTAGGGTTTTTATAAACGTACGCTTTAAACTAGTTTTTACTAACTATTAAAAATTTAGCTATACTTATATTTTAAAGTTCGCCTTAGTACTGCGTACGGTATTTTTTTTTAAGAGTAAATTACTTAGCTATCTCCCTTTTATTTATAGAGAATATATCTTCTACTATTATATAATAGAGGAATAAGGTAATAATAAAATATTAAACTACTTTTTTCCTTTTTTAAGGACTAAAATTAAATATAATTTTATTTTTTAATTTTTTTATATTATCGTATAAGAATTTTTTAAAGTCTTAAATATAGAGAATAATATTATTCTAGAAAGGTATTTCCTTATAAAACTTTTTATATATTATAATATACTAATTACGTACTTAGGCTTTATCTTATATAGAGTAGTTTAATAACTAGTATTTTTTTTTATAGTAGATAAAGTACTTTTTTTTTATTACTAGAATTATACTTCTAAATCTCTAAAAGGGTTATTATATATAAAAATAGAATTATTAGCGCTAAAGGGGTTTATTTTTATTATTAGTATACCTTTAGTCTATATAAAAGGTCTTCTACAATACCTATAACTAAATATAGTATATATATTAGTAATTTATATTAATTTATAGTATAGATTTTAAATTACTTAGTAGTTCTTTATACGTAGACTTTATTAAAAATATAATTTATTTAAGTTTTAGTTAATCTCTATATACTTATATAATTACTATATAGAGTAGTACTTTTCTTTTAAACTAAAGGCCTAAAGCTCTTTATACTAAAATTAATTTATTAATTATTACCTCTAAGGCTTTATATAAAGTCTTATTAAAGTTTTCTTATTTAAATTATATAAAGGTAATAGTAGTCTAATTAATCTAATACTAGTTATAGTTAATATATATATTAAAATAGTAGTTTAACTTATTATATAATTATTTTTACAAGTATTTTAAACTAATATTATATAAATAAAACTAGTCCGCGTAATTTTCTAAAATATTTAAAAAAATAATAGTATACTATAACTGTTAGATATTAATTCTCTAGTAAAACTTAATATAAATATAAATTTTATTAGATAAAATATTATACGGGTAACCTATATAGTTATTTACTTTTTTCTATATTTTCTAAAATATAATTATCTTTTATAGATTAAGCTTCTTTAGTAATATATCCTATACAGGTAAAAATAAAAATATTAAATTTTAGTAAGTAGTATATAAAGGTTAAAAGATTAGTAAGTAATTAATTATTAATATTCTATAACTAGTTCCTAAGAGAAATAGTAATATTTTAAAATTATATAATAGTAGATATATTAAGTATTATAGTCTACTATTATATATACCTAAAGGCGGTACTAGGATATATAAATTATATAAAGTCTAAAGTTATTTAGGTTTATATAGTCTATATCTAAAAGCGCGACGCTGCCGTCGCTAAAAAAAATAAAATAAAGGTATATACATACTCCTCCTTTTTCGAAACCCCTTTTAGTCGCCTATATAGCCACTACAGCCACACCCTTTTATTTAATTAATATATAAATATATAGTCTATATCTATACTTATATAATATAAGCCTAAAATTCTTTAGATAATACTTGTATAGCAGAATTAATTACTTATATAATATATATTATAATAGTTAGCTTCTTTACTATATAGAAGGTATAGTTAAAGTATATAAAATATTTAGCTATTAGCTAAGAATTTAGAGGTTTAAATTTAATAGCTTTTATACGGGTTATTCTATAGTAATAATTAAGCTTTTTATTAAACTTCTTAATCTTATTTAAAAGTCTTTAACTTCCTAATATCCTTTTATAATCTAAAAAAGAGTTTATATAAAACTTATTAGTATTCTTCCTTATTTATCTACTAGAGGTTATACGCCCTTATTGTATAAGATTCTTAATAGTTTTCTTTAAAATACTTATTTTAGCAAAATAAAATAGGAATAGTTTTACTTAGTAAATATATTATAGTATAAAATAACTAGATTTTAGCTATTCCTTTATTTTATATAAAGTTTTATAATAACGCAGCTAACGTACGTATTAAGTTATTTAATAAATAAATTATTTAAAATATCTAGATTTTTTATCTAGTATTATAACTTAGTCTAGTCTCTAAATACTTATATAAAGATATTATATCTTTAAATATATTTTTTTTATAATAAATTTAGATCTGTTTTTATTATACGCTCTTTACCTTTCCGTATAGAAAAAGTTTCTCCTAGTACTATTATATTATTTAATTTATATAATTAATTATACGGTTTTAGCTTACAGTGCTAGTAGATTTATATAAAATAGTTTAATTTTAAAAAAAGTTATTCTTATCTTTTATACGGATAAGGTTTTAATAAAATATATAATTTAATATACTTTCCTTTATCTACAGATACGGGAAAGAGTTATACTATATATAAAATTATTTTTATATAGTATAAGTTTAATAATAACTTAACCTCTCTGTACGCCCTTACTAATTTATAGTAAATAAAAAAATCTAATTAACTACTAATAATAGAGTAGTTAAATAATTTAATTAACTAATTACTAATTAATATTAAAATAATTATACTTTATTTATATAGAATAATAGTCGTCTGTAATATTATAGTAAATAAAAAATAGTATAAAATAATAAATTGCAAAATAGTTATATCTTAATATTATTAATTAATAGCTTATCTTTTATCTGTACAATAGCTAAATAAAGTTTTATACTTACTAGTATAGATTATATAATTATATAACTATAGTTATATAATCTATATACTCCGTATTACTAGCGAATCTATTTAGGTTAAATACTCTATATACATTAACTATAATAAAAATAATATATTATTTAAAATATAAGCTATACACTATTAATTCCCTATACTCTTTATTATAGATAGTATAGGGAAGTTAAAAAAAAAGTAATAATAAAGAATACCCTTTTTAATATAAAAGACCTTTTTAATTAGTAACCTAAAAAATACGAGAAAAGTAGCTTATAAAGGGAAAGATTAGCAGATTTTATTCACTATATTAGGGGCTGCTTACTAAGGCGTTTAGGGGTAAAACAAATTAGTAAATATAGATAATTTTTAGAACCGTACTTTAGGCTTTTATAACTTTTTATGTAAGGTATATAATTGGCTTATTATAATATATAGAATATTATATTATATATTTTATTAGTGTTTTAATTATCTTTATATATAAATATATAAATATAATCATATAACTATTAAAAAAAGTTAAATTTATAAATTTTTAATAATAAACAAGTAAATAATATATTACTAGTACTTACTATAGTGTTATTAACGTTCTATAAGTATCTTATAATAGTTAAAAAGTAATAAAATATTATTATTAATAACTTGTTATAGTATTCTATTTTACTTTTTAAAAAAAACTCTTTTAATAGCCTCTATACTTTCTTACAGGGGGGTAATATTTGGAAAGGGTTAATCTAAAAAGGTACCGTTTTTAAAATAATATAACTTTTTAGTTATAAGGCCTAAAAATAGGAAAATAATACTATTTTAAAGAAAAAGACTAGTATATTCTATTCAGCTTATTAGGGGCTGCTTACTAAGGGGTTTAGAGGTAAAAAAAATTAGTAAATAAAAAAAGTTTTTAGAATCCTATATAAGATATAAAATTTATTTATTTTTATATATATTATATTAGCACTTATAATATATAAGTATATAAAACATTTTTATATATTTATATATTCTTTATATAATTATATATAAAAGTGACTTTTTTAAATTTCTAATAATAAACTAGTAATAATAAATTACTACTACTTAGTATAGTAGCTTTCAGTTTTTATAACTATCTTATAACGGTTAAGAAGAGATAAAATATAGTTATTAATAACTTCTTATAGTATATTATTCTACTCTTTTATAATTAGGCTAGTAAATCTAAAATACTAAACTTTTTCTTAAAACTTTAATAACTTTAGCAATACTAGGCCTAATTAGGTAATTCTTAGCTTATTTAGGCTAGTTACTCTAAAATTTTCATCTAGTTAATAAATTACCTAATTAGGACTTAGTATTTATAAAGTTATTAAAGTTTTTATCCGAGTCACCCTACTATGGAGTTGGGTTGGGGTTATAAAAATAGGTTACTTAATAAATTTAATAATACTAGTCCTAATTAGGTAATTTTTAATAAAATTAAAATTTTAGAGTAGCTAATTTAAATAAGGTAAATATTACCTAATTAGTCCTGGTATTGCTAAAGTTATTAAAGGTTAAAAAAAAAGTAGGATAGTTTATTTAACCAGTATATTTATAATAACTCTTTTAAAGACCTCTATACTTTATAAACTAGATCCTACACCTAAATTAGCCTTTTTATTTTTATTTAGCCCTTATTTTAAATAACTTTATATATTTTCTATAGGGGCTAAATTAGGGCTATAGGTTAGGTAAAGAAATAGTATAATTTTATTATTTTTAAACTAGTTTAAAACGTCTGTTATTTGGTAAATAGGGATATTATTTTATTAATATTACTAACCTAGATTAATATTAATATAAAGATTATTATTATAATATAATAATATAATATATATATATATATATATTATTATATTAATAGAAAAAGGGGTAAAGAAACTTTATACAACTTACCCCTTTTTATCTTTAGTTTAACTTTAAGTATAAGGACTTTATTTATATAGTCCTTAGTAATAAAAGAAGTAAAAGAATTATATATTTTAATAAATACTAAATTACTTCTACCTTCTATCTAAATTATATCCTAAACTTATAAGGTAAGGTCTTATTCTATAAAATAATTAATATAATTAATATTAAGAAACTAAAACTATAACTAAAAAGTATATAGAAAGTTGTATATTTTAATATATTAAAAAGTTAAAATAACTTACTTTATAATTAGCTAATAGCCAGTTCTTTTCTAATTTTATTATTACCCCTCTTTCTATAATATTATTTATTCTTTTATCCCCTTTATATTACTAACTTATTAGAAAATATAATCTTTTTTATGTTTATATTTTTTACATTATTTATATTCTCTTTAGCGTATTTTAACTTTTTTTTTTAGCGTTTTCTTTATTTATTATTAGTTTTTTTTACTTATATTAATTATATAACCCTCCTCTTTTAAAACTCTTTTTAATTATCTTTTTATATTCTCTAGATTATTTTTTAATAGTATTTTTTTATTTTCCTGTTTAGGACTTTTAATAAAGTCTCTATTGATAACTATTTTATTTCTATTAAATAAGTTTTTTATACTCCCTATATAAACTTTTTTTATATTATAATTCTTTTTATATTTATTTTTAATACGTTGTATAGCGTGATTAATAGTAGTAGAAGACTTTTTTTAAAGTAGTAGTAATTAAAATAGAAGAATTATTTGCTGTTAAAAGTAAATTAATATTATATTTAAGTTTTAAAAGATTTAGTACTATTTTAAGAGAATAGAAGTTTAAGTTTATAAAAGTTAAAAGATATTATTATATACTATAATATTAATAATATATTACGTAAGTAGTGATAATAAAAGCCGAAGTAATATTTTTATAATTAATATAATTTTATTATTAGATTACTAATATACTTCGAAAGTCTAGTCACGTAACCTAGACTAGACGTAAAAAAGTATAGTTAAAATTTTAGTTAAATATATTTACTAACTAAAAAGTTATAGAAACCTAAAAAAGGGGCTAAAATATTTGTTATATTTAAGTAATTTTAATTTATTACAGGTAATATATAGGACGTAGCTAAAATCCTAATATAGGTCCCTATTATTTTCTCTTTAAAACGGTATTATTCGCGTATTTTTAGGCTTAGCAACTAATTTTATATTAATTTTTAAAAATAGTAACTTTTTAGAGTAACCCTTTTCTAATATCACCCCCCTGTAACTTAATTATATATCTAAGTTAGCCTTTTTATTTTTACTTAGTCTAGATTTAAATAATTCTATATATTTTTTCTATAGGGTAAATTAGTGTTATACGCTAGGTAAAAAAAAAAAAAATTATAATTTTTTTACACTAGTTTAAAACGTCTGTTATTTTATAAATAAGTATATTACCTTATTAAAATAACTAATATAAATTAATATTAATATTGGGTTTATAATAATAATATGATATAATAGTATATTTATATAAATATATATATTATTATACTAAAAAAAGTACTAAAAAATCTATTAAGTTACTTACACCTTTTTATCTTCGGTTTAACTTTAGGGATAAGAGCTTTTTTTTCTATAGTCTTTAGTAGTAAAAGATATATATAAATTAGATATTTTAGTAAATATTAAATTATATATACTTTTTAACTAAATCGCGTTCTAAACTTAGAATATTAAGTCGTAACTAATAATATAATTAATATAATTAATATTTAAAACATAAACCTATACTGTGAAAATAAATAAAATGCAATATATTTTATAATATTAAAATATTAAAACAACTTACCTAATAATTAACTAATATCTAAATTATTTCTAATTCTATTTTTACTTTATTTTCTATTTTATTTCTTTTTAACTGCTCTACTTTATATTTTTAACTTATTAGGAAATATTATTATTTTAATAATTTATATATTTAATAATTTTTATATTTCCTTTAGCGTATTTTTATATTTCTTTTAGTATTTTTTTTTAATAATTATAGATTTTTTTTATGTATAGTAATATTATAATACTTTACTTTTAAAATACTATTATAAGAATATTTTTAAATTATTTAGACTAATTTTAGATATTACTCCTTTATTTTTATTTTTAGGGCCTTTAATTACGTCGCTATTAATAATTCTTTTTACTTATTAAATTATCTTTAAAACTCTACTCCTTTCACCTTTATTTATTTTATTATTATTATAATTTTATTTTTAATATATTATATAGTATTATAAATACAATTAACAGTTCTTTTTAAAATTAAAATAATTATTAGAATAGAAGTCTTTACTATTAAAAGAAGATTAATATTAAATTTAGCGCGATATTAAAAAAATAGAAGTTAAAGTTTATAAAATTAAAAAAATATTATTATATACTATAATATTAATAATATATTAAGTAATTAGTAGTTTTATAAATAGGAGCAAAATGTTTACTAATTATATAGATATAGTATTATATAATAAATCCTTATTAAAACTTAGGTTATGTAACCTATAACAGGCCTAAAAGGATATAGTAAAAGCTTTAGTTAAATGTATTTAAGAATTAAAAAGTTATAGGAACCTAAAAACGGAATTTAAAAAAGTATAATATTTAGGTAATTTAAGCTTATTATCTATAGTAAATAAGGAATAGCTATAATACTTATATAGTCCTCTATTATTTCCTCTTTAAAATGGTATTATTTATATATTTTTACAATTAGTAATTAATTTTATATATATATTTAAACAAGGTATTATTTTTAATTATTTTTTTTTCATTCTACTGTAAGATATTTTATTATTTTTATATTTTATTTCCCTATATCTACCCCTACGTACTAAGATATACAATATAATAAATCCTTAATATAACTTATTTATTAAAAATATTAATAGGAATTAAGACTTAGAAGAGTAGACTATAAAAAATAGGTATAGTATAAAAACTTACTAAAAATATAATACTTATATAATAAAATAATTAAAAATTAGTTTATTTACTCTTTATACTATATAATTAGTTTAACTATATAGATAATACTTATAAGACTATTATCTAAACTAGATTATTAATACTATTTATATTATATTACTTTTTTTCTTTTTAGAACTTGCTATAGTTTTATTAAATATAATATACTATATATAAATCACTTTTATATTATTATAAAATACTGTCCCTTCGACCTATTAATATAAAAAGACCCTTCTCTATTCTATAAAAAATATATATTAACTAGTAAGCTATCTACTACTCCCTCTTATATATTATTAAGTATAGAGTCTTCTATATTTTATAAGGCTAAGTATACTAATAGGAAGGATAATTTATAATAAATTATATATATATATATATATATATACTATAAAAATACTCTTAACGTTTTATAGAAGTAAATATACTATAAAAATAAAATATACTACTAAACTAAAAAATAAATTTATAGTTTATACTATTTATATAAGAGTAATACTTTTATATTTAAAACACTAGAACTACTTAAAAAATATTATTTAAAAAGAAGGTATAAAGATCGACCTATAACAATTAAGAATTAGTATAGAAAAAAAATTTTTTTATTAATATAGATTTTATTAAAAATTTTATTACAATAAAGGATAGAATTATATACTTAAAATAGGTGTATAATATATAAAATACGGTTTTCTACTTATTACTTTTTATAATATAAATATAATAGTAAGCTTTTTATATAGTTAGTTTAGAATAAATTTATATTTTTATAAAGTAGGATAGTAATTCTGTAATTAGTAAAAGAGTATTATAATATTTATATATAATTTTATAAAAGCCTTTATAGTTTATATAATATCTAAGTCTACTACTTATTTTTTTATATAAATAGTAGAGGTTTTAGTAAAAAATTTTAATTACTAAATTTAATTATATTTAAAATACCTTTTTATATACTTTTTAAGAACCTTTAGCTTAGTAACTAAAAGGTTATATATAAAATAATATAGTAAAAGATACTATATTAAAAAATAATTTTTAAATTATTTAGTCCATACTGTATAGAAATATTATAACTTTAATTTAAAGCTTAATATAAGGTATTAGAGTATTTAAGTTAAAAAAAAGTCTTTTTTGTATATTTATTTTATTTATTATAGACCTAAATTTTTATTAAATCTATAAGATATATATATATTTACATAATTAGGTTATATACTGTATGCTTAATATATATATATATATATACTACTATAACTTTTGTATAAAATTATTTATAGAGATAGGTCTATATAAACCTCTTAATTCTTTTTAATTATTAATTTTATAGAAGAATTTATAATTATATAATTAATATTATCTATTTTATATATAATAACTACTACTTAGGTATATAAACTATAAAGTTAATAAATTTTTATCTATTTTTTTAACTCTTTACTCGGTAGGGTGGTATAGTAAATAAGTGCCTAAAAATATATAGATTTATTTAATTTTAATATTATTTATATATTAAAGGTTTAATTCCTCTTCTTATCGTAGTATTCTTTAAATACGTCTACTTTACTAGTAAAAAGTAGAATTTTTTATAAGTATAAAGCACCGCTAGGAAATTAATATAAAACTATAAAAAGCTAAAATTCTTATACGGAATACGCTACATCTAAAGATATAAATAAAATATTTAAAATAAAAATTACTATCTATAGTTAGATAAGATAAAAATCTATTCCTAAATAGGCCTAGCGTAGTGAACTAGGCCTAATTAGGTAGTAGATTAGTAATTTAGTTTAACTATTTAGTAATATAATAACCTAGTTAGGTAGCGTTAATATAAAGGACTTATTTTTTTTTTTTTTAAAAAAAAAAACAAAACTCGTTACTCTATACACTCTTACTTATAAATTATAATATCTATTTTTTTATTATATTCTCTAAGTTATATAAATAGCTCTCTAATTTTTTTATTATAATTAATTAAAATTAATTATTACTATAATAGTATTATTTATATAAATATAATATATTTAATTAATAAAACTAAAACGGTAACCTAGTGTTTAGTTAAAAAAAAAAAGGTAATATATAAGAAAAACGTGCTAGTGTTTATATAGTTTACAAAATTATTATTAATTATTTTATAAATTTTAAATTTAGGTTACTCTTACTATAACTAATTATATTTTTAAATTATATTAGTAGCTACTTCTATTGACTATATTACAATTGTAGTAAATTAAATTATATAAAATATAATAGAGCTAATATAATTTATATATATATTTTATATTTAGGTATAAATATAATATTAATACTCCTCTAAGTAGTCTTAGTAATAACGTAATATTTTATTAATATAAAACACTCTATTATAGATATAAAGAGATATATAAGAGTAGACTAAAGGCAAATATTTTTTTATATAATATATAGATTCCACGTATACGTATTCTCTAAAAAAAATATAAATATAAACTTATAATATATTTATATATTGTATAGGATAGAAAAAACAATAATTAATATAAAAAGTAAAAAGTATTAAAATTATTAGTAGTCTTATAAAAAGTATTTTAATAAAGAATAAAACTAAAATATTAAGAAGAATAGAGAATATAATTATATTACATATAAGTATATTTATTAAAATTTTTATATTTCTATATAGAAGCTACTTACTATTAAAAGGTATTAGGATAGAGGGGTGATATAAAAGAAGTATAATTAAAAAAGACTAATTTTTAAAAGTTTAATAACTCTATTAATATTAAATTTAAAAATTCAAAAAAAATTTATCTATAGGAAAGATTCTATAATATAATATAACAAAGCCTATATTATATATTTATATATTAATCGCACAAATAGTGTGGCTGTAGTGGCTTAGGGCAACTAAAAGGGGTTTTAAAAAAGGAGGAGTATATGCATGCCTTCATACTTAATGTGTCAAAAAAGCCAGGTAAAGTAATATTAAAAAGATTAAAGCCTAATTAAGCTTAGCGTATTTATAGCCTAAAATATATAATCTTAAACTTAAGACTCTTTTTTTACTTAGATTTACGTATTTATAACTTTGTGGCTAGCGTATAAAATTAGCTATAATATATATATATATATATATATATATTACTATTTTATATATATTAATTATATTAATATTTATAGTATAGATTAATAATATGTTACAAAAATTATCTTATATTATATTAGAATAAGAAAATAGAAAAGGTTAAAATACTATATAATATATCTTACATAATTAGTATATTTATAATTTTATATATAATAATAAATATTATAGTTATAATTTATAGTTTATAATATATTATTATTACTAGATAATATATATTTAAGATTAGACTAACCCAGTTAGGTAATAATACAATAGTAGTAATATAGTATTTTATATAGTCTAGAATATAATATAAAATTAATTTTATTATTTTTACTATATTAGCAGTTACGAGACTTTAAATTAATTAAACTTTAAATAGTTTTTAGACTACTATTTATTTAATATAATAGTAAATTAAATATTTATTTTATTTAGAGTTTTAAATTATTATAAATAAGATATATATATAGTTTCTTAAATAACATTTAATATCTCTAAACTAAGACTTTAAATTCTAAATTTAAGATACTAAATATTTTAATAAGAAATAATATTTAAAATTTATGTTATAAATATTATATTGTAATTACTAATACACATATATTTAATAGCTAATTATATAGGGTAGTTAAAAAGTTATATATATATAAATCTAAGTAAAAAAATAGTTCTATATTTAAGACTATATAATTAAGGCTATAAATACGCTAAGCTTAATTAGACTTTATTATACTATATCTTATAATCTTTTCTCTACATATATTTCTTTTTAAATTTTTAAATTTAATATTAATAGAGTTATAAAATTTTTAAACACTAGTCTTTTCTATATACGCTTTTTTTATATTACTCCCTTATAAAATATACTATTCTATTTAAGTATATTTTAGCGTTACCTTATATATAGCTTGTAAATTCTAAATTAATTTCTTTAATTTTTTTTAATATATATTATAATTTATATAGTTAAATAGGGCGTATATACAGTAAAACTATATATATATTTTAACTTTTTCGATATATTAAGTATAAAGGCATACACATACTCCTCCTTTTTTGAAACCCCTTTTGGTCGCTCCGAGCCACTACAGCCACACTATTTATTCGATTAATATATAAATATATATATATTTTAACAAAATAGGAAAGTCCTATAGTCTTTAAAAATATTTATATACTATATACTTATAATTATATATAGAAGTTTTTTATTATTTCTATTCTTTATTTTAGCTGTGTTCTATAAGCTAATAGGTAAGTTAATTTATTATATTTTAAATTTAGAGCCACTTCTTTTCTCTACTAATATTTATTTTATTTAGTATTTAAGTTTTAAAACTATTAAAGGCTATAATATTACTTTAAGTACTAAAATTACTAGACTTTTTTATATATTATATTATATCTTCTAGAACTTCTAAAAATAATATAGATTATAATAAAACTACTTTTTTATTTTTATTTACTACTACTATAAACGTATCCTTTCCTTATACGTCTAACTATAAAATATACTTAAACTATTCTATAATATTTTATTTTAGCTTATATAAATCTATTATATATATATCTTGTGAAAATTATTAAACTAATAATAATATAGAACTAACTTTATTATTATTATTTTATATTATACTTAATTTTTTTTAAAAAAAAATATAAGCCTCTTATAGTAAGGCTACCTAACTATTTAAGAAAATTATTTTATCTTTTAGGTAAACTAATAACTAGAGCTTTAATTATTTTAATTGTTTTTTAATTATTTTATTACTAAATATAGTTTTATTAAATTACTAAATTATTTAACCTAATTAGGCCCAACTCGCCATGCTAGACTAATTTAGGAATAGATTTTTATCTTATCTAACTTATTAGATAGTAAATATCTTACTTATATCTTTAGATATAATGTGTTTTATATAAAAATTTTAGCTTTTTATAGTTTTATATTAATTTTTTAATAATACCCTATACCTCTAAAAACCATGATTTTTACTAGCAAAATAGGTATATTTAAAGAATATTATAAATAGAAATAGAATTAAACTCCTAATATAAGAAATAATAACAAAAATTTAGAAACTTTCGTAAATTTAAAAGATTTCTAGGTACTTATCTACTACACTATCCTACCTTAATATAAGGCTATTATAAGCTACCACAGCCACACTATTTGTTTAATTAGTATACAAATATAAGGCTATTATATATACCCTTCTCTATTTAATTTATAGTATTCGTGTAACTGTGTATCTAAATAGTAAGAACCTATAATTATTAAATAATTTATAATCTTATTTATAAAATACTTTTTAGTTTTAAAATAAATAAGATTTTTAAATGCTTAACTAGTAAAAATAATATACCTATTACTAAATAAGTTAATTACTTAGCCTAAGTAAGTTATAATTATAGAGAAGAATAAGCTAGAAATTATTAGTTTTTAAAATCTAAAGTATGAGAACTACTTATATAAAAAAAAGTATTAAATCACTATATTATATATACGTAAAAGAAAAATTAATTATTTATTTTAAAGAGCTTTATAAACTAGTACTATAAGCTTTAAAGTATTATTTTATAATATACCCTCTAGTTACGCTTATAGAAATAGCTTAACTATTTAAATAATCAAAAATTAACCTTTTTAAGCTTATAGCGACTTAAGAATTTTTTAGATATAAGGTAATAATTATTATATATTTATATATTAATCGAACAAATAGTGTGGCTGTAGTGGCTTAGGGTAACTAAAAGGGATTTTAAAAAAGGAGGAGTATGTGCATGCCTCTATATTAAATAGTATAGCTAGTATTAATTATTATTTATAGTAGATATAGCCGTAAAGACGCTATCTACTTTTATTACCTATTTAAATAGATATTTTTATTTAAATAATAACGTTTTAATTTATAATTTAAGGAGCATTATTAATGAAAATAATATAATATAATATAATAATAATAGTTAAAATAATAGATATTATAATATAATATTAGTAATTAAAAACTTACTACGTAATAATTTATACACTAATTTTTTTTTTATATTATTAGGTAGTGTAGTATAGTGTGCAACTGCCTAGAAATATATAAATTTATTAAATTTTAATATTATTTCTATATTAGAGATTTAATTCCTCTCTTTATTATAGCATGCTTTAAATGCGCCTACTTTACTAGTAAAAAGTAAAATTTTTAAAAGTATACAGTACTACTAAGTAATTAATATAAAACTATAATAAACTAAAATTTCTATATAGAATACGTTTTATTTAAAAATATAAATAAGGCTTTAAAGTAAAAATTACTATCTAAAATTAAATAAAATAAAAATCTATTCCTAAATAGGCCTAGCGTAGTAAACCAGACTTATTTAGATAATAGATTAGTAATTTAGTTTAACGATTTAGTAATATAATAACCTAGTTAAGAGGATTAAAACCCCGAGTTACTATAGCCACACTATTTATTCGATTAGTATATAAATATATAAGAGAATTAAAAAGCCAGTTCTAGTTTATTTATAAAATAAAATACTTTCTTTAAATAGTTAGGTAGCCTTAATAGAAAAGGCTTATTTTAAAAAATAAAAAAAAAAAAAAAAAACCTTTATAATTAGCAAGAGAGTATATAGCCTTATAGATAATATATCTAATTATCTATAATAGTAATATTATAATATATTTATATACTAATTAAATAAATAGTATAACTATAGTAGCTTAGAGTAACTAAGAGAGATTTTAAAAAAGGAGAAGTATATATATACCTTTATACTTAATATATTAAAATAATTGTAATATTATAAATTATAAGTTTAAGCCTCGTTCTTATCTACTTTAATTTACTATTTAATTTATTAATTTATATAATATTTTATACTTTATTTTATTAGATTTAGTTCTGTTACTTAATTAGACTAGTTAATTACTTAAATAAATTTATATATTTCTATATTAGGTTAGCGTAGTAATCTATATCTAATAAGGTATATATTATATCTAAATAAAAAACTATCTTATTTTAATTAAATAATTAATTAAATTTTACTATAGATTACCTTACTAGTTTATTATATATTAGTTACGAATTAAAGAATTAATTGTTAGTTTACTTAAAAGATAAAAAACCTTTCTTAAATAGTTAGATAGTCTTAATATAGAAGGCTTATTTTAAAAAAAAATAATAACTATATTATTATTTATTATTCTATAAAATTCTTTTTAAATATTACTATTTTTTTTTTAAAAAAAAAATAAGTTATTTATATTAAGGCTACTAAACTATTTAAGAAAAGTATTTTATCTTTTAAGTAAACTAATAACTAGCTCTCTAATTTCTAAATTAATATATATATTACTAAATAAAGTTTTATTAAATTATTAATTTATTACGTAATTAGGTCCAGTTTACTACGCTAGTTCTATTTAGAAATTAATTTTTATTTTATCTAACTCTAAATAATAAAATATACTTATAAATATATTATATTCTATATATATATTTTAGCTTTCTATAGTTTTATATTAATTTTTTAGTAGTACTCTATCTTTTTAAAAATTTTATTTTTTACTAGTAAAGTGGACATATTTAAAGAATATCTATAATAAAGAGAAGAAATTAAACCTCTAATATATCAATAATATTAAAATTTAATAAATTTATATATTTTTAGATACTTACCTACTATACTACTCTACTAGATATTACTCTATTACATTACTAACTTATTAGAAACTATTATCTTTTTTAAATTAATTTTTTTATTTCTTTTTTTATTTTATTTTTTATATTTTTATATTTTATTTTTAGTATATTTTATATATAAGATTTATTATTTAAAAATACTAAGTATAAAGGTATACATATACTCCTCCTTTTTTAAAACCTCTTTTAGTCGCCCTAAGCCACTACAGCTACACTACTTTGTTTAAATAATATATAAATATATATAAAATATATAACTACTTATATAATTATAATTAATAGTAAAATTATTTAATTATTTTAAAACTAAATAACTTTATAATTATTTTAAATAGAAAAAGTTTATATAGTATATTTTATTTACTTATTTATACTTCTTTTAGCACTTATATAGTTAAAACGTTATTAGAATATAAATAAAATATAAATAAAATATAAATAAAATATAAATAAAATATAAATAAAATAAAAATAAAATAGAAATAAAATATAAATAAAGTATAATTAAGATTAATATATAAAAGTATTAAAAACGTAATAAAGGTATACACATACTCCTCCTTTTTTAAAACCCCTTTTAGTTGCCCCCAGCCACTATAGCCACACTTTTTATTTAATTAATATATAAATATATATATATTAAAAACGTAAAATAAGTATATTATATATATTAATTTTATAGTATATAGTTATATATTAATTAAATAACAGAGTGTAACTATAATAGCTGTGTAGATAACTATAAAAAGTTTTAAAAAAGAAGAAGTATATATATACCTTTATTTATTTTATAGTAAAAACGTTATATTTATTTTAATATTATAATAAATGTATTATATGTAATTTATATAGTAAAAATTTTATTTTTATAGTATAATAGTCCTATAATATATATATTATAAGGGATAAGTTATCTATATAATACGAATAATATTTTATACTAAATAATATCTTAGCCACCTACTTTAGCCAGCCATCTACTACAACCGCCGACTTTAACTACTATATAATCTTTTATAAAATACCTATACTAGACTTTAATAGGCAGGGTAGTTATTTAATAAGGATAAGTAGAACTTTATTAAGGTAGAACTAAAAAATTAGGTAGTTATAACTTAATATTAAAAATACTTAAATCTCTATAGTAGGGCTAATAAATTAGTATTTATTCTTTTAGTATATCCTATAGACGTTTTAAATTAAATATTATAATATAGTAAGATAGTATAGTAAAAATAGCTAGTTCTATATTTTTAGCCCTAATTATTTTAGTTACTCTAGCTTAAGCTTCTAAATTTCTAGTTTTAGTTATTTAAGCTTAAGTTTTTATATTTCTAGCTCTAGTTACTCTAGCTTAAGTTTTTATATTTTTAGTCCTAGCTATAGTACTTTAGCCTGTTTTACCTAATAAAGAAAAGTTTAATACTTTTAAGGACGCTACTATTATAGCTATAAAGTTATCTATAAAATAGATATACTTTAGTTCTTACTTTAATATAAATTTTAGTAGTAATTATATAGTATTTTTTATTAAGTTTTATTAAACGCGCTACTGTTTTTACTCTTAAAAAAAACTAAGGATAATTAACTATATTATAAACTATTTAAATTAGATACTAAATTTTTAGCCCTATATTTAGATTTAAGAATGCTTATAAGTAGAGAGTAACTATTACCTATTAATAAACGCTAAAGTAACTAGAGTCTTTTATCTTCTTAAAGTAATAGTTAAAGAATAGTAAATTTATTAAATAAAGATTTTTTAGTTAAAAATAGGTTATAGATACGTAATTACTAATTAACTTTATATAATTTAGCTAGCCTTAGAGGCTAGATTATATACTACCTTTATAATAAAGAGTAGGGCTAGAAATTTTATTTTACGTAATTAGTTTTATTAATAGTTAAAAATTTTATTTAGGAGGTGTATAAAACTAATTTATAGTTTATCTTTTTATATAATTAGTTTTTAGCGTTCTAAAAAAATAAAATATATCTTATTAATATTTAATAAAATAAGCTTAAAAGTTGCTAATTAACTATTTTAGTATAATTACCTTTTTCTTACGCTTTATAAGGAAGAATTTTTATAATATTATAGGCTCTCGCTATTATCTTTTTAGTAATCTTAATTTTAATAAGATACCTATTCTATTTAAATAATTAGATAAGTATATCTATAACTTTAAAAATAATTATACTATTATTAGAAGATCCCTCCGTAGTAAATAAAATAAATAATAAGTTACTTTTATGTTATATATTTTTACTAATAGTATTAAACGTCTATAACTAAAACTTATATTTTATAGCACGAATAGTAATAAGGTAATAATTAAAAATAAAAAAAATATTTTTATTATACTAATATAACTATAGAGTTTAACTAAAAGTTATATAATAATAAAGAGCTATTTATTAAGTAATTAAATAATTAATATTCTTCTATTTATATAACTAGGGCTAAAAATTACCTTATAGTTTTTAACTAGGTAACTTTCTATTATACTTTAAAAGTACTAAAGGCGCTAAAAGCTAATTTTATAGTACTAGTAATAATTTTATTTAAGTATATATTTCTTTTTTAGCTACTTAATATTACTATTAATAAAGGCTTTAAAACGCTACTAAAAAAACTAAATTAATAATCTAAAATTCGGAGAACCGTAGGCTTATTTAAAAATTAAATAAAAAATAAACGCTATTATTAAAATAAGTATTAATAATAGATAATAGAGCAGTAGTATAATAAAAGTTTAATAAATAATTTATTATTAAAAGCTTCTAAAAGTATAGGATTTCGCTAAATATTAATAGCTTAAATAATTATTTATTTAAAATTAAAGACCTCACGTAAGCCTTATTTAATAAATGAAAAAATATAACCCTTACCTATTAAAATAATAATATAAAAAAGAAGAAACTAAGATACCTATTAGTAGTATATAAAAAGATGAGTAGGTAAAATACGTCTTTATTAATAAAATAACTTAATAAAATAGTTTAATAAATAGAATTTCTAGCTTTAGCTACCTAAGCTTAACTTTTTATATTTTTAGTATTAGCTGTCTTAGTTTAATATACCGTTTTAGGCCTTTTTAGTCTTTTTAGGGCCAGAAATATAAAAGTTTAAATTTAAATAGCTAAGACTAAAAATATAAAAGCTTGAACTTAGGTAGCTAGAGCTAAAAATATAAAATTTATTAAGCTATAAAAAGTATTAAAAATATTTAATATATTACCGCTACTACTATTACTACTAAAGCTAGTAATTTAAACTATAGAGAGAGATTAGGACCGTATATTTTAAAATAGTAAGTATTTTTTTCTATTTTATCGTTACTATAATAGTAATAATTACTAATCTTATAATAATTACTAATCTTATAATAATTACTAATCTTATAATAATTACTAATCTTATAATAACGATTTTATATATAAATTTTATAGCTAAGCTTATAGCTTTCTCTCTTTAGTACTACTTTTAACGATTTTTTAGAGGGACGCGCCAAGTGTCTAGCGCGGCGCTATTCCTTTTTCAATCTAGCCTTACCTGACTTTTTCGATACATTAAGTGTAAAGGTATATATATACTCCTCCTTTTTTAAACCCCCTTTTAGTTTCCTATACAGCTACTATAGCCACACTATTTATTTAATTAGTATATAAATATATATATATAAATATAAAATTAGTACTACTAAAATATTTAAAAAATATTTAGTATAACCCTACGTAGAATAATTATATATATACTTATTATATAGTATTTTTAAAATAGATTTTAATATTTTAAGTTTTTACTATAACACTACTATTTAAAAGAGAAATATAGCATTTTTTTCCTTACTTACCTTACCCCCGCCTATAATAGTAGTAGTAGTAATAGTAGTAATAGTAATAATAATAATAAAAGTAATAATAAAAGTAGTAGTAGTAACTACTACTAATATTTTTAAAACTAGAATTTTTAGCTTTAGGGGAGTATAACTTACTATAAGTTATATATATATATATACTAAAATACTTATAGTAATAATTTTAAATAAATAACTACTACTATTACTACTACTACATTTTTTAGCCCTAATAGTTCTCTTATTTATTTTTTTTACCCCCCTTTTTATAAAATTATTTCTTTAGTATATAAGTATATAAAACTAAATAAAAATAGTTCTAAGTCTTTTAAACTCTTATTAGTATACCTTTTACTCTTACTACTACTAAAAAGTCTTTTTAACTAGAGGCCTATAAAAACTAAAATATTAGTTTCTATAGTAATAATATAAAAAAAATATATTCTATTTATAATATTACTAGTTTTATAACTAAAAAGACCCACCGCGTAGTAAATAAAAAAAGAAAATATATAAAGGCGTAAGCTGCTAGGCGTAAGCCTAAGTAATATAACTAGCTTATAATATAATATATTTTTACTATCTATAGAAATATAATACTTTTAAAGCCGGAATTTACTTATTATATAATTTTTATAGTACCTATAAATACTCTATTATCTATAAATACTCTACTATTAAGCGCTTAGTTATTAACACTAATATTAGTTTTAGTATATAATTATTAATTTTTTAGTTTTACCCTAATAAAGCTCCGCCTATCTTTATTAGAGGACTAACCTGCCTATTAGAGCCTAGTATAGGTGTTTTATAAGAGATTATGCAGTACTCTTTTTCCAAAGCTACTAAAATATCGACAACTGAAACTTCACCGGGGAAGAGAATCCGACTCCGTGCGGGGTTACCGGGCTTCCGGGGCACGAACCATACGCTAACCGAGTATCTGTGCGCGATGGTGCAGCCTCAGGCAGGTCTAGCCAGTTACAGGCCGTATATTGGCTTACACAAATGCAACGAGGTTGTAGTATACGCACGGTGGCTAGCGGCCATTACGGCAACCCCAAGAATGAGATTCATGTGAACGCATGCTATAAATTCCAAAGGTCACTAGACTTTCTCGTCCAGCGAACCTATGAAAGTAAGAGACTCTTAAGTCACTACTCCGAATCTTCACTATCTCGAACAGCATGGAAAGGAGTCAACCGCCAGCGAATGGGAATACCAGCAACCCTACCGCTGGGATTGTGGGTATTTCATGCTTATTTACGATTGCCCTGATCGTTTATGGAGTGCGCATATACACCCGAATTCGGCCCACCTTCAAACTGGCCACTCCTGATTACTTAGTCTCGGTGGCTCTCGTAAGTACCCGTAGTAGAAGTCTTCGCGGGCTACAGCTGATTGTTTATGACAGCTATGCGAGCTGGTCGTATTGGGCAATTTATTCACGGCCATATCTCTTGGTTTCGGATATCATGAGTACGATCTGTCACCGGATACTATGGCTAAAATTTTAAAACATCTCTTCGCGTTGGGATTTGCGACGTTTTGGACATCTTCCCTCTCGAGGATGTCTATAGGGAGCATGCTTCTTCGCTTTGAAATATCCAACACCTGGCGAGTGGTGCTTATGATCCTAATCTTCACCCAGTTGTGCCTGCCAATTGCGTTGGTCGTCTTTGCTCTTCTTCAGTGCCGCCCAATCCGCGCCATGTGGGAACATGTGCCTGACGCAGTTTGCTGGTCGCTCCAAAAGACGCAAAGCTACGGCTACATATATTCGGGTAGGTTTGCAACTGACATTTTAAGCGAGTAGATCCTAATTTATAAAAGCGATTGGCATGTTAAGCGACCTCGTGTTCGCCGCGATGCCTCTATATTTTATCTGGTCGTTGCACCGGCCTGTTATGGAGCGGATACTCATCAGCATCCTCATGACACTCGGAACGGTTGCGGCTATGGCCGAAGGATGGATAATCTACTATACACACCTTTGGGACCCTCGAAAAAAAACTATTCATGATTGGATGCCACTGTTCTGTTGGTATAGAGTCGAAGAGATGAGCCTCATTACTGCCGCTTGTACACCGTTTCTTAAGCCGCTTGTCGAGCGCATACTCGGTCGGTTCGGCGCATCACAGTTCCGTTTCAGGACCATGCAATTAAACACATTTCGGTCCAATCATGAGGCTGCACCGGAGGGCCTTGTCAAGATGGATGGAGAACAGCACTCGATAAAACAAAATCCTAGCCAGGCAGCCGACAGGGCATATTCTATCAGGTTGGATCACGCCAACGATGTAATGAAGCTTCAGACGGAGCTGGATTGTGCGCAGGTTTAATCTATGGCTCTATATATTAGTAAGGAGGGAACGGTGATATGGGGACTTAGGGTCCGTTCAGACTACCAACTATCTTCCAATTATTTATAATTCAATTATTTTTTTCTCATACAAACAAAAAAAAAAGAAAAAATAATTAGGAAAAAGCTATAAAGCCCTCTAAACGCGTCCTCATTGTCGTGGCTAGAAATATTTACTAAAAGAATATCTCTAATGTATAGATAAGGGTAAAGGTAATAAATAATAGCCTATAGTTTACCGCTATAGGCTATTAGGGTATAAAATTAATATAATAAAATTTTTTATTAACGCGTTAACTATAACGTAATAAGGTTACCTACTACTTTTACTAGGATAATACGACTATTTATCTAGGATACTCTTCTTTATTCTATGTCTGGCTAATTGTGGTGCTCCTTTATCTTTAAATTTCATTTTTATTTGTTATTTTTTATCTCTTAACCTGTTTCATATTTGGGAAGACTTATTAAAAAAAACTAGAATATAAAAACTACCTAATATAAAACTATTTAGCTTATAATTAGACTAGAAACTAACCTTATTTTACTAGTAGATATAGACGCGTCCTAGGCGTATAATAGAACACCTTTAGGCCTGCACTAGCTTTAAGACCGAGAAGAGGAGTAGTAAGGGCATAGAATACCTTTTTCTTTAAGAGTTTGGTATGGCTAATGTGTGGCATCTACCTTCTTATAACACTTATTAAGGCCTTTCTACGAAGGCCTATACGGAACACCTAGGCAACTTATAGGAGAAACTTAATAGGTAAAGTGCACGTAACCTAAATAATAATTACTGGTTTATCTTTAGCGCACGCGCCTACTTAATAAATATTAACTTTAGTTTTTTAAAGTTAGCTAACTCTATGGATCTATAGTATTATTTAGTAAAAAAATTTATTATACTACTTTATTTTAGTATATTTTCTTTTTATTATACTTTTTTTAATTTAACTTTTAAGTTAATATTATATAATTAGATTATAATATCTACTATAACGCTAATCTTATATTTATAAAAATATAAATATAATATATAAATTTAAGAAATCTACTATACTAGTATATATATATAAAAAGTAAAATAATAAAAGCTATACTAATTTATTAACTTCTTTATACTTTTTAGTTAGAGAGTTTTAGTATTAAAACTAAAATAATATATAAAAAAAGTATTAAAACTAAAAATATATATATAAAAGACTATAAAGTAGTATTTTAAAAATAGTAATATTTAGTTTTATATTTAATTACTTAATAAGAAAATTCTTTTTTAATATAAATAGTTAAAGTTTATATCTACAGCCTAGTTTAATTTACGAAGAGTAAGTATAGAAAAGAAAATAAAACTAATTTATAAATTAATTATACTAAATAATACTATAAGACGAGTAAAACTACTAAAAATAATAAATAAATAGATTAATTAAAACGGATTACTATAGATAGTAATATATATATATATTTTCTAGTAGTTAAAATATAAATTAGTATTAATAACCCTATTACTCTAAGTAACTTAGATATAGGGGAGTATAATAAAAAAAGAGTACTTAAAAAAATTATCTTTTTTAGAAAATTATATAAAATTAATTACTAAGCCTAAAAATACGAGAATAATACTGTTTTCAATAGAACATTATAAAAAATTATACAAGAATTTTACTTATTACTAGTGTGACGAACGGGTCTCCACATTAGGATCTTAAAAACTAAAATATCTCCTTTAATACTAGCCCGATTAGGAAGTTTAGTAGCTAGTATTATAGCCCTAATTTTATTCTATATTTTACTAATAGAAAGTTTTTGTCTAAGTCTAATAAATAAAAAGTTATTAGCTAACCTATAATACTAGGAGTTAGGTCTCTACATTTTACTCTAATCTAAAATATCTCCTTTAATACTAGCCTAATTAGAAAGTTTAATAACTAGTTTTTTAGCCCTAATCGAGCTCTATATTTTACTAATAGAAAGTTTTTTTTATAACTCTTTTAATTAAAGACATATTTTAGTTTTTAAGATCCCGATATAGAGACCCGTTCGCTAGTCTACTTATTATTTATTAATTATATATAATTAATTAAAATTACCTAAACAAAGTAATTTTTTAAACTCCTGTTTTGGGTTCCTATAACTTTTTAGTTAGTAAATATATTTAACTAAAATTTTAACTATATCCTTTTAGGCCTAGTTTAAGTCACGTGACTAGTTTTTCGAAGTATATTAGTAATCTAATAATAATATTATATTATTAATAAAAATTTAGCTTATACTTATATAATTACTACTTACGTAATATATTACTAAAATTATAGTATATTATAATATCTTTTAGATTTTATAAACCTAAACTTCTATTTTCTTAAAATAGCGCTAGATTTTTTAAAACTTAAATATAAAGTTAACTTATTTTTAAAAGTAAATACTTCTATTTCTATAATTATTTCTACTTTAAATAAGCCTTAAAAGACTATTTATAATACTATTTAACGTATTAAAAATAAAGAAAATATAATTATAATATAAATAAGATTAAAAAAAGTTAAGTTTTAAAGTTAACTCTAAGAAATAAAAGAGTTATTAATAAAAACGTAACTAAAAGTCCTACAAAAAATAAAAGACTATTAATAAATAATAGTCTAAATATTAAAAAAAGATCTTAATAAATCTTATTAAAAGAGAAAAAGTACTCTATTAATATAAGTACTAAAAAACCTTTTATAAATAAAGAAAACGCTAATAAAAGGTTAAAATATGCTAAAGAAAATATAAAAAAAATAATAAAAATATAAATTTAAAAATAATTATATTTTCTAATAAGTCAGTAATATAAAGGGATAAAGTTAGAAAAGAATATTATAAAAAAAGGGGTAATAATAAAGTTAAAAAAGAATTAGTTACTAGCTAATTATAAAGTAAGTTATTTTAAGTTTTTAAAATATTAAAATATATAACTTTTTATATATTTTTAAGTTATAGTTTTAGTTTTTTAATATTAATTATATTAATTATTTTATAGGCCGAAACCTTATCTTAAAGGTTTAGAGTACAATTTAGGTAGAAGGTAGAAGTAATTTAGTATTTATTAAAATACCTAATTTTTTTACTTCTTTTACTAGTAAGGATTATATAAATAAAGTCCTTATACTTAAGGTTAAACTAAGTATAAAAAGGTTTAAGTTTAGTAATACTTTTTTAATCTTTTTATTATTAATATAATAATATATATATTATTATATTATTATTTCTTTACGTTTATCCGTAGAAGCTGTATTAACTTAGTATATATTACGTCCTTACTTAATATAGAGGTAGGTAAAAATAAAGGCGCTATAACCTAAAACCTATTAAATATAAGATTTTTTAAATTTTATAGCTAGTAAAGTAATAATTTTTAATTAATAACTTATTAAATTATAGTAGTAATAACGGCGCGTAGGTAAAACTATAAATAAAATTATAGGCTGTATATAGCGTGTTTAAATTACGTTTTTTTTTTCCTCTACGCTGTATAACACCTTTTAAAATATTTTTTTTATTATTATTAGATTATTATAGCTAGGAGGACTTTAAAGCCTACTTTTAAGTACTTAATAATTATAATTAACCCCAGCTAGTTAACGGTAATAATAGTAATAATAGTAATAATAATAATTTTAACTTTTACTAAAAACTTAAATAACTAGCGGGGCTATATTAAAAATTACTTAATACTAAAGTATTATTATAAGTTTATAAAAAGGGCCGGTCTTTTTAGAAAACTATTTTTTTTATTAATATTTTTAGTTTTAGGTCGGTTACTGTATAGCTCTTTATTTTTAAATATATAGTAATTTTTAACTTTAACGTCTATAGTAATATAATAAAGCTAGTAGAATAATAGCTAAAAAGCGCTAAAAGCTTATTAAGTAAGATAGAGGGTAATATACGCTTAAAGATAAATAAAAAAGAATATTTTAAGACAGCGTAAAAAAAGCGGGCGCGGCTTTAAAAAGAGAAGCTCCTAAAAGTAGTTAAAATTATTTATATATACGCGTAGGAGTAGGGTTTTAAAATAAGTAGTAAGTAATAGAAGAATATATTATAGCGCTGTAAAATAGTTATAGGAACTTACTATTAAAAAAGTTAGTAGTTATTTTAAAAGGACTAAGAGGCCCTATAAGAGAGGCGTTATTTTAATACTTTAATTACTGTCTATCTAAAAAGGTTATAGGTTATTAATAATAGTAAAAAATTATTATAGTTACTATATAAGAAGTTTATTAGAATAAGTTTACGTTAATTACGTAATATAGTAGAAGTTTAAACAGCTAGTCTAAAGTCGCGTAATATTATAGTAATAACTCTAGGGGAGGTGTTATTATATTATTATATTATATTATAATTATAATTATAATCTTTATATTAATATTAATTTAGGTTAGTAATTTTAATAGGATAACGCTCCTATTTATAAAACTATAAACGTTTTAACTTAGTTTAAAAATAATAAAATTAAACTATTTCTTTACCTAGCCTATAGCCCTAATTAAGCCCTTATAGAAAATATATAAGTATAAAAGCTGTAATAAAGCGTTATAGACTTAAGACTTTAATAGCGTTTACTAAAAATTATTTAATTTAAATTATATTTAGAGGTAGAAGCGATTTTTCTAATATCTATTTAATATAGATTTTTATTAGACTCTACGCCTAGTCTAATTTAATTAGACCTAATATAGATTCTTTTCCTTTAGTTATACTAGTTAAATTTTTTTACTTTTTTAGTATTAATATTTACAATATTAGATTGTAGAATATATAGGTATATATTTTATTTATAGTACCTATATAGTTTAGTACCTTTTTAGTATTCTTTTATATTAGACCTATTAGCGCTTAATTTATCTAAGTTCTTTTTTTATTTATATACTTTTATATACCTCTATCGTAAAGGCTTTTATATAAATCTTTTAAGTAACTAGCGCTAATATATTATACTAAAAAAATTACTCTAGCTAGTAATAGTATTTAAAAATATTATTATAAAATAAAATAACTACTAAAGTTATTTAATTATATATTAGCGTACATTCGGACTAAAAAATAAGATTTTAAAAACTTTTTATTAGCTAAAGCCTTTACGTTTAAAACTCTTAATTCTCTATTATATTAAATTAACTTTAGAGAAGTCGCGTTAGAATATACTAAAATAAAAAAATTATAACTACTAAAAGCCTATAGATTTAAAATTAAATATTAATATTTATTAATTTTTTACGTCTCTATTAGACGTAGTAGTCTAAGTAAATATAAACTTAATAAAAAACTAATTTACTAATATTAAGAATAATACAAGATTCTTAATAAAAAGAGTCTAAATTATTTACTAATAAGTAGAGTAATTATTTAGACTTAGTCTATAAAAAAATTAGTTAAGACGTTACGAGCGTAGTTAAGACTATTATAATTATAACTAGATTTTTTATTTTAAAAATCTATCTTACTTAATTAACTTATATTATTAACTAAACTATATCTAACTAAGAACGATATACCTACTATTTAAAATAATAAATACTTATTATTTCTTTTAAAGTCTTTATATACTAAGCTATCTAAGAGGATTCCTATAATTAAATTATTTAGTAATAGAACTAATTTTACTTTTTAATAATAATAGGCCTCTATATAGAACTATTTTAAAATTAATATAAACTATTATTAGAGTAAACGGTATTGTAAAATATTAGTTTAGGAATATTAATTTAGTACGACTTATAAATATTTAAAATCCTAATATTTAGCTATTTTATTAAGACTTTAGTTTAAAAATATAAAAAAAATAATTATTTTATATGAAATATTTTTTATATTTAGAATTAAAGAGGCTAAGTATTAAATTTAGTTTTAACGCCTAGAGGTAGAAAAATCTAAAACTTTTTTTACTTTTAAAATATAATTTATTAGTATAGCTATTTAAGAAAGAGTATATTAAAATAAATAGGCTTTTTTTTTTATAAAAATTTTTTTTTTATCTTTAAGGGCTTTAAATATAGGGTTTAAGTCTTTATAAAATAACTTATTTAATAAAATAGTAGCCTACTTTATAGTTTTTAATTTTAAATAATAAAACATTCTCTTTTATAACTAGTTTAATTTAATACCAAGTAATACGTACGCATAAACTAAACTATTTATATTAAAATAAAAAAATACTATAAATAGTAAAACTATTAATATAGAAGTACTTACTTACTTTAAAATATTTTATATTCTTATAAAGAAAACCTTTTTAATTTAGTCTTAGAACTAACTATATTAAGTATTAATACTTTTAATATAGATAGCCGTAAATACCTACTATAATTATAAATAAACTAAATATTTTACTTACGATTACCCTAATTTAAGAGTAAAAAAAATTAGAGTTAAGGAAGTATATAATAAAAAATTTATTAATACTAATAAAAAAACGTATTTAAAAAACTTTAATACCTAAAAAAACGTTTTACCCTAAATATAAATAAATATAATTTATTAAATATTAACTTATTATTTTTACTAAGAGGTTTCTATTTCTAAAACCCCCTTATACTTTAGTTTAAAAGGTATAAGATTTAATTTTACGCACTTATTAATACTAGTACTTAAAATTTTTTTTTTTTATACTTTTTTTTATATTTACTTTAAAAATTAATCCGAAGACTCCTCTATTAAATTTTAATAACATAATTTTTTAACTAATTCTAGATTTTTATTAATTTTTATATTTATCTATATTTAAAAATTAATAGTAAAACTATTTAGAACTACTCTTATATTATTATAGATTTTAGAACTTAGAATTATCTTATTAGTTTAAAATAGATAAAGCGTTTTTAACTCTAACTTAATATAGTATACAATAAAATTATATAGCTTTTAAAATATTTTTAAATATATAACTTTTTTAAGACTATTTTAATATAGTTAAAATAGCCTATCCCTAACTAAAAAGTATAATAAAATATTTACTATTACGACGCCCTATAGAAATAAAATAATGGTTAAAAATAATAATATTCTACTTTTTATTATATTTAAAGGCTTTATTATTTTTTTTATACTATTATTTTGTAATAAACTATAGTAGCCCTACCTCTACTTTTAAAACTAACCCTATAAAAGCTAATAAAATTTAGTTACTTTTTAACTATCGACTTTATTTTAGCTAACGCTTTTTACTTTAATATAAAGTATTTTATTAATAAATTTTTTACTACGTCCCTCTATAAGATTAAATAATTTTTATTTATTTTTAGAGTTTAAAGCTCTAAAATAACTCTAAAAATAAAAGACTTTTTAACAAATATCTTTCTAGTAAGTATAGCTAATTTAAAAATTTTTTTAGCAAAACTATAGTTAATTAGTTACTTAAATATTAATTTTATAACTATAATATTATTTTTACTAAACCTTTTTTAAATAGCTATAGCCCACTATATAAATTTAGTTTTAAAAAATTTAAGGCTATTAAGGCCTATATTCTAAAATACTTAAAAAAAAAGTTATATTAAATATAATTAAAAAATTTTTATATCTTTAGTACTATATCTTTAAAAACTAAATAATAATTTATATATTTATATTAATTACTATAAGCTTAATACCCTAATCTAAAAAAATATTTACCTAATTTTACGTATTAATAAGCTTTTAGTCTACCCTTCTAAGGCTAAGTTTTTTACTAAACTTAATATCTAAGTAGTATTTAATAAGATTTATATAGATTTTATTTTTAAGAAGTATACTACTTTTAGAACTAAATATAAAGCTTATAAATATAAAATTCTACCTTTTAGCCTATATAATAGCCCAGTAACTTATTAGTAATATATAAATACTATTCTTTTTAACTATTTAGATAACTTTAATATTATATATTTAAATAATATCCTAATCTACTCCGAGACCTATAAGGAATATATTAAATAAATAAAAAAAGTATTTTAATAACTTTATAATACTAGACTTTAAATAAATATTAAAAAAATAAATGCTATATAAATTATACCTAATACCTAAAATATATATTAATAAATTTTAGGTTAACAGTTAATCTAAATAAAATAAAAGTATTTTATAATTAGAAGGGCCCTATAACTATTATTAATATAAAGTTTTTTTTAGGCTTTACTAGATTTTACTGCTAATTTATTAAAAACTTTTTTAGTATTATATATCCTTTAAGTGCTTTATAAAGCCTTTAGGTTCTATTTATATAAAATTTAAAATACAACGCTATATTTATATAAATTAAATAAGTTTTACTATTAATTTTTATTTTATACTATTTTAATCTTAAGCTTTTTATACTAGTAGAAATAGATACGTTTAATAGTGTAATTTTAGTTATACTATTATAATAATACTTAAATAAAAAATCTACTCTATTATATTTTATAGTTATATGCTAAATAATTCTAAACTAAACTAGAAGATTTATAATAAGAAACTTTTTATTTTTATTACTATTTTTAATAAATAGTATACTAAGCTTATATTTATCTAAAGCCTAATTTAAGTTCTATTAGATTATTACTTATTAGAATATTTTATAATAACTAAGGTTTTTAATACTTAATAGGCCTATTAGACTAAAATTTTAGTTTTTTTTAACTTTTAAATCTAGTACGTACTAAAAAAGAGTAATACTTAAGCTAATATTTTTGATTATAAAAAATAAGATTTTATTAATTTTAAAAATATATAAAGAAATAATTATTTTTTATATTTTTTTAAACTATATTAGTTTAACCCCTAAATTAACGCCCGACTAGCTTAATAGTATATTAATAATACTACTAGCTATACTAAAGTTTTATTAATAAAAAGTACTTTTCTCGAACCCCTTTTAGTCGCCCCGAGCCACCACAGCCACACTTTTTATTCGATTAATATATAAATATAAAAAAAGTACTTAAAATATTATAAGCTTTAATTTTTTTATTAAAGTCCTACGTTAGGAAAACCGAAATTAATTTAAATAAAAAATATATTTTATTAAATAATTACTAAGTAGAAGATAAACTTCTATTATATAAAAGATATTTTTATATTAATTTTAAATTAGTTTTAGTTACGCGCTTTATTTATAAAGTTTATAACTAAAAATCTATTATATATTTAGGCTATACTAAAACTTATTAATTGTTATTTTATAAGTACTACTAGAAGGGTATAAAAGCTATCTATAAAAGATATATATAAAATTATATTACCTACTATTATACGTATTTAAGATAACTTTAAGTAGTAAGTATACTTAACCTATTTTTTATTTCTAATTAACTAATATACTGTAGTACTTATATATTAATTTTAAGAATTTTCTTTAAAATAAGTCTGGTTATAATTAAATAATGATTATTATTAATTGCCTTTTTAAATAAGTTATATATATTCTCTATTATAAAATAATTAACGCTAGAGAAATAATAAACTTATTTATTTAATAAGTATACTATTTTAGATATATACTAAAAACTATTATTTTAAACTATAGTTTTTAGTTTATATTTAGCTTTTAATTTAAATTTTATTAAATACTAAGTATTAGGGTTAAGCTCATAACTACGTACTATAAAAAAAACTAATAGGTAAATAAAAATTATAAATAAGTATATTAACTAGTAGTTATATTTATTTATATTTTACTACTAGGAAAACTAGAGCTCCCTTTTACCTCTAATTAATAGAACTTAAATTATTTTATTTTATTTTACTATTAAAATATTTTTATACTAAATTTTCTATAGCTCTAAACTATAGTAAAACTAAAACTAAAATACCTCTACTCCTAAGGCACTGTACAATAAAATAAATTTTTAAAATATAAAGCTACATATTTAGTATATATATACTATCTAGTAGCTAGCAAAAAAAATAGACTTAGAACTAAATATAATTTATTATATATTTATATATTAATCGAATAAATAGTGTGGCTGTAGTGGCTCGGGGCAAGTAAAAGGGGTTTTAAAAAAGGAGGAGTATGTGTATACCTTTATATAATTTATTATAAATTAATACTATTACTCTGTTAACTAAAACGTTAGTAATATAGTATACTTAAAATTTTATAACTTAAAGATTAACTAACTAAACTAAAAGCTATTAAATAAGTAGAAGGAATTTTTTAAAGTTTTAAAAAAGTAAAATATTTTTATTAATTAAAATAATTTTTAAAATTATAAATAAATAACGTATTTACTTCTAAACTGCTTTATAAAGATTTTTAGAATTTATTACCTAAATAAGAAGCTCTAAAGCTGCTTAGTATCTTTATTAATAAAATTAAAAAGTAGTAGGTTAAAGAAATTCTAGCTAGTAAATTTTTTAAAAAAATGTTAAAATATCGCGTAAGTTAAGTTAGATATAATCCTAACCCTATATAGTATTTTATTTTTAATTTTATTAGGGCACCTTATAAACTAAAAGCGTTTTATAAAAAGTATTTTAATAAATTAAGTCTACTAGCAACTCTAAATACTTAAATTAAATAATAGGAAAACGGATTAGAGTAGAAGTAAAAAGTAAATAAAAAAAATATTTTTTTATTATATAAAAAAACCCTTTAGAATACTAAACTTTATTTTTTACTTATTTAATTTAGAGGACGATAATAAGATAGTTTTAGTAGTTAATTATTATTTTTTACGCTAGCTGCTAAATAGATTTATACTAAACTATTTAACTTAAGTAGATAAATTATTAACTATTTATTTTACTTATAATAGCTTTTTACCTTTTTTGGACTAGTGTCTCGACGCTACACTTTACCTCTCTTTACATAATAATAGCTTTTAACGCAGCCTACCTAAAGCCGTATATAAAATTAGCTAGATTTTAGTTAAATTTATTTTAGCCTTATCTATTTATATTACTTATATTAGAAGGCTTAAATTTTTTATAGCTATATTTAGAGTAGATTATAATTAGTTTTAGCTAATAACTGCTATTATAACCTGTTAGTTACTTTTTTAACTTTATTTTTATATAACAAAATAGAGGTTATATTTATTTCTATTACTTTTCGCTCCGCCTATATACAGGTAGTGTAGCATTTAATAATAATTAATAATTTTTTATTTATAATTACAAATCCTTCCTTACTTATAATAATAATATAATGTAATACTAAGTATACCTATCTATATACCTAGTCTACCTATTACTATACTAAAGAAAAAATATATAAATATATATAGGCCCCCCCTAAAATTTTTAAACTTTAATTACCTTTAGTATCTCTACTTACTAAAGATTTTACTATTTCTCGCCTATCGCCTATTACCCTATAGGCTCTAAGCTCTAAGCTTAGAATATTTTTACTTTTACTACTAGCACTCCTAGCAGTATCTTATATAGCTATGCTATAGACTCTAGGCTATATATCTTTATTATAAACTTAATATTAATATATTAACCTTCTATCTTCCGCAACTAGTATAGTACTATTATTTTTATTTTTATTACTTTTACCTTTATAAAGGCTACTATAATTAATTCTAGATTTTTAAATTTTATAGCTTTTATTATTAATAAAATTACTACGCCGTCTGTCGTCTTATTGTACTAATTATTTAATATTATACAAAATTAATAAATAGTGCTTTTATAAAACTAAGCGATTACTTTACGTACGGGATATCTAGTGGTATTAAAGAGGATTTATTATATATTACTGTCTAGATAGGATATAGTAGGGATAGCTTATATATTTAGCATAGTAGGCGTATTAAGATCGACCTAAATAAGTATAATATTAGCTAAGAAAAGAGTAAAAACAGCTATATATTATAAGTAGGTATAACTACGATATATAAAGCTCTAGTATATACTTTTACTGCTAAAAAATATTTTAGAAAGTATATTTTTTTTATTTAAACGTTTAACTATATTAACTATAAAAGAGATAGATAAGAGATATATAGGTAGTAGTAGTAGCTATTACCTATATATTTATCTTTTAAAAAAGAATATAGTAGCTTTACTAGACTTTTTATACTAAACTTTATTAATTTAACGTTTTTTTAGGGGGGTATACTAAGTGCGCTAATATAAGCTAGCGCGGCGCTATTCTTTTTTTAACCTAGCCTTATCTAACTTTTTTAATATATTAAGTATAAAGGTATATATATACTCCTCCTTTTTCGAAACTCTTTTTAGTCGCTTATATAGCTACTACAGCTACACCCTTTTATTCGATTAATATATAAATATATATAAAATATAAAATATATAATTAGTTTATATTTATTTTACTATTGGCTAACTTAAACGCGTATAGGACTAATAGGAGTATATTAAATTTATTTTTAATAAACTTAAAAACCTTATAATAAATTAATATTTAAAACCTTTTTATAAATTACTATTACTTATAGAATTATAGTTCTTATTTTATATAGTATAGTAAGTGTATTTTTTAAAAAAGGGTTTTAGAAAATTATAATTTAGGAGTTTTTTTTTTTTAATTAAATACCTATATACAGCGTAAATTGATTATATAATAAATAGTAAAATAAATACTAAAAAGAGGTTAGATAAGTATTATAGATAAATTAATAAAATTTTAATTTAGATAAGTTAAAAATACCTATAATAAAATTAAAAAAAAGTAGATAATAAAAAACCTAAAATCGCCTAAGAAGAGTTTTTTATACTTTATAAAGAGTTTTTACAGCGGCTTTACTATTACACCGCTTTTATTTAATATTATTATTTATATTATTACTATAAATAAAGTAAAAGAATTAATAATTAATTATACGTAGCTGATAACTACTATTATAACTTAATAGTTACTTTTTTAACATTATTTTTACAAAATAAAATAGAGGTTATATTTATTTCTATTACTTTTTACTCCGCCTATATATAGGTAGTATAGCGTTTAATAATAGTTAACTTTTTTATTTATAATTATATCTCTTTCTTTACCTATAACGAGAACGCGATACTAAGTATACCTATTTACTAGCCTACTTACCTAGCCTACGCACTAAAGAAAAAATATAAAAAAAATATATATTATATATAGGCCCCCCTAAAACTTTTAAATATTAATTATTTATAAAATATTTTTACTATTACCGCCTTTACTATTATTATTACCTCTACTAGTACTACTGCTTTTATCTTTACTTTTACTATATTCTTTATACTAAAGAGTACCTACTATATTTATAAAATACTTATCTTATCTATTAACTCTGCTACAAACTATATATTATATTTCTTAAACTTTTTTATCTTTACTATATTTCTGCCTATTAAAGCTACTACTATTAAAACTATTACTACTACTAATACTACTAATCTAACGTTTATAACTTTAACCGCTTTCTTTATTAATAATTTAATTAACTTATTTAGCTTGTTCGACTTAGGGCAGTACCTATTATTAAAAATAGATATAATTTTATTATAATCGACTTCTTTATTAGCTACTACTAAATAAATAAAGTATTTATACTAGTAAGTATTTACTAAAGTCGTGTCTTAATTACCCGTAAAGTAAACAGATATAGTAGAAAAAGTTTAAGTAATTATATTAAGAATTTTAAGCGTTTTAAAATTAATTAGAATATATATTTTATTATTATTAATATTAATAAGAGGAGAATTATACTATATAGGAGCTAGACACTGTTAGTACTAGGTTTAGTATATACGCTATAATATACTTTTAAAAAATATATTAGAAAATATATTAGTAAATATTTTTTATTTAGACGTTGAACTATATTAACTATAAAAGGATAGAGAGATATATAGATAGTAGTAGCTGCTACTATCTATATATTTTTTCTACTAAATATGGTGGCTGTACTAGACTTTTTAAATTAGACTTTTAACTTTTTTAATTTAATATTTTTTAGGGGGGCGTACTAAGTACGCTAGTAGAATACTAGCGCAGCGCTATACTTTTTTTAATTTAGTCTTACCTAACTTTTTTAATATATTAAGTATAAAGGTATATATATACTTCTTCTTTTCTAAACCCCTTTTAGTCGCCCTAAGCCACCACACCTATACTTTTTATTTAATTAATATATAGATATATATATACGTAAACTTACTTTTACTTTTATTATAATAAAGTAATTGTTAATAAACTATAAGTTTTATAATTTTTTAATAGATAACTCGTGTCTTTTACTTATAAGAAAGACTAATACAGTATAGATAAGGGACTATTTATAAATAAAAAAAGGGGGGTAGTATAATAAAGCGCTATAGACTTAAGACTTTAATAGTATTTACTAAAAATTATTTAATTTAAATTATCTTTAGAGATAGAAGTTATTTTTTAAATATTTATTTAATACGAATTTCTGTTAAACTCTACGCCTAGTTTAACTTAATTAAATTTAATATAAATTCTTTTCCCTTAATTATATTAGTTAAATTATTTTACTTTTTTAGCACTAACACTTATAATATTAAATTTTAAAGTATATAAGTATATATTTTATTTATAGTATCTATAGCGTTTAGTACCTTTTTAGTATTTTTTTATACTAGGCCTATTAGCGCTTAATTTATTTACATTCTTTTTTTATTTACGCACTTCTATATACCTTTGTAGTAAAAGCTCTTATATAAATTTTTTAAGTAACTAGCGCCGATATAAAGGTATATATATACTTTTCCTTTTTTAAAACTTTTTTTAGTTGCCCTAAGCTACTACAGCCACACTATTTATTCGATTAATATATAAATATATATATAGAGAATATATATAGTTATTTAAAATAAGGGCTAAATAATAATAGAAGGGCTAATTTAGGTATAGGATTTAGTTTATAAAGTGTAGAGGCCTTTAAAAGAGCTATTATAAAAGAGTAAAATAAAATACCTTAAGAAGTTATTAATAACTATATTTTATTCCTCCTTAACTATTATAAGGTAACTATAGAAACTAATAGCTACTATACTAAGTACTAGTAATTTATTATTTACTAGTTTATTATTAAAAATTTAAAAATGTGACTTTATATATAATTATATAAATAATATTTAAATATATAAAAATATTATATATTTATATATTAATCGAATAAAAAGTGTGGCTGTGGTGGCTCGGGGCGACCTAAAAGGGGGTTTAAAAAAGGAGCATAAAAATATTATATATACTATAATAATATATATAATTATAAGCAAATTTTATAGTTTAAATAAAAAGTTATAATAGTTTAAAGTAGGACTCTAAAAATTATCTATATTTACTAATTTTTTTTACCCCTAAACCCCTTAGGAAGTAGTCCCTAATAGGGTAAATAGAATCTATTAATTTTTTTTAAAATACTATTTTTTTTGTATACTTTAGCTTACTAATTAAAAAGTTATATATCTTTAAAAAAGGTAACTTTTTTAAGTACTATTTTTTTATTACACCCCCCTATAAGAAATGTTCTTATATCTAAAGTTAAACGGAAGATAAAAAGAGATAAGTAACTAATTTATTAGTTTCTTATTTAATTTATTATAATATATATATATATATAAAGGTATACACATACTCCTCCTTTTTCGAAACCCCTTTTAGTCACCTATACAGCCACTACAGCCACATCCTTTTGTTTAATTAATATACAAATATATATATTAATATACTATATTATAGTTATAAATATTATATTACTATCAATCTATATTAGTAATTTTAATAAGATATCGCTTATATTTATGAAATAACGGATGTTTCAAACTAGTTAATAAATAATAAAAATATATTTTTTTCTAGCCTCTTACACGGATACAGCCCATATATATAATTTATAGAATTATTTAAAATCTAGGCTTAATAAAAATAAAAAGTCTAATTTAGATATAGAATTAAGTTTAAAAAGTTAAGAGGTAACCAAAAGAACTATTTTAAAAGAGTAGTATTAAATACTATAAAAAGTTATTAATAATTATAGTTAATTACTCCCTAGATATTATATAATAGTTATAGAAGCTTAGGGATACTATACTAAATAGTAGTAATATATTATTTTTTAGTTTATTATAAAAATTAAAAAATTTAACTTATATTAGTAATTATATAATTAATATATTAATATATAAAAATAGTCACTATACTAATAGAATATAGTATCTATTATTATATATATAAAATAAAGCTAATTTTACCACTTAAATAAAAAGTTATAATAGTCTAAAGTAGGATCCTAAAAATTCTCTATATTTACTAATTTTTTACTACCCCTAAACCCCTTAGTAAGCAGCCCCTAACATAGTAAATAAAATATTTTAATTTTTTTAAAACTCTATTTTCTTTATATTTTATTTGCTTACTAATTAAAAAGTTATATAACTTTAAAAAAGGTAACTTTTTAATTATACTTTTTTTTATTTCACCTCCCTGTATTGAAGGCTTATTTAAACAAAACTTTATAATTATTATATATATAATAAATCTATATAGTGTATTTTATTTAAAATTTATTATTCTATATTATATAATATTTTAGTGCCTATATAATTCAAACGTAAATAGAATTAGTATATAAAAATATAGGAAGCGTAATATAAGTATATTATATATATTTACTTCTTTTTTACACGTTAAGTATAAAGGTATATATATACTACTCTTTTTTTAAAACTTTTTTTAGTCGCCTATATAATCACTACAGCTATATTCTTTTATTTAATTAATATATAAATATACATATATATATATTTACTTTACAGGGGGGTAATATTTAAAAAACCTAAATTAAAAAGGTTACTATTTTTAAAATAATATAACTTTTTAGTTATAAGGCCTAAAAATACGAAAAATACTATTTTAAAGAAAAAAACTAGTATATTCTATCCACTATATTAGAGGCTGCTTACTAAGGGTTTTAAAAGTAAAAAAAATTAGTAAATATAACAAATCTTTAGAGTCCTACTTTAGACTATTATAACTTTTTATTTAAGCTGTAAAACTTGCTTATTTTTATATATATTTTAACGGTGTCTATGTTATATAAGTATATGAAATATTTTTATATATTTATATATTATTTATATAATTATATATAAAAGTTATTTTTTTAGATTTTTAATAATAAACTAGTAATAATAAATTAGTAGTATTTAGTATATTAGCCTTTAGCTTTTATAACCGCCTTATAACCTTTAAAGAGGGATAAAATATAATTATTAATAACTTCTTATAGTATATTATTCTACTTTTTAATAATAGATTTTTTAAAGACCTCCATACTATTTAAACTTCATCCTACACCTAAATTACCTTTATATCTTTTATTTAGTCTAGATTTTAATAAATCCTATATATTTTTAATAGAATTTAAATCTAGACTATAGGCTAGGTAAGGAAAATATATAATTTTATTATTTTTAAACTAGTGTAAAACGTTTATTATTTTATAAATAGGGGCGTTATATTGTTAAAATTACTAACCTAAATTAATATTAATATAAAGATTATAATTATAATACAATATATATATATATTATTATATTAGTAAAGAAAGTGGTAAAAAAACTTTATATAATATACTACTTTTTATATTTGGTTTAACTATAGGATTAAGAACTTTATTTATATAGTTCTTACTAGCAAAAAACGTATTATTATTAGGTATTTTAATAAATACTAAATTACTTCTTCTATCTATCTAAATTATATCCTAAACTTATAGAGTAAGGTCTTGACCTATAAAATAATTAATATAATTAATATTAAAAAACTAAAACTATAACTTAAGAATATACGAACAGTTAAATATTTTAATATTTTAAATAATTAAAATAACTTACTTCGTAATTAGCTAATAGCTAGTTCTTTTTGTACTTTATTATTACTCTTTTTTTATAATATTATTTATTTTCTTATCTCCTTTATATTGCTAACTTATTAGAAATTATTATTTTATTTAAATTTATATTTTTTATATTTTTTATATGTTTTATATTTTCTTTAGCGTATTTTAATATTTTATTAGTATTTTCTTTATTTATTATTAGTTTTCTTTTTTTTTTTTTTTACATTTATAAATTATATAACCCTCCTTTTTAAACTCTTTTTATAATTATCTAGTTATCCTATATTTAATAGGTCCTAGTTATAGCGCCTCTAATTTTTTACCCACTTCTATATTAAGTGAGGACGTAGCGTACACTAAGTCGATACAGCTCCCACGGATAAACGTAAAGAAATAATTATCTAGTTATAATCTCTAGATTATTTTTTAATAGTATTCTTTTATTTTCTTATATAAAACTTTTAGTTAAGTCTCTATTAATAACTCTTTTTATATTATAATTTTTTTCTTTATTTTTTCTTTATTTTTAATACGACTCATAGCTTAATAAATAGTAGTAAAAGACTTTTTTAAAGTACTAATAATTATAGTAGGAGAATTATTTGCTTTTAAAAGTAAATTAATTTTATATTCGAGTTTTAAAAGATTTGGCGCTATTTTAAAAGAATAGGAGTTTAAGTTTATAAAAGTTAAAAGATATTATAATATACTATAATATTAATAATATATTACGTAATTAGTAATTATATAAGTAAAGGCTAAATTATTACTAATTATATAAATTTATTATTATATAATAAATTCTTATTATAAATTAGATTACGTAACCTACACTAGTCCTAAAATAGTATAGTTAAAATTTTAGTTAAATATATTAACTATATATTTATATTTGTATATTAATCGAACAAATAGTGTGGCTAAAATATATTTACTAACTAAAAAGTTGTAGGGACCTAAAAAATAGGTTAAAAAAATTATTATATTTAGGTAATTTTAATTTATTACGTATACTAACTAAGCCGTAATAAATGTTTATAAAACTCTCTTTAGCTTTCTCTTTAAAACGATATTATTCACGTATTTATAGCCTTAGTAATTAATATTATATTAATTTTTATAAATAGTAACTTTTTAGATTTAGGTTTTTTAAATGTCACTCCCCTGTATATAAAAGACGTTATATTTATCTTAATATTATAAAAAATAATATATATATAATTTATATAATATAGATTTTACGCGTATATTATATTAATGCTTTATATATTATATATTATAATATATAATAAATAATAGGTTTTTACGATATATATAATAAATATAAGTAAAAATATAAACTTTATAATTTCTTTTACTATCTTATTAAATCTTTTATATAGAATATTAATATTTATATTAAATTTACGTTTCTTTATATACTGTTTTTTTATTTTTTTTATTTATACTAATACTTTCTCCTTTATAATAACTTATAATATTAAAAATTATTTCTACTATTATATTATTAAATAGTTTAACTATTTATAAGACTTATTTATCTAAGATATTTATATAGCTAATAACTACTAATATAACCTATTAGTTACTTTTTTAGGTTTATTTTTTATAAAATAGAGATTATATTTATTTATATTCTTTTTAACTTTATCTATATATATATAAGTAGTAGAGTATTTAATAATAGTTAATATTTTTATTTATAATTATATCTTCTTTTTTATCTATAATAATAACAGCGATACTAAGTATACTTATTAACTAATTTATCTCTTTAGTCTATATACTACAGAAATTATATATAGGTTCCCCTTCCTGAAACTTTTAAATATTAATTACTTCTAGTATCTCTATAAAGGTCTTATTATTTTATATTTATTACCTTTTAGACTCTATACTTAGAATGTATTTACTTTTACTTTTACTATTACTTTTACTTTTACTACTACTTTGTTTTTACCGTATTCCTAACGCTAATAAGTATCTATTATATTACTTTATATTTTTTACTATTAGTACTATTAAATTTTTATATATACTTATTAATTATATAAAGAGAGGTAAAGTATAGCGTTAATATACTAGTCTAAAAAAGGTATAAGCTAAAAAATAGTTATTCTTCTAGATACAGTTTTTTTTTTTAAAAAAAAAATAAGCCTTTTATTAGAATAACTATACTCTACTTATACGGAGTAATAGTCGTCTATAATATTATAATTAATAAAAAATAGTATAAAATAATAAATAATAATAATTATATTTTAGTTATATTTTTTCTCTCTCTACTATCTATATAATAGCTAGATAGGGGTTTTATACGCTAGTATAGATTATATAATTATATAATTATAATTATATAATCTATACGCTCCGTATTACTAGCGAATCTATTTAGATTAACTACTCTATATATACTAGTAACTCTTCTTTTTATAGTAATACTATATAAATACTCTCTTTTCTATATAAGTATCCTTTTATTTTAATATATTTTTATATAACTAAATTGTGGTCTGTTGTTTACGCGTTATATAATAATAAAAAGTAAAATAGTATAGTATACTACTATTTATTAATTAAAATTATAGTAAACTAAAATAAAAAGTTAATAACTTTATACATTATACGAAAGTAAAAAGTAAAATTATAGTAAATAAAAGTAAGAAGTTATTATATAATAATTAAGGAGGGCCGGTCTAAAACTATATAGGATAATAATATATAAAAAGAGACTTTTTCTCTCTATAATATTTTTTTCTTTTTTAATTTTATCTATTATTATCTCCGTACGTAGTTTTAGATATTTTTTTTTTTAATTTTCTAGCTGTCCTCTTTTATATAAAGTTAATCTTTAATAAAATTTTTAAAATAGCTTTAGTTTTATATAAATAGTAATAGCAGCTATAGTAATTATAATAAGTTATAATTATATTTAGTTTTATTCTCGTATAGGCTTCTATACCTAATAATTAGATTTAGATTACTATTTTTACTAAAATAACTATTAATAAGATATTTTTATTAGCTCTTTATATTAACATATATATATATCCCTATATAATTTTTTTTATACGGTAATATCTTATAGAATAATAAGTATATAGGATACTAGCTACTTTTATATAATATAAATATTATCCTATTTAATAATACTAACTTAACTCTCTTTACCGTAAAAATTATTTATTATAAAAACTATTTTTATATACTCTTAGTATAGTTACGTAAAATTCTAAAACTATAACTATATATATAAAAGTATAGTAGTAATACTAGACTTTTACTTTTTATAAAATATTACACCCTAGCAGTATTTTAAAATAATATATATAAGTTTTATATATAGCAGTCGCGCGGAGTCTAGTATAAATAATATATTTAAATTTTTATTATTTTTTTTTCTTTTATTAATATAGAGGAGGATTAGGGATATATAAAAAAAGTAAGGGGTTTTCTTTTATTTTTCTTTTATTTTTCTTTAAGTATAATATTTTAAAAAATTTTTTTTTAATATTTGTGCAATAAAATAAAAAAATATAATATATATAAAAAAAAATATACTAAAAAGTAATTTATATAATTATTTTTTTTTCTATCTATCGCCGTACGCATTACGTTATTTAGTAAATAAATTATTTTAAATATTTAGATTCTCTATTTAGTATTATAACTTAGTTTAGTCTTTAAGTACTTATATAAAAATATTATATCCTTAAATATATTTTTTTATAATAAATCTAGATCCGTCTCTATTATACGCTTCTTACCTTTCCTTATAAAGAAAATTTTTTTTAGTATTATTATATTATCCGGTTCGTGCAATATATAATTAATTATATAATTTTAGCTTATAGTACTAGCGCGTTTATATAAAATAGTTTAGCTTTAAAAAAATTATTTTTATTTTTTATATAGATAAGGGTTTAATAAAATATATAATTTAATATACTTTTCTTTATTTATAGGTACGGAGAAGAGTTATATAATATATAAAAATATTCCTACGTAGTATAAATTTAATAATATCTTAACCTCTTTATACGCTCTTACTAATTTATAGTAAATAAAGAAATCTAATTAACTACTAGTAATAGAGTAGTTAAACAAATTAATTAATCTACTCGTATAATAGATAAAGAAATCTAATTAACTACTAGTAATAAGTAGTTAAATAAATTAATTAACTAATTACTAATTAGTATTAAATTAACTATACTTTACCTATACGAAGTAATAGTTGTTTATAATATTATAGTAAATAGAAAAGAGTATAAAATAATAAATAATAATAGTTATACTTTAGTTATATTCTTTTTCTTCTTACTATTTATATAATAGTTAAATAGGGGTTCTATACGCTAGTATAGATTATATAATTATATAACTATAGTTATATAATCTATACGCTCTATATTGCTAGTAAATCTATCTAGATTAACTACTCTATATATACTTTTTATATTAAGGCTACCTAACTATTTAAGAAAAGTATTTTATTTACTAAGTAAACTAACAACCAGCTCTTTAATTCCTAAATTTAATATATATATTACTAAATAAGGTTATATTAAATTACTAGTCTATTACCTAATTAGGCCTAGTGCGCCACGCTAGGCCTATTTAGGAATAGATTTTTATTCTATTTAACCTTAGATAGTAAGATATACTTATAAATATAACGTGTTCTAAATAGGAATTTTAGCTTTTTTATAGTTTTATATTAATTCTTTAGCAGTACCCCGTACTTCTAAAAATTTTATTTTTTACTAGTAAAGTAGGCGCGTTTAAAGAACGCTATAATAAAGAGAAGAATTAAACCCCTAATATATAAGAAGACTTTAAAAATTTAAGAAATCTTAGTATTTCTAGGAATATGCCCACTGTGCTACCCTGCCCTAGATACAGTTAAAAAATAAGCGTGTATAAGAATTATAAAAAATATTTTTATTTTAGTTAGTATAGGATTTAAACTTATAGCCACAGCCCGTAACTTAATATATAGTTTAATATATACTTATTAATACTACTATTACTATTACTACTACTACTAATCTAGTAGTTATAATTTTAACTACTTCTTTTATTAATAATATAATTAACTTATTTAACTTATCTAACTTAAGTAGTATCTATTATTAAAACTAACTATAATTTAATTTAATACTATAAATTATTATTATCTTCTTTATAGGCTATTAAATTAATAAAGTGAGCTACTTTTAAGTAAATAATATATTTATACTAGTGAGCGTAGGCTGGTAAATGGGTCGGGATTAAGGTTAGGTTAGAATTATAAAGTTCGGGCCACATTTTGTATAAATACTAAAATATTTTTAAAAAATCTTAAATAACTTTTTAAATATAATAGATATAACTATAAAAGTTTTATATATAATAAATATATATTTATATACTAATCGAATAAAAAGTGTAGCTGTAGTGACTCGGGGCGACTAAACGGGATTTTAAAAAAGGAGAAGTATGTGTATACCTTTATAATATAATAAATATAATCCTCTATTTTATATATATAAATTAATAATAATACTTTTATATATTAGATTTTCTATAATTTAAAATTTAAATAAATTTCCTCTTTAAATTTTAAATTATGTAGAATCTAGTAAATAAAAGTATTATTTTTATAATTTATAATTTAAACTTAGTCTATACGCTTAAACCTTTATTATTATATTATTATTATATTAATTATGTTTAAAAAGTTAATATATTTTTTTTAAAAGGACTTTAATATTCCTCGCTTATTCTTACTTATATACGACCCTAAGTGGTCTGTATAATCCTAATATATTCGCTACCCTAAGTGAGCGTTTACTATAATTATATCTTTATTACCCGTAAAGTAAAAAAATACTATAAAAAATACTTAGTTAACTATACTAAATATTAATAGCTTAAAATTAATTAAAATTATTTTATTATTAGTATTAAAAAGACGAAGAGTAGTATTAAAACCTAAATACTATTAGTAATAAATATAGTATATACGCCGTAATATACTTTTATATTTAAAAATATTTTAAAAAATATTCTACTTAGTATATTTCTGTTATTTAATAAATATTTAGCTATACTATTATTGATTAACTATAAGATAAAAAGGAATATAGTACTTATACTAGACTTTTTTAACTTAACGTTTTTTTAGGAGACGTATTAGGTGTACTAGTATTAGTATAGCGCTATATCTTTTTTAATATTATTTTACTTAGCTTTTTTAATATATTAAGTATATAAATATTTATATACTCTTTTTTTAAAAAAAAAATTTTTAGTTATTTTAAGCTACTACAGCCACACTATTTATTTAATTAATATATATTTATATATTTATATATTTATATATTTATATATATATATTTTTAATAAAGCTACGCTTTTAGCGTAGTACCTATATTTTTTTAAAAAAAAAATTAACTACTAGCTACTATAGGGGTTCCTATAAAACGGCTCTATAATAATTTAAATATAATAATAGGAGACGTAGTACGCGGTTATATATTAACGTATATACTAAAGACGTATTTATTATATTATACTTAGTTATAATTAGTTAAAATAGCGCTAATTTTTTCTAATCTAGTACTAGACGTCTATTTATAAAGAAAAAAAACAGTAGTAATAGCTTACGCTATTACTAGTATACTATAAAGTATTAATATATATCGGCGTCTCTACTACTATATATATATATAATATAAAAAAATATAATAAAACAATTTACTATACTAGATAACTATATTAGATTTTTTATAAATATTACTATATATACTATATTATATTATAATAGCTAAATAACCCTATAAAAGGAATATCTATAGCGCTTTCTACGTAACTAAATATATCCTTATACTAAATACCCTCCTATTAGAGATTTTTAAAACGCTTTAAAATACTATAGTAAGCCTTAATTTAGACAGATAGTTAGGTAATATAAATAAATAGTAAAAGTAATTATCTTAAACTGTATCTTTATAGAGGGAATTGCTTTTATAAAGGAAATAAATAAGTGTATACTATACCTATACAGCTACGGCTACGGTAATAGTAATTATTATTAACCTATATAGTAAATTATATTACTAATAGTAACATAAACTATATTTAAAAATAGAAATAATAGTTTCTAGTTATACTAGATAACTAAAATAACCCTAATTATACTAAGTTTAAAAATAAAATAGCGTAATACGCGATTATAAATCTAGTAATAAAATAGCTATAAAATATAAAAGACCTAGTAGGAAGGGTATTAGTAATAATATCTTAAGAATCGGCCTTAAGGACCAGCTCTAAGGGTAAGAAAAAAAAGAGCTATATATAAGAGAGCAAATATAATAAATAAATATAAAAATAAACGTAATAATAATATATAAAAGGGAGGGAGAAAAGCGTTATAAAATACCTATAAGTATAAGTAAAATAATATATAACAGTTTAGGTATAAAGGAAATAAGTAGTTAGTATTAAAAAAAAAATTCTCTTTCATATTATAAAATACCTTCTAATAAGCACTACTATTATAACCTATTAGACCCGATCTATTATAGTTAAGCCTAGTTTATATATTTATATACTAATCGAACAAATAGTGTGGCTGCGGTGACTTGGGGCGACTAAAAGGGGTTTTAAAAAAGGAGGAGTATGTGTATGCCTTTATACTCAAATATATTTATATATTTATATAATAAATATAATTAGTATTAGTAATATATATACAGTACCTATATACTATTAAATTAAAAATTAGTTCTAGAATATATAATAATATAAAAATTTTTTAATTTTAATAATATCTTTTTATATTAATTTAACTTTTTACCTATTAAATTAAGAATAATAATTTTAGAGAGGTAGTGAAATAATATTTAATATCTAAGGGCCGGCGTACGATGTAGGAGGTTGCAATTACGTTACAGCCGAGCTTACCTAGTAAGAGCGGCGGCTTCTTGCCATCCAGCGCACCAACGGTCACCCTACGAACAAAATCCCTGCACAACTTTCACCATGCTAGACTCTGGTACGTAATTCTTCCCAGCCCTTAACCTCTTTCCAACAAGTCTGGAATGTAACACTTCTGTAGAGGAAAATAAAACACGCGTTCTAAGCAGACAAGGGGGCGCAACCGTCACTGAATGTGGCAACGTCGTCGAGAAAAAAGGCCACAGAATAAACCCTAACGAAGTAGTCGCCATTAAGCTCGTCGAACGCTATACAGATATACCTGTTCCTGTAATATATTATTCGGCATTTACCGCCAACGAGGGCTGCATCAAGATGAGCCTTACGCCTGGGTTAAAGTTAGAAACGTGTTGGGATGATCTTGGCGACGATATCAAGGAGCGCCTATGTTGCGAAATTTGGGAGATGATTTTCAAACTGCGCATGATCCCAAAACCGTCGGAATTCAGCCACTACTTCCAATGCAACGCTAACGGCACCGCTTCTAGCGACGTCTTAATTACATCTACGGACCTGGAGAACGCGGATCCTGCACCCCTAGCCACAGATGCGGCGGTCCCTCAACGCATCTACGACCGATACTACCATTTCTATGGCCGTCGTTATGAGAACGAGCTTCCATCCATGCTTCCTTAATCTTCCCTATCTGTTTTTACGCACGCGGATATCGCGCCTCGAAATATTATGGTTGACGAGGATGCCCACGTGTGCGGTATATTGGACTTGGGAATCCGCGGGATGGTATCCGGATTACTGGGAGTATGCAAATATTATGAAACTAACAGTGGATGAGGATTGGTAGGCGTGGATGGACAGGATGGTGCCGCAGAGATGGAATATTGAAGGGATAAGGGCAGCGAGGCGGGGTTTATTCTAAAGAGAGTGGCAAGACATTAGATGTGATCTGAACCTCAGCAAGAGAAAAGAGTTGTGCTAGCCTCGGTGACTGGAGTTCATACTGGTTACGGAATTTGTGCTCTACTATTGGAAGGGTGGATCGTGGGGGATTCAGAAGCACGGCTTCCCATTGTGGCTAACTCCCTCATCCTCAATCTCCTGCTCATCAAAATAGTCGTCGTCATCCTCATCCACAAGAAATTCATAGTCAAGCTCGCCGTCTTCACCCTCGTCAGGATCTCCGTCATCCTCATCGTCCGGATCATGCGCTTGAAAATAGCGTAGATCGATCGGCAGTTGGTCAAAGATGATCGAAACTCCCTTCCCTTCAACGAAGGCCGCAACGGCCTGAATGATTGCGAAAACAGTATCATGACGGACATTGGTGAAGGAATCTTGGGGCCAATCCTCAGGTATTGACCGCTTTCCGGATTTGTAGGAAGCCGTAATACAAACGATAGCCAGTGCGAAGTGCGTCAGCTCATATTGTCCCACGGCGTTGATATGTTTGACGGACGGGAATATACGAGAGACGTACGCCTTCTTGTGGAAGCAGTACTCTCCCAGATTCGAAACGTAGCTCCGTGCGGGCATCGTGATGGTAGAAACTGCGTGGATATGTGCAGCTGGCAATATGCTGGTCCATGCTGCCATTTCTTCCAGGCAAGTATCGTACATCGACTTGCTGTTTGGCTTGAACGCGAAGGCATTGAGTGTGTATCTATGCGGGAGCAGTGATATCAGTAAAGTACGGAGGTATACAGTCGAGTCGACTCACTCTAGCGTGGAAGTTTCGTCATAAGTCTGCCGGCATACTTGGGGCAAGTGGAATGGTGACTGTGAACTAGTGGTCTTCTTGCCGTCGCCGGAACTGTACTCCACCAGAAAGCCTAATTTGGGCTTGTTGCTATCCAACATCGATGTCTGACGGGTCAGTGACATTCACTACACATTTGGCATTCTAAGCCCACTTACCTCCTTCCAACTACAATCAGCCGTGCCGACACCGGCTCCGTAAGCCTCGGCATCGTCGACCTCAGCTTCTTCAAAGCCGATTGTGATGTGGTACCCGCTCAGAGTAAACGTAAAGATACGGTTCCTGATCTCTGCAGGAAGTCGCAGTAGGGGTGACTTAGTCGCGTTCCGCTTAACGCTAAACAATTGTTAGGGCATCCCGAGGTCTGATCACAAAGGCGACAAGGAGCCAGCACGCACATTTCCACCAAGTGCGCGGGTGTTTTGCTCAGGTCCAAACGACCGTCCTTTAAGAGTTCCACGTTTTGCTGTGGCATCTTGGGCTGGACTGCTGGTACGGCATCGGTCTCCAACTTCGTTGTCATGTTGCGGGTTGACAGAGAGCTGCCAGTGGTCGACTTGGGGAGGGACGCGCGTCGAGCGGGTTGGAAACAAACAATACAATGAGCTGTGTATGCAGAATGGATTGATGATTGCTATGGCTGAGAGATTCTGGATTAAGAGATCGATGGTGAGTTCGAGTGCGAAAGGAGAGTGAGTTTGAAACGGCGCATTTGCGAGCGGGTGATCACGTGCCTAGGTGTGGATGCTGGGCACTGAGCAATGTCAGTGCGGGCCCACGGACGCATGCAACGTCATAGCTTCGCAAAGATCAACCACGTTATCCCGCAGTACAGTATAAATAGCACCTTCGGTCGTTGTATTACTTATACTGGAACAACAGACGATATGTTACCTATCCCGGTGCGTCCTTGTGTTGTGGTTCATGCTAGTCTGCCGCATGATCTATCAAGGTCGTTTCCGCCGATAAAGAAGAAGCTATCCCGGGTTGCTGCATAATATTGGTATGAGGCTCTACACGCAGCATACGCCCATGACGAATTCCACAGAAACCAAGAAGCACCTCCTCAACTCCACTCTAGTCCACAATACTCTAGTGAAGCATTACCAGGTCATCCGGCGGCTCCTCAATAGTGACCTTGACGCCCTCTCCCCCGATCTCGCCAATTTCTACTAAATCAGCTCGTCAAAGTCTTTCTTACCGCAATCCGCCCATCGACGGTACACGGCACTTTCCGGATCGTATAAACGTGCCTCTCGTTTCGAGGTCCTGCGCACAAACGCAGCACTTCGTAACGACCGCACAAATGGAGACGCTTGAGCCACGGAAACATACGCGTCAACCACGGCCCGTCTTGCTCGGTGAGGTATTGCAGCTCCCACAGGAAAGACCCTGCGGGCAATGTGATACTCGATATAGCATCTCTCTGGGCAGGGGCCAAGTGCTGCACCCAGAACTCGGCTACTGCGCTGGGTTCGAAGCGTAAGCTGTGGGGGAAGAAGTGGAAGTTGCTCAGCAAATATCTGAAGGACATCAGGTCATGCTCGCTGCATGGGGTGTTTCTAGCGTACCCTAAGATGGCGGTGTTCTCGTAGGCCTGGCGGCATATTTGATGTAGAACGAATGGAAACCCCGTGCTGCGGAGGCGCCTCTTGTAGTAGCTATCATCGCAGCCAATTCTGATCATATGCCCACCCGTCGCGTACGTATAGATCTGGTTTCTGATTTCCGCCGGGAGACGGAAAAGAGGCGACTGATTGTCGCGCTCGGTGCTGGAACAAGGTCAGTCTAGGCGCTGCGCTAACAAGGCAAGCCGCCGTACATCTCTTTCATATGGGCTGGCGTATCACTTAGGTCGAGGAGCCCATTCTCCCGAAGAGGAACACTCGGAACAGTCTTGCCTTCAGTGGTGTTGCGCGCAGGGGCGACTTTAACCGTATCCGTGTCTGATCGCTTCTCCATGGAGGCCATCTTAGATGCGGAATTCTGAAACTGGTTGATTGCGGCGAGATGGGTAGTGAGTGCAGCGGAGAGGCTTAAAGCCGTGACTGGAGGTTTTATAACCTACGGGATATCCTCTCTAGGCGATGATGATACACGTGCGCGAGGCAACCGTGCCAGTGGAAGTTGATGGATTTGACGAGATGGTGTTGAGGTTGTTGCCTGGGTGCGAACCATGGTTGTAACCTACGGGAGCACGGTAGCGGGTGGGTGAAAAGGCAGTGCGAATTAACGCATGGCCAAGTCAGGCATGTGCGAGAAGGACTATTTGGGCACGTGCGCCTTTGAGCGCAAGCTACTGCACAGCTGCTCAGATCAAATATACCTCCCACAACTGTGTAGAGTTGTCCATGGGCCATACTTTTCTGCGACTCGTACGCTACGAGTGTTTGTCGATTATATGTACAGCCAACAGTTGTCTCGGCAAGATTGTAGGGACCAACTCACCAGCCGCAACCATTACCATCTGTGTCTTTCTGTATTCAACTGCTATACAAGCCCAGCTTCCCTAAAATCACACATTGTGGTATGACGACGTACATGATTGAAAAGGTTTTAGAATTTCACCCAGGCCGAAGGCCCACCCAAAGGACCAACGAAGACAGATAATTCAGAAACTTGTAAGAAGCGTGCAAGATGAGCAGGCGGAAATATGAACCTGAAACCCTAATCGCAGATTGGTATCCGTACTTCCAGCTTTTTACTGGCGTCCTCCACTTTTGAGTGCGCGGAACAGGCTACTTGTGCCATTCTTCGCCGTCAACCATGGTTCACACCCCCAGGCTACAACCTCAACAACACCATCTCGTCAAATCCATCAACTTCCACTGGCACGACTGCCTCGCGCCCGTGCTATTACCACCGCCTAGAGAGGAACCCCCACTTTTGACCTTCATCTCTCATATTCCATGAGTCATGTCGGTCATTCCAAGGCACCGAAATCCCTAGACAACCCACGGTCCTAGCGTCCTCGGCTTCCCCGTCCAAAATTGAAGTGGAACCCGATCGTGTTGATATCGCCCTCTCTGTCGATGATACTCTGCCGAGTTGCATCGAGCATCCAAAACAAGCGGAAGAACTAACCATAAGACTAAGAGACTCCCAATCTACTACAGAAAGAGATAGAAAGATATGCGATACAACCGGATAAGGAAGCCATAGGAAATGGGGATGTGAGCAAGGAAGGCTATATCATGCTATTGCACACACGCAATACACTGACGTAACGCTATCCAATCACCTAATTGATAGGCTCGATCATCCCCCGAATACTGTCGAGAGTAGTCCGAGTCACAATGTTCAGACTAGCCAGTTTCTGGAGAACGCGGTACACCCAACCCTGACAGTTCTCCTTCACAGCTGCTCGATTCGGTGCCGAAGGAGCAGGTTCATTATTGGCATAATACCTAACCCAGGCCGCTGCATCCTCGGAGAGTGGATTAACCAAAGTATATGCAGTCCTGAAGGTATAGGATCGGAGGATATCAACGTTTGCCGCGTGTGTATGATGCATACTTTCTGCGTCTCCTTCAACCTGGTAGACGGTTGCGTGTTCGTTCTCGCGTGCGACGAAAAGATACCAATGATCTGGCTCCCCTGGTGCTTGACTTTCAAGGACGAGTATGAGCTGTAAAGGATTTTGTGGGATAGGGGGTACGGAAGTGTGCCCAAAGCTCGTTCCAGTGAAGTTCCAGTCCGTAGTCCCGACTCGCCGTTTCCAGGTAAAAGGCCCTTCGGTTGCCCACTCGGTGTTCATGACTCGGCTGAACTTTGCATTCGTAGTTGGGGCATTGAGCGGGGTCCAGTTCTCACTTCCGGCGGAACGGATATATGCCGCTTGGTTTCCGTATGCATATTCGTAGTCGCCAAACCTAGTGATTTCCCAGCCAGGCATTTCATCCATATCAAGCAGGCTATTGTCCAGGAGCTTGACCCGAGGCTTCGTTGATGCTTCGTCAAGAGCACCTGCGGCACGCGAGGCAATGTCAGTACCTGCACTTCGGCTATCTGCATGCGCCCACGTACCTTCACTAGCTGCGTCATCCGTGTCGACCTGCCGCTCCGCAACACAGTGCGGTCCGGTATCCTTGTCCAACGGAGGGTCGCTCATCGTGTCAAACTGTTACGAAGTTGATCGTGATGGAGAGTACGAGGAGCGATGTGAGTTGGGTTGGGTTGTTTTGGTCGCTCCAAGGGGCAAGCGCGCTAGCGAGGTGAGAGGCTGCGATGAAGGCGAACCAACACACAAAAGCTGTGCAGCGCGTCTACCTTATTCCTCCCGTCAACTGTAAGCCTAACGAGCCCGCAATTCAAAGGGGACATGCACCAGAATATACCACAACAGCGAAAGACATGAGAATTGTACGGCACGAAACTCATATTATCACCTCAGCATGTACAACACCCCAGTCTTCTCGCTACTCACTGCTATGAGAAACTCTGCCAGAACCCTCCCTCCCTCTCTTCTTCCTTGTTGCCTCCAATGATACTTAGTAAATCAGGGTATGATGCAGCCGAAGCCCACGACTCCCCGACAGGAAAATCCAAAATACCTCCAATGATATGCCTCGAGGTAGAGAAGGGAAATATGAACTATACAGTAGAACCTAAGGGCAAGATCCAATGATAACGCCAATCGAACACATGTCGCTCGAGCCAATGTCAGGTCCGGGGAAGCGCAGCTGCCCGCACTCAAAGAAACAGCATGAGAAAAGGGAGAATATGTAAGTCATCATGGCGTAAGAAGATATGGGAATAGCTATTGTCGTAGCCGGTGAAGCCTTTCGCAATTACCATCAGGGTTCTCTACTACCGGTTTCCGGCCTCGAGTTGGCTTGGGGTAGATTGGGCCGCCTCGGTGTGATCGGTGGTGGCACCACGATTGCGCCCGAACCACCTTGGCATACTGGGTACGCCAGGCCGTCCGAGTCGTGCTCTCCAGCCTGAGGTGTGCTGAGGCTGAGAACTCTGGGTAGAAGCAACATTGATAGTGGCCGTACGTGCCCGACGGCCAGGGCGATTGAAGGCACTGAAATTAATCGTGGAATTTCCTTGCCGAGTGTTATTGGTGTTGCTGTTTTGCCGACTCGGATTAGAGATCACTACGACGCGCGACCGCGAGAAGGGATTGCCGCGGGCGTTCCAAGCAGCCGGAGGAGAGGTAGGTGGCCTGAGGCCAGTAGCATTCGAACGACGGGCAGACGCTGTCTGTTCCTGAGTCTCGCCTTCGGGACGAGGCTTGGGAACGTAGTAGTCGGCTTTGCAGAGCGGGCAGCAAGCACGGCGGCTCGTGAGCCAGGGGTCGACGCAGCTAGCGTGGAAAGCATGGCCACACGTAAGACCTCGGACGTCGTCAAGATCCTCAAGACTATCCAGACAGATAGCGCAAGTATCGCCAGGCTCCGCGAGAAGCTCCGGTGCAGCCGCTGTTCGAATGGGATCATCATCGTCTGACTCGTCCCCATCATGCTCGTTGGACTGCGACGGTTTGTCTGGTTCATAATGGCTCATGACAGTTTCCATCTTCGCGAGTTCAACCGTCTTTACGTTTGTTTCCTTCTTCTCGCCTCCCGTCTCCTTCCGCTCGCCTGCCGCAAGACTAGTACGTGGCGAACCGACCTCTTTCTGCAAGTAGGAGCTTGTAGTAGCGTGGTCGTCTTGGGCCATGCTGAGCGCAGTGGCGGCTCTCGGACTCGATGCACCCTCCTCCACAGGAGCCACGACACCCTCTACACCCTTGACACTGTTCGCTCGACTCTGTGGTGCAGTGGCAATGCCACCTGACGCCGGGAGTCCCGCAGTTTCACGACTGGATTTCCATTGCTTGTACTTTTGTAGCGGGAAACGCTCGTTAACCTCGTCCATTGTCATGAGCTTCTTTTCTCTCCTCCTCCTATGCGGTCGCGGCATAGCTGTAAGGTCAATTGGCTCTCCATCTCCGGCGGCTCGAGCGGCGCGATTGCGTTGGTTGTACCGGAAGCAGTACTTGACACCGACAATAATCCTAAGCGCTGTTAGCGATCAGCTGCGAGATCAACACGACGCAGGCATACCAGAGATTGGTGAAGACAACACCAAAGCCAAGTGCAACGAAGAACAGCAGAGGCGAACTGGTAGGGCCACCACTGCCGCCGCCATTGTTCCCGCCGCCTGTTTGGGAAGGCACTGGTGATGAGGTCGAAGACATTGCTATTCGCAGTGTCTCATGTATTTACAACGACCGATAACCTGATGTAGAGGATAAACGGCCGTTTGTGGTGCGGCTATTTGCAAAGTGAGGCGCAAATCGTGGGATCTCAGTTTAGTGGCTGTAGTAGAGCCGGTTGCGGATGCGGCAGTGGACGCTTTGTCCTACCGGAACGAGCGGCCAGGTCGAGGGGCGAACGCGCAACTGTTCGGTCGCACAAGACGAGGTTGGTCGTGAATCACGAGTGACATCCACGTGTACGCGAAGGAAACGTGGACTAGGATCGGGCTGGGTGGCAGGCAGTGCTGAGGGCAGCAGTGTCGTTGGCGAGCAGCTGGGCCGGGCGCAAGCGGGAGCCTCCGCCGGGGCAGTGTGTTGTCGAAGACGACAATGGAATTCAGCGATGGTATCGGATCGCTGCGCATGCCATGCCCTCCGAGTGCGATGCGGACGGTCGGGAGCGGTAACGTGCCTTGTGTCTTGTGGAGGCTGGCAAGCGGAGAGGGACAAAGAACTCACGGGAGCGATGGCGTTGTGTATGGGTGCCAAGCGCGATTGGGAAGTGGCTCGGATGATCTCCGCACGACAATCCCGCAGACACGCGCGCGGACGAGCTGCCGAGCGAATGCACTGGCGGAGTCAACGAACGGTGACAACGGCGGCGCGAAGGCCTGTGGCAGTCTGGACGAGCCTCAGCTGCGTAGACTACCTGTACTGTTGTCGGACAGCGCCTGCCCAGGTAAGTTGCGGAACGCTTGGGGCGCCCCTTCCTGTCTCAACACCCTGGACGCCTGTTTGGAGAAGCTCCGCCAGCACGACACCGAGCCTATCGCACTGCGGCACAACGACATTCGGAAGCCCATCTTCCGCCAGCCCGTATTCTACACCGTCATGCGCATGTACAACGCACCCTTGACTGCTCTCATTATCTCGTGGACGGCAGGCGCATGCTTTCCCGCTCACCCACTCTATCTCAGCGCTAAGAGCGCTACGGAGCGTTCATCCTCCGCTTGACTTTCCAAGCTTTCCAAGGCTGGCACCACGCCGCGTGTCTGCCCAGTTCGACCTTCACCCCGACGGACGATCGCTCCCGCTTGAGGTGCCTTGCACTAGCAGCTGACCTCGAATACCGGCTTCGCGGTACCCTGGCACGCTGTCCGCACGCTTTGCACCCCTCCACGAAACTCCGATTTCGTCAAATTTTCGTCTAACGTCACCCGTTTGCAATCATCAGGAACGCTGCACAACCCGAGTCATGGCCGAGCCGACCGACACAAACCCAGTCGTGTTTTTCGACATTACGCTAGGAGGTATGCCGTATGCAACCCTTTACAAATCTCAATATCGGCCTACCAGCCCAATCCGTCACTTCTCGTTTTGTATTGCCGCGTCGCGTTCGACACAGCATTGGCGGCAGTGGATCTGTAGCTGAGATGGATGACAGGCGAGAAATTGGGTCGCATCAAGATGGAACTGTTCAAGGACGTGGTTCCAAGGACTGCTGAGAACTTCCGCCAATTCTGCACCGGAGAGACCAAGGACAATCGTGGGCAACCGCAGGGTTACAAAGGATGCAAGTTTCATCGTGTGGTGAGTGAATATAGTTCACAGCACTGAATGCCTTGGTAAAGTGGTACAACTCTTGGAGACTCAGCTTTATAATCTCCTCAGTGCGTGCATGTACTGACCGAGTTCAGATCAAGGGGTTTATGATCCAGGGAGGCGACTTCATCCATGGCAACGGAACTGGATCAAGAACAATATACGGCACCGACAAGTTTGCGGATGAGAGCTTCAATCTTAAGCACGATGCCCCCGGTCTACTCTCCATGGCTGTACGTTGAGTCATGGACTTGGTTACCCCAGTATGGTATTGTTCTGACGGCTCTAGAACTCCGGTCCCAACACCAACGGTTGCCAATTCTTCATCATTACCGCTCCTAACGGCACACCCCACTTGAACGGCAAGCACGTGGTCTTCGGTCGGGTTGTAGACGGTATGGATGTTGTGACCAAGATCGAGAACACACGGGTTACGCAATCAGATAGCAAGCCATTGCAAGACGTCGTCATCGCTCAGTGTGGAGAGATGTGAGCGTGGCTTGAGCCTGCCGTTTCGCGTCTGAACTCGGGTCTGGCGCAACAGCAACCCTGATAGGGCTACTTCGCACAGACTACCTTGCGGTCAGTTGCGCTTCACAAGTACTGCTCTGAGTTATCAGAGCCATGCGTAAGCAAAAGCCCCAGGGCAAAGATGCCGAGCACAAAATGAAATCAATAACTACATCACGCATCATGGTTTTTGTGCTGACTAAACTGGAATGATTATACCTGAGCTCACCACTGCTGACATTTTCGGGCATGCTTGCACATAGCGATATATTAGGGGTTTGTGCGCCCGTGTTGTGCACCCGTACCGAATCTTGCGAAGGCGTGTCGTACGATAGGTGGACGTGTACTTGGGCGTTGTGTAAGGATCTGATACCTGTTATAAAAAGGACGGCCAGTTTCCTTTGTTAATCGATATCACAAAGTTTTTGTAATTCTCCCCTAATTAATTGCACTCTATCTGGTATATGAGAGCTCAACATGTTCGCTGCTGCGTGTTTGCACTCCTATATCTACCTATTGAACCTGAACGTACACTAGTGTCCGGTTCCATCTACCAATCTTACAATCGGCGCGTGTTTCCCTAAGCTAGGTCAAATGATAGCAGCCAGTGGTCAACCTTGGTATTCGCGTCTCGCGTTCGCATGCCCAGGTGGACGCGACTGCACGTGACGTAGATGCGTGCACGGTCCATAACTCAAAAAAAGGTTGCCAAGGCGCACGCGAGCTGATCCCCTCACTGATATCTTTACCTTCAAGACTTTTACCACAACCTGCCCCGCGTTTGCTAGAAACTCGCAACCTTGCCTCTTCTAGGTTCGATGTGACACACGAACTCTACCTCTACCTTCACGATGGTGTCGCTCGCCTCTACCAATCGGTCTCCCGGCATCGTCGCCCCCAGCATTGCCAGCAGCCTCAAGCGCAAACAAATCGATTCAAGTCCCGATAGCAAGCAGCAGCCCTCGAGTCAAGCGAAACGCCGCCGAGTGACGTTCGACCCTGAGGTCGATGTCCACATCCTCGCAGATCCGAACGAGAAGAGTCAAGAACTGGTCGGTGAGGAAGTCATTCGGGCCTTGGAGAAGCATGCCGCTGGCGACGCGACTGGATACGATGTTCTCCGGAGCCTCTTCACGATTAAGCCTACTTCTTCAGACGCCCCGCTCAGTGGGCTACTACAAAAGTACCTCATCGCCCTCACGAACAATGTCATCCTCCTTGACGCCACCCGCGGCTTGGTGCACGCCGTTCTCGACTGTCACTGGGTAGCACGAAACGAAGACTTTGTGCGCTCCTATCGACAATTCCTCCGGTCGTTACTATCCATCCACCCTGGCTTCACTTCCACCGTCCTCGGCATGCTGGTGAACATGTTCTTAGACCCACCATCGCCTAGGATGCGGCAGCAAGACGATCCCGCCATCCAGCGCGTGCGGATACAGACTCGAGTGCACGATACGCTGCGTTTCATCCTGCGGCAAGGTTCAATGACTGCCACGTACCTCCAGCCAATTCTCAATTCCACATTTCCGTTCCCCACCGATACCTCGAAAGCGCACACACGTTACATCAGCAACATACTCAAGGTTGCTGAGTACTGCCCCGAGCTCAAGCGTGCTATTTTATCGCTAATCATGGATAAGCTCGTGAAGATCGATGTGCAAATCCAGGTTGACTTGGAAGAGTTGGACGATGACGTGGAAGATCAGCTTCTTGAAGACTCCGCTCGGGATCTCGACGATGAGGACGACGAGAGCGACAACGAGTCGATATCGAGCGAAGAGAGCTTGGAGGAAGAAGAACGTCGGCTTAAAGACATAAAGGACTCTGTTATCAAGCTGGACAATATTATGTTCCTTCTCTTTCAGCACTATGATTGTATCTTCGCAAAGGGCAGTCTTCATGAGATTGACGAAGCGTACGAAGGGCTCCTCACGCAGTTCGCCACATTCATCCTGCCCACATACCGGTCACGCCATGTACAATTCCTCCTCTTCCACTTCAGCCAGATGTCGCCCGATCTCATAGGTCGTTTCACTATCCAATGTACAAAACTCGCCTTCGACCAAGCCCGACCGCAGTTTCTTCGCGTCACAGCCGCTGCCTACCTTGCTTCGTTCATCGCCCGCGGTGCGCACGTACCACGCGAAACTGTCTGTGATGTGTTCGACGTCCTCGGCAATCAGCTTGAGAATCTCCGAGGCCAGTTAGAGCCAAACTGCAAAGGACCTGACCTGCAGCGCTACGGTACTTATTACGCCATCGTGCAAGCCATCCTGTACTGCTTCTGCTTCCGTTGGCGGGACCTGATCGTCGACACGCCCGACGGCCTCCCGCCTACCGACCACGACATCGTCTACCACGAAGGTGATTTCAGGTGGTACAAGGACGTCAATAAGACTCTCCAGAAAAATATCTTCTCCAAGCTCAATCCTCTTAGAGTCTGTTCGCCGATCATCGTGCAACAATTTTCAACCATCGCACATCATCTCCGCTTCATGTACGTCAACTCGCTGATCGAGACCAACAAGCGGATACGGCTGGCCAGGGTAGTTCGTGTCGGATCGCGAGAAACGGCACTCACGATGAAGAGGGGCGAAGAGGGGTTCTTGCTCGATGCGTACTTCCCCTTCGACCCCTACGTGCTGCCGCGCAGCAAGAAGTGGGTGGAGGGCGACTACGTGCAGTGGAAGCCCATTCCCGGCATGGAAGTCCCACAGGAACGTGACGGCGATGACGATGACGAGTCAGAAGAGGAAGAGGAGAGTGACGACGACGGAGAGGATGTCGACGATGACGAGAGCACGCAGGAGCCTCCCGTTGGCGTACCAGAGGAAGACCTGGACGATGGATCTGATACGAGCTCGTCGTAGGAGGCGCGCGGGTTTCCGTTCGCCTCGGGTTTGATTGGCATATTTGAGGCGTTATCTGGGGCCAACATTGGCAATTAGGCGTTGCATTTACTGGGCGTACGAGCACGAGTATCGTGGGATTGCCATACGTGGCGTTGGCGGGGCTCATGTCTGCGAGGTTTTGCACATGCATGTATGCGATGACGTAGCTACGGTTGGGATATGTTAACATGAGCCATCTGGATAAAAAGTTGAAACAATTATCATCGTGTCAACCTTTTACCTGTGCTTGTGACCTAGGTAATCCGGGCTGGACGTGCAACGCCTAGACAAGTCGAGGCGTCACGCTTTCGTATTGCCCACCTACTAGCTCTTGTCGAGCTCATGCCGATGTAGCCGCGCTACTGGCCTCCTTTACGCCGTCTCTCCTCTCCTGCGCTAAGATTGCAGTGACGCCCTAGCAAAGGATGAAGCATTGCCCCTATTGGCTGGTATCACTCACGTCACGTCACTCGCTCACGCAGAAGATACACACGACCTTGGGCCAACATCAGCATCGTTCCCATATCTCGCATATCCATAACGCAGCCCGAGGGCCGCGGACACTGCATTCATATCTCGCCGCACCAGCTAGCAAACAAAGGTACGTAGGCACGCACAAGTAACACCGCCCAGAAAGAAAAGAAAAGCCGCGGTACCGAGACGCCTGCAATGCTCGTGCGGGGTCTGTCCGTAGAACGCCTGATGTGCAGAAGTGCCTTCCTCCCAACGGCACCATGATAGTCGTGAAACATGGAAGAAAGAACATCGACGCCTTCCGTCCAGCCCGCAGGCGCGCAGGCGTGCAGACGGGCGTGTCCAACTCCAATCGTAGCGTATCCAACGTCGAGCCAAGTTCCAAAAATCAACGCCGATGGGACGGTCCCCAGCTTCGATCCCAACTCCATCCACGTCCCTTATCCAGTCCACCCCAGCAGCACCTGGCAGATCCGCAAAATCACGCCGTCGGACTTACCTCTATCCGAAGCAGCCCTTCTTACACCCCCTCTGTTCCATCTCACGCCTTGTTGACCCGAACTGTACTCGCTCCCTCGCCCAGGCCATCCTCCTCGCCCAGTTCCTCCAACGGCCTCACATCCTCCAAGCGCATCGCCTTCAGCAGATCCCTACTCGCACGCACCCCATCGCGCAGCTCCACGCAACTCTTCCACAGCGCATCCTGCAGCGCGACGGAGTCCGCCGCCACGCCGAGCAGCGCTTCGGGCGCGGGCCCCCGCGGAATGGGAAAGTCGACGAGCGGCTTGCCGTTGGGGCCGACCGAGACGCGGATCGGGCGCGGGACCTCGTCGTACGTGGCGTCGGTCGCGTACCCGTCTTCTGCGTCCGACATCGCGTCGCGGCTGTCGGGGCGGCGGGGGCGGGGGTACCTGCTGCGCGCGAGGATGGCCTTTTCGAGGGCGTCCCAGGCTTCGTCCACGTCGTCGTCGTCGGCCGAGGCGTCGGTGATGACGCTGAGGGGCGGGGAGTCGTCGCTCGTGGGACCGAGGCCGTACGTTGCCGCGTGCGACCAGCCGAAGTCGAGCTGCTGTGAACGCTGATTGGCGCGATGGTAGCCCGGGGGTTCATTGTGTGGCGGTGGTTTCAGCTGGGTTTGCATCTGCGAGACGGAAGAAAGACCACGGGCGTGCAAAGCTGCGTGATGCGCGTCTACGTTAGTTGGTTGACCTTGCTCATCCAGGGTCTGCGGAGTCAGCAAGCCGGGTATGGCGTGGTTGGGTTCAGACTGTGACTTCATGTGGAAGGAAGTACGGTTGCTGTTTTCAGTGAGCTGGACCTGATCTTCGAGATTGAACGGATTCTCGTTCATCTGCTCCGTCGCAGCCGAATGAGCAACTGTCGATGCCGAACCAGATGTGCCAGGGCGGTGGTCATCTACCATGGCCATGTCCAGGTCGATCATAGATCCACGCACCGGAGACTGAGGCGCGGAGTTGACGCGCGGATACTCGTCAAACGTTCCTACGGGTGCTGTGGCGGCGTGCCTTAGGCTCGGTTGCGGGCCTGGCTCAAACGTTGGAGACGATGCGAATGCTTGCGCGTAATCTGGTTCACGTTCTTCCAGTGCACCCATAGGGAACTTGAAGTCTCGTGTCTTGCGGTTGTTGAGTGGTGGTTCGTTCGCCGATGGAAATTTCCAATCCTTTGTGGCCCGCCGTGAGTTTCTCTGATTTTGATAATTGGCCTCTGCCATGGCTGCATCAAATGTCCACTCTCTCGTGATTCGATTCGGTTTTGGTGGAAAGGCAAAGTCCTGTGTCCGTCGGCCGTCCCCTTGCGCTCCTGGCATGGCAGGGAATTGCCAGTCCTGTGTCCGGCGGTTCGCTTGGTCGGCCATGGAGGGAAACTTCCAATCCTGAGTCCGCCGGTTGGGGCCCTCATTCGCCGACGGGAACTTCCAATCTTGTGTCCGGCGATTTGGATCGTCATTCGCCGTGGGGAACTTCCAGTCCCGTGTTGCGCGTTTGGTGAGTTGGTCGTCTTCATCGAAGCGATCTCTCTCTTCCTGTTCTTCCAACTCCAACTCCCGCAACAGCTTCTGCATTCGATTCGCTTTCAGGGTGGGCACTCCGCCTAGGTCAATACTAGGCGCATCAGTGTTGGTCGGTGCAGCGAAATCCAGATCGATAACGGTCTCTCGATTTGGGGCACCGGGATTGAAGTCGCGGAGAATCAGATCCGAAGGAGGTCGTCCACTGCCGGTAGAGTCTACACCGCTGTATCGGTAGGGAGACTTGTTCATGTCGAACAGCCGATTCAAACGCTCTTTTCCGCGATCGATTTGTTGTTCCCGGAAGCTGGCCTGAAGCTTGGCGAAGCGATCCTCGTCGTCGGGAGGCATGTTGATGCCAGTGAAGGTTTGCCCAGGCGTCGCTGTAAAAGGGTCAAATGCTCTCGATAACCGATTCTCAAACTCGTCCGACGTGCTGAACGTCCAATCATCATCGTCCCCCTCCGCCTCTGGAGCGAGAGGATCAGGTGCCTGAGCGCCGTAAGGATTGAACAACGAAGCTCGTGTACCGCCTTCATGTTCCCACTTGTAATAGTCCTCAACCAGCTTGACGAGCATGACTGTGGGAAACATCTTCGTCGAGTCCTTGAGAAATGGATGTTCTAAGATGTCATCCGGTGTTGGGCGGTCCTGCGGATTTTGCTGCAATATGAACGATATGAATTCTTTGAGAATGGCGGAATGTCGCTCGCCTTCCAGTACAGGCACTCCCGTATCAGGTAGATCCCACTGAACCGTCTTGTGGAAAGGTGGAAAACCCGTAGCCATCTCGTAAACAGTACATCCGTATGCCCAAATGTCGACTTCTGAACCGTACAAAATATCGTTCGGTCGTATGCGGCTCTGAGGATGCGCGTCTTTTATCCACTCATTCTGAAGTTCGGGCGCCATCCAGTAGGGAGTACCAACAATGGTCGATCGCTTAGAGCTCTCGGGCTCAAGTTGACCAGAGACACCGAAGTCGCAAAGCTGTACACGGCCATCTTCGAGGATCAGGATGTTGTTACACTTCAGATCTCTATGCAACACGCCAGCTTCGTGGATATATTTCAGACCCAATGCCAGTTCGCGCGCGATTGGTATGATGAATTTCTCCGGCAATCCTGGTCCGGGATCCCTGAGGTTCATAGTAGGCTTCATGAGGGTATTGACACTGCCACCGCTGGCGTATTCGCTGATGATCCAAAGCTCATTGTGCACAGATCGTGCTTCTTCGATGATATTGACATATGGTCGAGCTTTGCTGTCTCGCAGCTGCTGGAGAATGTTGATCTCCTTCAGCGTCTCCGAGAGGTTCTTCGTGGTCATTTCCTCATAGTCGACAGTGTCAATGTCAATGATCTTAATGGCGACCAGTCCACCCGAAGTGCGGTTCTTGCTGTGTCGAATTAGCGCTGTATCGAGTGAGCATTACCCGCAGCTACACACCCCTTGAATACACGGCCGTATGCGCCCTTGCCAATAAGCTCATGAAAATCGTACGGAGGAGGTTCGTCGCCACTGCGCTTGGCTCGCTCAGCGACTATGGCCTGCATCTCCTTCGCTTGCTGGATGGCGCGACCCTTGGTGCCGACAGCAGTCGGCTGTACCGATAACCGAGTCGGGTCCATGTTGCCTTTCTCTTGCAGTGTATCCTTCCGCGAGCGCGGTAGCAGCTTGATAGCGTGCTCGAGCTGGTATTCCAAGGGCGACTCGGGTATGCCCTGGAGAGGGCTGTCCACCGGCTCGTTCGAAGCCCGCGGTACCGCAGTGACGGGGATCTGCAGCGGCGAGGGCTTCGCTGCAGGTGCGCCGAGTTTTTGCTCTGTTATGGATGGCCTACGGCTGACTGCGCGACTCGATTGTACACTGTTCGGCTTGCTCCAAGGTGGGCTCGAGCTTGTCGATTGAACGTAGATGGACGGTGGCGGGGAAACTTCTCCAAGCGTCGTGGCGGGGGAGGAGAGAACAATTGGAAAGCGGGCGTCTGCGATGGGTCGCGATATGCTGTTCTTATCGATTGACTTGCGTTGGGTCTTCTGAAATCCTATGCGCCGGGTAAGCTCAGCCATTGAAAAGCCGCGCTTCGGCCGGCCTCGTTCCGCATCTTTTGGCTCCCGCCCCGCGCGCGGTGCCACCGGCGACTGCCCATTGCTGCGCAGGTCATCGTCAAGACCGGCGAGGTCGCCAATCGACGTCTTGCTGCGTTTCAGGCGCATGGAAGGCATGGCGTGTACCGAAAGTCGCGGCGCGGTGCAGTTACCGCATGACGGGCAACTGCGCGGGCGCGGGGCATAAAGTAAAGTGAAAATCAAACTTACAGGTTGCCAGTGAAGCAGCTCCTAGCTAGCCTTCGAGTGAAGGACGCTCATGTTGGCAGGCCAGTGTCGGGGTGAAGCCGAATCGGCGTGCGCTGCGTTTCCGCACGTGGCTGCTCTGCCCTCCGTAGCAACCACAGAACACCGATGCACAATAGCGAGTGCGGTATACTAGCGTCCAGGGATCATGGAGAGAGTGTTATGGAGGTGCAAATGCACACTCTTCGAAGGCGGTGGTGGAGTATTCAGACATGCAAGGTCTGGACGTCTGAAGTGGACTGAGCCGGATTCGCCTAATGCAACCTTATTTTCATGCGGTTAGCAGCAAAGCTGCAGCCATCCGCCTGGAACCTGACATCATTGCGCCACTGTGCGCATCTTCATGTCCAACTTTCTACAAAATCCAACATGTAGCATAGTAGCCACCCATAACTGCAACCATGCCTCCCAAACAGGCTCCCAAAGCGGCTCCAAAGTCAGGCTCAGCAGCCGTAAAGAAGACCCCCGTGAAAGCACAAACGAAACCGCCCGTGAAGAAAGCTCCGATCGCGCGACCCAAAGCTGGAGCGCCAGCAAAGAAGCCCGTGCCGCAAACTGCACCGAAGCCGCAAACCAAGGCCAACCCGCCAAAGCAACAGCCGCAGCAGCAGGGCTGGCTCTCGCGCATCGGAAGCCAGGCCGCCTCCGGGATCGGTAGCTTCACCGGGGCCATTGTATCGGCGGCCGGGAATGGCGTAGCGGGTGCGGGTAAGGGCGCAGGCGCGAGGCAAGTCTCTCCGTTCACACGTTTTTCATGGCCAGTTAATGATAGGTTATTAGCATTGCAAACGCATCCCGCGGCTGGGGCGATGCTATTCGTGAGTATGGCAACTCGATCAAGGACGTCACAGGCGCATCGGGCCCTCGCGCGAGCTCTACGAAGAACCCACTCGGGCTGTCCAGCACTCCTCAGGGTGCTAAAGCTATGATGGGCTCGCGGCCAGGGATCTCAGGAGGGTCGAAGGGCTCGGGAAGCAATCCATTGGGTCTATGAGACGAGCACGAAGACATGTTATGGTTATGAGGTATGAATATAGTGGTATCTATTTGTCATGTTTAATATACAACACTGGAGTAAGGTTGGGTATCTGCAGAAGTCTTGTACAAGTAGTCTCTATGGCCGTGAAAAGTAACGCAACGTACCACCCATCGTGGAAATTCCGTAAGATGCACCCCACCTAATACGCCGAAGCAATGCAGACGTGAATGCCGAGCGAAAACGAGGAAGAGCCGCCCCCCTCTGCTGGTACTAAAGGATGTTCAAGCCACTTGGAAGGCATCCATGTCACCGGTCGACATCTCTGAGACGCCCGCTTCTTCCTTGGCCTGGTTGATCATCGCTTCTACCACGGCTGGGGGATGTGATCGTTTCATGACGACCCGAATGAACTCCGACAGCAGATCCAACCCGACGTCTCCCACCTCTTCCTCGGTGAGCATGGAGTAATCGTTGTCGATAATGCCCATCCTCTGCTTCCGCCGTTCAACAAGGATGTAGTAAACACGACCTAATTTCTCAAGGGTCTTCTGGTGAGCACCAGTTCGGTGAAAGTACGATCGTTGCTGCGGCGTATTGTGGCGCATGTCGACCCAGGCGGCATGTTTCTGGAGTATATCTGCAGACTTGTCGGACGGGAAGATGCCGAATTTCTTGCGCAGGATATGGAGTCCGACCAGTGAGCCGGCGAGATCGCTTGAGTAGCTAAAGCAGTGCATCATCAAGCTCGAGAGCGCACCATGATCTGGTGCGGCTAGGCCAACCCGAAACCGCTCTGCGTCGGGTCTGGCCCGACAGCGTGTCCACCATTGCACCGTTTCAGCAAGTAGCTCACGTGGTCGAGGAAGATCTGGGTTATCGCGAGTGGCCGGGTCTCCGAGTGCCAGCCGAAGCATCTTCCATAAACATCGGATGGTGGATCCATCCGGAAATACACCAGGCGCGCCCGCAGATACATCTGTTAACGATTTGTAGATGTTCCAGGCTTCGCTGAATTTTCCCTGTCGACATTTGTTGTCCACCAAAATGTTCATCAGCGCAACGTTTGGTTGGAGACCGCTCTCCTTCAGCTGTCTCGCCAGGTAGTCAACGTGTTCCCACTGCAGTTTACCGGCATGGTGCTTGATCATTATTGCAAACGTGGTAACGTTGGCTTTTGCAACATCTCTGAGAATAATCTCGTCACCCAGTTCCTGGGTATTCCTCTCGTTCGCCGATTCTGATATCAACTCAGCAGCCGGCACGTCTGGCAGTTTTTCCACAGAAGCCGTCCGAGCCGCTTCAATCATTCGCCACCCGATATCCTCGGCCTTCAATACATGTGGTTTGCTTTCAGTTCTCAGGAGTGCTTTCAGCAGAAGGTTGAAGTGGACAGTTTGGGGCTGAGAGCCGCGGGTAAACATCAGCTCGAGCACCTGAGCCGCCATTTCCGGGGCCTTTCTGACCACAGCTGACCTCATCCAATGACCAAACACATGGGAGTGGTATGCTTGCGGCAACAAAGTAATCGCTTGCAAGCCTATATTAGTCATTTTCGAAATGTCCGTACCCAGGCGGTAGAGCCTGTGCAGTCTTGAAAGCACTTTTTCGACCTCTGCAGGCGAGGACGAGGCGGCCAGGTGCCCTCCCTTGATCATGTCACGGAACACCATCTTCGCATTCATCAAGTGTCGAGCCTCCAGAAAGCCTATGAAATAAGCGTCATAATCTTGGAGAGTTGGGTCTTTACTCAGCTTCTGCTTCCACTCCTTGTATATGCTCTTGGCTGAGTCGTGGTGCCGAGCTAAAGCGGACGCAGTATGAGCACGAAAGACGGTCGTCACGATAGACGGGTCCCACGAGGGATATAGATCGAACAGCTCTTCCATGATTTCGCGTGCCCGATCAGGGTTTCCGTGAAGCGCAAACATCCTAGCCCCTAGTTCGAGATGTTCGGGTTTGTAGTCGTGCCTTGAGAGGTCGTTGGCACCCGTATGGTCCTCTTCCCATTCCTTTAGGGCCTCCTCTTCGCGTCCAGTTGAGAATAATCCATCCAGGTACCGTAGCCGCCGTCCAATTGGTTCGTAGCGCCCACAGACGGCCATGTCTTTTCGCAGCAGTTCATGGTATGAAGTGCTTCTTCCTGTCCTCTCTTGTATCTTCCAAAGGATATCCCATGCTTTGTCCGGCACCGCGTGCACCACTTCCGAGAAACGTTCCCTCAACCGACGATAGGTATGCCATAGCATCAAACAAAGCCCGGGATGGTCCGGTTTCGTATTTGCCAGCCGCAGCAGATGGTTCAGCTTAACTATGTGGGCGCGTCCCTCATGCGTGTAAGAGTCTGCGCCTCTAGGGAGCACCTCGAGTCCTTGAGACTTGTGTAACTGTGCACGTTCGCCTCTGCGCACGTCGTCTCGTGCAGCAACTTGTGGTTCGGCGGGTATAACTGGTTTGGGAATATGACGCGTAGGGTCCCATTGCGAAATGTACGTCGGTATTGGCTTAGGGAACGTGGTCACGAAGCGCGCATGTGATGGTTGCGGAGGACGGAGATGGCTTATGCTACGCAGAGATAGTAGCATGGAGAGGAGGCGTGTTGTGCTTGTGGCCGCTGCGGAACTTGCCCTCGATTGAGTAAGCAGTCCATCTGAAAATAATACAATATTAAAGAATGTATGAGAAGATGACGAAGAAACTGAAAGCGCGTATCCTGTTCGACTCGCCGCATGTTCTCCTAAAAATGTTGACAGCCAATCGGCGTCCAGACGGCCCGATAATCACGTGACAACTCGATTTGGAAACTTGAGACCTTGGACCCTTGGAAGGCGGACCAAGCCGTGAAGTGCTCACATCTCGTCCTATACAGGACGGCATACAAGACGGTTGACTTGCGCTAACAGTCTCTCATCGATGGCAATATTACGCACTCCACCAAAGCAGATAGCGGCGCGCCTTCCGGCTTCGGATACGGATGAATACAGCGCCTGAGCATGGCGACGCCTAGGCAGTAGCTCCCCTGCCATCCATACCCGCAGTTTATACCCATTTGCGGTTATCGACCATGTCACTTTGTCACTTGTCTAGGGTAGAATCAAAGGCTCAGATTCCAACAATCACTTCTACCTCATGCGTATCCATGGAGCCAGATATAGCCACCGTAACCTGGATCAAAGACGCCTCCAAACCTGGCACGAGCCTGGCCCAGGTTTCTCAATGGGATTTGTATGATTGCGACACTCAACCTGGTCCAGAACAAGATGGGTGCCATATGCATCGGTTGAAGGCGTGCGTGGCGTATATTCCGGATTCTTTCTTCTCGAGCACGTGCTTATGCAGCGTGAATGCACGCTCTCCCATTACCGGTGGGCATGGCAACCTCATTGGTGGGCTGATCATTGAATTACAGACCGTTGGCGCGACAAATCCGTGTTATGCAGGTCCCCTTTCTCCGACTCTTCTTTAAGAGTCTTGCTTGCCCCAAATCCATCCTCAACTCAACACGTTTATGCGATCTGTATATTATGGGTCAATTTAACCGTAATCCAGAACGCTTCCATCTCCGCTTCACACCAGTCGATCCTCCGGGCAAGATCTTGACTAAGGCCACGCGATTCACAACTAAGCTTTGCCCCCGCATGCATGCATCTGCCGAATATGCAAGCTGGCATAGCTGGTCGATTGGAAGAGCCATTCTCAGGAACGTGCCTACCATGTCCACCAGCCGGTCCGCGATGCTTCGAAAGCCTTCTACACTCGTTCTGCATGAAGACGCAAAAATCAAGGCTTACCCGCCTACTCGCCAAGCTGCAGCGCCTCGCACATGGCGTACTGTGGCTCCAGTGTCCGGTACGATTTAAAGTGGCTTGAGCTTCGATTTAAGCCCCGGGTGTGACCAAGTTTACATTATATTTCCATGCCCCACGCATGGTTGGCTCGGTTACGGACGCGCAATCTTCAAGGAAATATGGGGAAGGGCCAGTGTCCTCAAGGTCGCCAACATCCTCAGACGGCTAATCTGTTTGCATTGCGCTGTCGTCGAGAACGTACGCAACCCAATGTGTGGCCAACCATGCGAGGAGCGCACAAAACTTTATATGCTCAAATTGACGGTTCGAGGAGCCCCTGCTTCATCTGACCTTCGCCGCATGGCTTCTATACCTGTCTCCCGTACCGGCATTCGTTCGATTTCTAAAACGTGACAAACAATTGGGATATCTCTTCCCACTCCATCTTTGCGGGAGTCCCTCCTCTCAAGATGCTCGCCTCGTTGATTTGGGCGACGCTCTTTGCTGCCCCGTCCTGGGCGCAAAGCCTGTTCGTGAAGGGCCAGAAATGGCAAATCATCCTCACCGGTGTGCCGGACGTCACAAAATCGCCCCTTCCACCTGTGGATGCTCCTGTATGGGACGTTGACCTCTTCGACAGCGACATCGCAACCATAACAGCTCTGAAACTATCAGGAAAGATTGTGATATGCTACTTTAGTGCGGGTTCGTACCACTGGGTCGAGGACGAGGCGTCGCTCCCCTTCATTAACTTTAGTACAGGGACAGTAGAAGACTGGCGGTCAGATGCAAAGGACTTCCCCGCCGGAGATACCGGAAAGGTACTCCCACAATGGCCGAACGAGAAATGGCTACGGACCGGAAGCACGAAGGTCAGAGACATAATGGCGAAGCGCATCAGATTAGCTGGTGAGAAAGGATGTAATGCTATAGACCCGGACAACATAGGTACGTCTCCTGATTTCTCACATATGGAGAGATGTTGCGCGCCATTTTTCTGGACCAGATAATTGTTTTCTACGACCGGCTAATATATGTTCTAGATGGTTACGTGAGTACATCGTCTTGGTTTAATGCATCGTTCGTCCTGCAGACAACCTTCCAGGCAATGCCTGTTTTCAAAGCCATCACGGTATAAGACCATACTAACACCCGCCAGCAAAACGACAACGGGCTGAACCTCAAATCCCAAGACGCAATCGACTACATAAAATGGATGGCCGCCGAAGCCGCCAAATACGGCATGGAAATCGGGCTCAAAAACTCGCTCGACATCGTCGACGCCCTCACCCCCACCGTCGACTTCGCCGTCAACGAGCAATGCGCCCAGCTCGCCGAATGCAACCGCTACGCCGCCTTCCTCGCCACGGGCAAACCCGTCTTCCACATCGAGTACCCCTCGCCCCTCAACGCGTCCGCCGCCAGAGGCGTGTCGTGCACAGGCCCCCGGCCCGCGGACATGAGCACCATCCTGAAGACCATCGCGCTCGACGGGCTGGCAGTGTATTGCGATGGGAGCCAGGTGGATACGCCGACGAAAGGGGGGACGGGGCCGCCGAGGCCGTCGAGAACGCCAACCCCGAGGCCTACTACGACGACGCGGCGGCCGACTGTGCCGCCGACGACGAGGCCGACAATTACGCGGTCGACCACGACACCAAGGCCGACGACTACACGGCCCACTTCAACGCCGCGCCCTACAACGCCGCCTCGTCCGAGCACCACGCGCCGCACGACTTCGAGCACGCGGCCTGCGCCGACAACTACGTCCGGCCCAGGCGGTGGGTGCAGGTCGAAGCACTGGGACCAGTGCGGCGGCAACGACTGGAAGGGGTGCACAGTCTGCGAGGTAACTTCTCCTTGCTTTTTCTTTTTTCACACTTTCGCTCTTTTCGTCGAACCCTCTGCTGATACATCCATGCTACAGGCTCCGTACACTTGCAAGGGCGTTTCGCCGCCGTGGTACTATCAGTGTCTCTGAGCGGGGGAATCGAGGGGCTAGTAATGCTTGCGGGATAGGTTATATTGTTCTAGATATACCCAATTCAGGCGTTTATTGGCGTGATATTGCGTTGTGAGGATGGTGTGTGAGGTGTCTTCTCTTGGATCGTCCATAGGTTCTCACCAAGGACACGGTAGAGCGCGATTTAAATCTCATTATAGGGCTTCTCTGCTAGTATATATAAATGCAGATTGCGCCGCTCGCCGTGAGCAACGGGGTATCATATCCACACCGAATCCTCGAGCAGGCTGTCTATTCCACAGACATCCCGTACCGCGCATACAACTCCGCCATATGTTCCATACATCCTAACAACATGCCCTCGTAAAGTACCACACGCTACGTAAACCCCGCTACAACAAACCCATGCCAACCGCATACATACATCCCGAACCCTAATACCCCACTTTATACTGCGCAGATTTGTCCGTTCTCGTCCCCTGACGTACCACCCTCCTACATAGCCAACTCATCCTCACTTCCCCCATCCTCATCATCCCACCCCCGCTTCTTCGGCCCGACACAGCAACTCCGCCTCTTCTTCGGCGCGGGTGTCCCCTTCCGCGCCCACGACGCCTTGACCTTATTATACGCGCTCCGATTCATCTTCGCGCTGCTCTTCGCGCCCGAGGAATGCACACCTTTCGGGTGCGGCGCCGACACGGGCGTCCTGGAGGCGGGCGAGGAGGGGGGGAGGTTCTGCGGGGGGTCGAGGGGCTCGCGTTTGACGGTGGGGGTGGTGGGCGCGACGGGTTCGTGCTGGGTGGCGAGCGGGTCGTATTGAGTTGCGGGGTGGGAAGGCGAGGACGCGGATGCTCGGTAGGGGATTTTTTTGGGATGGGGCTGCTTTGCGTGGGCGCGGAGGAGGGCGGCGGTGGTGAAGGTTTGGTGGCATAGGGGGCATTGGTGGAGTGGGGCGGGCAGGGGGTTGCTGCCGACGAGGTCGAGGCCGTCGTCGTCGTTGTCCTCTGATTCGACGTGGTAGTTGATCGCGGGTTTGGTCTTCAGTTTCGGAACCGATCTCGTGGAAGACGAGGGAACGGTCGCGGTGGCCTTGGTGAATGGTGTCTGTTGAACTGTCGTGTCCGTGGGGAGTATGGAGCTTCGCGTTACTGGAATGATGGGGGTATTTGCACTTTCTTCTGCTTGTGGTTGCGTTACTTCGATTTCTACGGAGCTTGCTATGAGGTCAACTGTGTTTTCTCGCGTGACGGTGCCCTGGAGGACTTGTTGTATCGAACCTTCTTGGGTAAGTTCAGGCGAGGTTTCCGGTATCTCCTGGACTTCATCCGGCAGGTCTTCTTCAGGATCCGCACACGACGGATCGGCCTGAACATCGCACACCGGGACATTGTCTCCATAAATCGACAACAGCTCTCTCTCATCATCATCAAAGTGGCCACCGGATGCAATAATATCCTCAATATTACCGGACAGCGATTGTTCGTTGCGGTGCTCGCTCTCATCTTGCTCGAGAGAGCTTGGTGTGGGCAGATGGCGAGCAACTGTAGGCGAGCTTGGTACTGGGACGCACTGTTCTTGAAGCGATTTATCTATAGCAGAAACTCCGGCTTCTCGCCGTTCGATTCCAACATTGCCCTGAGCAGAGTTCATTGGCGCAGCCTTCTTTGCCAAGGCGTGGGACCAGTGATTGTAAAACACATGCCTAGGCCAATTCTTCCACTGAGCCCGGCTGCTGATAATCTCGCCCCATTCGCGTTTATGTACAATCTTTGACTCCACAATGTACTTGTCCTCTTCTGCACTGAAGACATATCGGCTACGTCGTCGCCCAGGTTGTCGTCGAGGCTGTTTAGTCGGGCTCTGAACTTCAGTAATGTTCTCGCTTGCTGTCTGGTCATTCGCAGAGGATCCGCTTGTCTCCGTCTCATCCTCAATTTGGACTAGGTCTTCCTCCGGGAAGAGGGGAACCTCTTCCTCAGTGCCATTATGTCGTCTGGGTTTGATGTGCACACCAATCGCAAATTGACGTCGCTGTTTCGGTGCTGTTTGAGAAACTCTTGGAGGACTCGACTGGGCAGCTGCATGTGGTGGTGGCGGCGCATGGTAGAGGCTAGGCGCGGTAGCAGGTACGGTAGCAGGTACGGTAGCAGGCTGAACATCGGGATGGTTTACAGCGGGAGTAGCAGGCGGTTGTAAGCTCGTTAACGGGATGAATTGTAGGGCGGACGCATCGGGGATCAGGCTCGACAGGATGGAAGCCACCGCTTGTTGTACCGCTTGCGCTGTCTGGGCTTCTAAAGCTCTTCGAGCCTGCTGTCCTGCCGGTGTGTGAGGAAACTGGGCTAATTGTATAAGATTTGCTGCGGGGTGCGTGGAAGCGGCGAGCGTCGCCTGTAATGCGGTGTTTGTTGGCGTGGCTGGGACTGGTATGTCGACCTGTCTAGGTGCTTCGAGAGGAGGCGCTCGTTCGTCTTCTGCGCCAACAATTGGCAATGTGTCCGGCTTGCGGCTTACGGGTTCCGGTGACTGTGACGGTGCCAACTCGTCTCGATCGTCATGGTCTGAGCCTTCTTCATCCTCTCCCTGCATGTCTGGATCGTTCGCGAACAGGTCGTCTGCGAGTTGTGTCTCGTCTAATGTTGTTCGTCTTCTCATTCGCTTGCGGTACTCCTGGTCCAGTCTCCTCATGTGTCCTCGGTCCTTAACGATTGCCCCATCGCCGCGCATATCCACCTCGTCGCTCATCATGTCCGACATGGCCCCATACTTTTCAAATATCGCATCGAACTTGCTCTTCAACCACTGGCTGTTCTGCTTCTTGCCCTCGATGTACGCTGGGTTGGTCTCGTCGACTTCGTCCACTCCGACGGACTGCAGTATGCGCATTCGCTTCGCCGGTGGCTCCATGGCTGGCGATCGCTACACAGTGTAGCGATTGTTGAAGGCGTGTTTGAGATGTTCGAAGGGGCTCGCGCTTCGTTCGCAAGCGCAAGCCAAAGCACGAACGCGAAGGCTGGGCACACGCGCCTCCTTGTTAGCGTGCCCCGCCCTGCTTCGCGACGTGGAATCCCTGTCCCACGGGAGCCCGTGTCCTGCGCCCATGTGCCCATGATCTTGGGCCGCAGCATCACCGGCACCTGTACATACGCTTCCGAACTCTTCTTGTTCTCCAGCTCGAGCAGCGTACGCGCACCGTCTTGCCGACATGGCGAAAGACCGAAGGCCGGCATTGTCATGCCAACAGTGCCGCAATCCCATCAACATTGATGCCTCGATAGATGAGCTCAACCCCGCGGCCTTCAAGCTGCTAACAGGTATGTGGACATGCCGTATTGAGGCCATGGCTGAAGCTTCCCAGACTCGACTGTTCAAGGGCAGCAGCAGGCCACAAAGCACACGCCCACCCGTCGGTCGCGGCCTACATATCCCGCCTCGCGCCACCAGACCTACGAAGCCGCCATACAGTCCGCGCGAAACCCCACATTCAGACGCAGTGTTCCCTCCTCGCGGTACGGTCAACCCGGTGCGCAGAACCCAGCCATGTCCTTCGTCAACGTGGAGCCTACAGAGTCCATGATGATCCCGCCGACATCACCCGCAGCGCGAACACCAGAGCGCGCCGCAGAGACGAAGCCCACGACCCCAGAAATAACTCGGAGAGCCAGCGCAGCCGGTAGCAATGGAACAGTCGGCGGAGGCAGTCTCGCGGATGCCCTCGAAACCACAAACCGCATGTTTGAGATCCTGTCCTCGCGCTCAGACATCGACCACCCCATCTGCGTCGAATGCACCGATCTCCTAGTCGAGGGGCTAGGAAAGCGTCTCGCGGTCGTGACCCGCGAACGAGATGCCTACGTCGACTACCTCCGCCGCGCCAACACCGACGTGCCCAGCCCTGAAGAGATCAAAGCCGCCGACGCCGCACTCGAGGCCGCGAAGAATGCCGAAGCCAAAGCCCTCGCCGAGCTGGAAGAACTCGAAGCGCAGAAGGCCGAGCTCGACGCCGCGCTCGCAGACGAAGAGGCGCAGGCCCGCGCCTGCGACGAGGAGGAGCACGCCTTCTGGCAGAGCCGCAATGCCTTTGCCATCGAATTGAGCGAGTTCATTTCCACGCGCGACGCCCTCGTCGCGAAACACGCGCACGACACCGAAGTCCTCCGCCAGCTGCAGCGCCGCAGCGTCTACAACGATACCTTCAACATCACGCACGACAACCACTTCGCGACCATCAACGGCCTGCGTCTCGGCCGCCTCGCCTCGCCGTACGTCGACTGGCCCGAGCTCAACGCCGCCTGGGGCCAGACCTGCCTCCTCCTCGCGACCCTCGCCGAGCGCCTCCAGTTTCGCTTCAATGGGTACGAACTCTGCCCCATGGGGTCCACCTCCACCATCACCAAAGTCGAGTACAAGGGCGGCAGCTCGACGGCCGACGGGCACCACCCTTCTCCGCCGACCGTCTCCCGCCACAAGCTCGAGCTCTACTCCTCGGGCGACTTCCCCATCAACTTCGGCTTCACGCACCGCAAGATCGACGCCGCCATGGTGGCCTTCCTCGAGTGTCTCCGCCAGCTGGGCGAGTTTGTCGAGACGCAGGGCGTGCGAACTGCGGGCGGGCTGGGCGGCGTGGGGGACGGCGTCGGCGGCGGGATGAAGTTGCCGTATGAGATTCGCAAGGACAGGATCCACGACCAGAGCATCAAGTTGAGCGTCAGTAAGGACGAGCAGTGGACCAAGGCGTGCAAGTATACGCTTACGTGTTGCAAGTTCCTGCTTGCGCATGCGAATAATATGGAGAGTAGTGCGGTGCGGAGGGGAAGATAGGAGGTTGAGTGGAGACGGTGGAATGTGCAGGTGTTGTGTTGATGGGCATTGGAGTATGGTCAGGCGAATGATACCCGCTTCCTTTCTATTCGGGAATGGCGTTTTATGTTGGGGGGTATAGACATGTCGAATACAATGGCAGAGATACTCTTTAGGGTTGATATTCTAGATCAATTCAATCTACAATGTGTCTCTAGAGTAATCACTGGGTTAGTAACAGAAATGCAGAGCTGTAGAAGAGGTACTTGAAGCCATTGTCTACTCTCAACTCACCCGCCAGACCTTGAAATACCGACGCGTCAGAATGCAGGTCAAGTATCTCCATCAAAGCAGGGCCAATTGACACCAAAGGTGTGAGCTTTGCGATATCGTCCTGTTTATTTGGATGGCTTAGATTGCACGCATTACATCTCCAGCGAGTAAATCGACAGTGGGGGCGCTAGTCCCTGTCCCCGCTGCATCAATGTCGAGCAATGACCGGTTCGTCCAACTGAACCAACAGGCGTAATGGCGTTGCATATCTGATAGGTCGGGTACAGAGCACAGTCCGAACCGAGCCACGTCTGACTGGAGGCCGTACACCCAGCGGCTAGAGAGGGACGCGAGGACGGGTAGATATCACGTAGCAGTGCACAAGATAGCTACTAGGGGCGACATCGAGGCCGTCGACGGCGTCTTCACACGTGGCTGAGGATGAAAGGTACCAATGTAACCCCTTAGATCGTACAAGACACATACCCGGCGCTGGATCTGTAGAGGTGTTATCTATGCGTTCTCACGCATGCGGATGCCCTAGTGTAGATTTAGGTGTGCCATTGTACGAGATACCGACCCGTCGTGAGGGTGGTCGAGGCGACAAGAGTATGAGGTTGTGCGCTCAGATATCGTAGTGCGAAATTTGCAAACGTGGGAGAGGTACCGGTCAGATGCAGGGATGAGGGAGTTTGAAATGCAGGATATCTCAACAAAGGTATTCCAGTCGAAGGAAGGATGAACAACAGCCCTCGACGGGCGACTAGTATGTTGTATATCCCCGGGTAGAACAAGAGGCGTTACTCGTCCAGCTGCTTTTAGGGAAGAGGCACGGCGCTGGCATTCATTGTGGTCGCGATAGGCTATTCTCCAAGAGCTGCCACTTGGACGTTGCGGCTCTGCGTTTCCCATCCTTCAGCATTGTCATACTCGTACGGCGCAAACGCCAGCAGTGTCTCGGTTGACTAAAAAGGCGGTGGTCTCTACTGCCTTGAAGCTCCTGCCGTTTCGAGCTGATGGACTTGTCGCACATAAAAGGCTTCCGAGCCTAGGCAAATCCCGCTATGGATAGCTGCGCGCCGTTCTATCGAAAGATGCTAGCTGGCTGAGAGACCATCTTCTACCACGAGTAGGCCGGATCCGACGGCAAATCGTATCACGAGGTCTATGCTCGCCAGCGAAGGAACGTTAGCTGTTCCAGAAGCGCTTCCTAAGAAAGGTCACGATGCTCGTATGTAGCGTTGCGGCGAACGTGCGGACGTTGTCGTAGCCATAGCCGTAGCTGCATGACCTGGTGACCAACACTTCAGCCCCATGGTAAAGAATCCATCCTCGGCACACGTAGGGCCATAAATGCCCGCTGCATTCCGCGCAAAGGACTTTTCAACCTAATTCCGCTCGCGTGCCCTGGTGTCGGGATTTTGTAGAACTAGTGTCGCGTTCGGAGGCTGCTAAACGCCCTAGGAGCGAGTTTGCGGGGTAACTATTTTCTTTAGGTTATGAAAATCTGGGGAGAAAGCTCAAGGTTGTTCTGCTAGAGCGCGGAAATGCTCGTCATGGTGCACGTGGAATATGCAGGGCAAAACAGCGTCATTGTCGTAAAAGCATAGTGCAAGGCCGCACGCAACGTCAGCGATGCGTCCAATATGCACGCTGGTGTAATGGAAACCAAATCTTGACAAAGAGACGGCGGCGACTGCCCTGTACCAATTTTGCCAGGTTGAATTACTGGACAAGTGCTCGGATAGTTTGCTGGCGCAAGGGCTAATATGGTTCCCGAAAGAGAGCGCATTCCCATGAGCACGATGCATCGCTACACAAGGCGGGGAAGGTTTCAAAACGTAAGAGGATCCTCTTACTTGACGACAAACCACCCAGGCGCGGGTATGCGGAAACAGAGAGATGCGTGTCGGCGGGTGGACGTCGCATTACTGAATATTTCGTGCCCAGTCGAGCTTGCAAGATCATTGCTGGCATTTGTGGCCACCTGAGTCCGCGGTTTTGTGAAGAGCTGTGATGTGCATTCGTCAGGTTTTCGAGCATAGCCCAAGAGCATGAGCTAGCGAGCCTGGGAGGATATGCACGATGGATGGCGAGACAAGGCTTGTCATGGCGAGAACTGTCGTGACCGAAGACGTGAGACGCGAAGCCGATGGCGACAGTCCGGCCTCATCCATCCCGAGCGGGCAGGGCGACGGTGCCGAGCACGCCGGGAGTAACATCGAGAGCGGTTGCACCTGTGTAGTCGTCGAACAAGCTCCGATAGCAGTGTCTCGTTCTTGAACAACTGGCTGCGGCCAGAGCCATTTCGCGTACAGCCGGCCAGCGCTGGCGGGCGTGTGAAATGGCAGGCTGCCGAGTCGTCTGTGTGCTCGACGGTCGATGCTCGGTGGCTCCAAGGATGGAGTTTTGTGGTGTCAGAACGAGCAATCTATTACCAAATGCTGCTCATGTGACGGGTCACGCCCTCGAAAAATCGACCTTTTCCGTCGCAGGGGCTCGGCTTCGCGCTAGTGATGTAAACGCCAAGCCCTGGCCATCGCTCCTTCTCCGCAGCGCCGCTAGACAGCCGCCGCCAAACGACGATGCTCACGCGTGTTGCCTCCAGGCGCTGGCACCACAATTGGCGCGCATGGGCTCATTCACTTGCTTTCCGCCCCTTGGGCGACCCACTCCGGAACCACTGCTGGCCCGCCCGCCTGGCGCTGCTGCGAGAGACTGGGGAAGCTCCGTTGACTAGCATTGGCACCACGATTCTTTGTCCGAATAAAAACCTGCCCTCTCCTCGCGCCCTGAAAGCTACTATAAGAGCCTCTTCCCTCTTGTTGGGAAATTCGCCACACCTAATTTTTGCGTGACTCACCTTTTCGACTTCCTTTACCTCTCACGTCATTCATCATTCACTCACCGTGTAGTCAGCCACTACACAACGCGAGCTCCTGCTCTGTGCCGCAGACATCGAGCCTACGCCTACCACCTCGAATCCAGTGTAATGCACATCACCAAACTCCCGTACGAAATCCTTACCAAGATCCTAGAGGAGGCGGCCGCAGCCAACATTCGCGATGGCCCGACGTACACCTTCGGGCTGTCCCAGCCACCCATGCCTGGCAGGCGAGCGACCCTTCAGCGCTTCGTGAGAGGCCCCGTTCCAGCTGAGATGCTCCGGTGGGATGCCACCTCTGCGATACGCCTTGCCTGCTGGCAGTGGCACGAGTGGGCTTTGGAGTACGCCCTCAAGGATGTCTACATCCGTCGCTGGAAGGGCGGAGAAGTGAGTGATTCTCTGGAACATCTCTTTCGAGGCCTGAAACTAACACCTTCATAGCGATGGGCCGAGCTGTCCTGCCGCCGCGAGAATTACGGGCTGTACGAGCTCATCGACAAGCCGACCGGCACCGCTGTCTACCGCGACCCCTTCGCCTCGCTGAAGCAAACCGTCAAGACGTTCAATGAGTTCCCGGGCGTCGCTGCTAAAATCAAACGCATGTGGTTCCACGGCTTCTACACTGCCCAGACCGACCGCATGATATTCGAGTCGCTGCGCAACTGCACCAACCTGACCTCTGTGTCGCTTCCCTGGACTACGATCCGCCACCTCGACGCTTCCGCATGGCGGACTCTCCTTTTGGGCAGCGGAAAGCCACTCGAGTCTTTGGAGTTGCTCGCGACCGACCCAACTTCGCAGCAAGCAGCTGAAGCAGAGAACCAGGTTGATCTGGAGCCCCTGCAGTCTGTCAACTTTGGCATGCTCCGACGCCTCAAGATTTTCGGCGACACCACTTTCATGCCCATTACCGACCGCGATCTATTCGCCATTGCGCGCACCGCGACCCGGTTGGAAGAGTTCTACATGACCTGCATCTCCACGATCACGATTGACGGCGTTGTGGCTATTGTAAAAGCTGCACGCTCGACTCTCCGGGTGCTTGAGCATAGCCCGCGGTCACAGGATGGCTTCTGGCACCCTCATCCCGGCTCGCCATCTGACTCCGAGCATCTGTGCGAGCTTTTCCGGAACTGTCCGAAGCTGGAGACCCTGTCAATCTCCCTGCCTTCAATGTGCGCGGATCTGTTCTCTGACAACAACGCCAAATTCAATGGCGATCTTCAGGTGCGCGCATTGCACCTCTGCGGCCACGAGGACGGTCGTTCTACGCAAGAAGCTGCCACAGCTCTGGAGCAGCTGCTTCAGCAGTGTCGAAACTTCATTAGCTGCAAGGCTGCGAGCGTTATTCCCAAGGAGCTCTACGTGGAGCTGTTTTTCGCCGATTGCATTTTCGAACCTAGCTTGAAACTAGTGCACGGCGATTTCTCTCTGGCCGAACTGTCTTCCGATGGTACATGGCCCGGTGCCCTGAACTCCAGCGGCAAAGGACCCTACGGCTCTACTGGCTTGTATGAGAAGGAAGAAGAGGGACCTTTCCAAAGCATGGACGAGGGCGATTTCCTGACCGGAGTCCGACGCCGTCTTCTTTCCATTTCGACTTGAAGATTGATTCCTCAACGAGCAACGGCCGATTATCTTTTTTGTCAACTTCCTGTACCATGATTATCAATTCACGACTTACGATATATTGCATCAGCGAGGAGCCTGGAGTTGGACTACCAGGCCTAAGATGCCACCGCAATGAAGCGACACTGCAAAAAGAAAAAAGTTCCACGAATTTCATCCTCAGGCGGGCAAAGAGGATTTCATGCGAAGATCTTGGTTGCATCAGGTTTGGCAGGTGCTGCGTGCTCTCCGACTAAATAGCTCACTGCCACTGACCTAGTTTCGGCGGCAGGCCGCTTAGTGTACTACAATTCTACGATATCTCAACTTATGATCTGTCTTGAACCTGTTTTACGTGTCTTTGCTATCCATCGATTCACAGTGTGCATGTGATCGAAATCGTGCACACCCCCAATTGGGGAAAGCGCCAGGCACCTTGAGACGAGACTCGTAACACAGCACCTTCCATGCATCACATATCCAAAGCCAATATCTTGCGCAGCAATTGACTTGTCGATCCAAACACGGACTGAATAGCTCATTACAATTCTCTCATGACTGCAAGTGGGGCCGGAAATTTTGGCGATGTGTATTTCGCAGCATTACCAATGGTGAGCTAATGGAGCTAGAATGGGATCTGCGTACCAAAAGACGTTAGTATGTACTGAGCTATCCGGTATACAGCACAAGGCAGGTTAGTCCGAAGGGTCGCGAAACTTCTGCGGTATGCGGGATCGTTGCAACCAGAAGAATGGGCCAATCGGCAGCGGCTCTGTCCTTTGGTGTTGACAGGTACACACCGCGCGCGCCAAGGACGAACGGGAAGCTTCTGAGGGGTATATAGAGAGGTGGGAACCCGCGAGGTTGACGAGCGATATCGCAAGGCTCGGTTTGTTTTGGGTGATTTTATCGTTTGCGTACACAGCTCCAGGTCCACATCTTCCACAATGGCTCCCAAGATCGCTATTGCGTACTACTCCATGTACGGCCACATCCGTCAATTGGTAAGTTTTTCAAGCTTTTGCAGTCGCAGACCATCTTCATAGCTCAATCTTTACACTTGAATTGTCCAGCTAACACCCAATGCCAGGCCGAAGCTGAGAAGAAGGGTATTGAAGAAGCCGGCGGCTCCGTAACCCTTTTCCAGTACGCAGCCATTCCTCAGCGGCCACATCTACCTTTCTAACATCTCAACAGAGTCGCAGAAACCCTCTCTGACGAAGTCCTCACCAAGATGCACGCACCTCCCAAACCAACAGACGTCGAGGTCCTCTCCGACCCCGCGCAGCTCGAGCCCTTCGATGCCTTCCTCTTGGGTATTCCCACGCGTTTTGGTAACTTCCCTGCGCAGTGGAAGACCTTCTGGGACAAGGCGGGCAAGCAGTGGGCCACTGGCGCATACCACGGAAAGTATGCGGGTGTCTTTGTGTCCACTGGATCACAGGGAGGTGGACAGGAGAGCACCGTCATTGCGGCGATGAGCACGCTCGTGCACCAAGGCATAATCTTTGTGCCGTTCGGGTACAAGCATGCTTTTGGTAAGTGGTTTTTGATTTTACAACACAGCGTCACTTGTTTTAGTGCTATATTGTTCATCCACATTGCCTGGTGAAAGGAGAAGGCTGGAATCCGCTGACTGACAACATTTCAGCTCAATTGGCGGACTTGACCGAGCTCCGCGGTGGGTCTCCCTGGGGTGCGGGCACCTTCGCCGGTGCGGATGGCTCCCGCCAGCCTTCCGCGAGGGAGCTCGAGCTGGCCACTATCCAAGGAAGGACGTTCTGCGAGACGGTCAGCAAGGCATTCAAATGACTAGATGGTAGCGAAAAGAAGCAGGAGACGCTGGCCGGCGCAGGTGCCAAAGTAGAAGGCAACAGTACTAGTGGAGCTGGAGCTGGAGCGCAGACACAGCAGGCGGGTCAACCGCAGCAGAGCGAACATAAGAAGAAGGGACCTTGTGGTTTGCCAACTAAATGTGCGGTTCAATAGTCAATAATAGAAATCCAAGAAATATATATATTGTTTTATCTTGGCATAGCAGTGCTGTTGTTCGCCGTATTGCTAACCGAGCTTCGTGTCGTCCAAAAACCTCACACTCAAGCCAGGATAGAGATCTGACTGCCAAAGGACAGGTATCTAGCGAGCAAATTCCTCCCCTCAACATCAACCTTGAGACGCAAGATTGATGTACTAGAGAAAAACTTGCAAGGCCAAGGACCCGTCAACTAGCCAGAACCTGTGGAAGCGCCACGTGCACGTTTCGCGAAATGACGTCGGCGGCTCCTGCGAACACGAGCAGTTGCGAAAACTCGCGGTAATGCCCAACTTCGATCTTGTAACACTTCACGACACTCCAGGCTTACCCCAACATTATGAGATCCCTTCGGCTCTTACCATGGGCGCTCTTAGCGGCCCTCTCGGCAGCCTCTCTCGGCCCTTCCCAGCAGATCATCCAATCCGGCAAAGCCGCATCCATGGACCGTATCGGTGTCGGCCACTTCTCGGAATGGTCCCGTGCGAACAAGAAACGGTTTCTGATCGACTGGCAAGCAGGGCGACAGTCCGAATGGGTGTTCGTCATGGGGAACGAAGCCGGAGATTTGGACAGTATGACCAGCGCGCTCACATGGGCGTACCACCTCGAACACTCGACGCAGAATACGTCGAACCCGGAAAAGGCGATTGCTTTGCTGCAGACACAGACTGATGCCTTGGATCTCAGGCCCGAGAATAAGCTCGCGCTGAAGAACAGCAAGATGACGAGCGGACACGATGATGTGCTTACTATGGATGAGCTCCCCGAGGATCCGGAGACGTTGGCTTTGAAGTTGAAGGGTATCGTGCTGGTGGATCATGCGAGTCCGCTGCGGAAATGGGATCGTGCGAAGATATTGAGTATCTTTGACCACCACGTGGACAAGGGCGTGGCTCCGGACGCCTCACCTCGTGTTTTCGAGAAGGTGGCCAGCTGCACGAGCCTAGTAGCCCGCCAGATGTTCGACGAGTTCGAGAAGCTGCCTGAGGAATACCACCTCCCGCACGAACTACTAGAACTGATCCTCAGCGCTATCTCGATCGACTCTGGAGGCTTGGCATCTGCCACGCAGACCGACATCGACATCTCGAAGCGCGTTCTCGAGCGCAGCCGCTGGGCGGACAAAGACCTATACGAGCAAATGGAGAAACTAGACGAGTCCCTCAGCGCCGCGAAAAAAGAACTGGATGACCTAAGTGTCCGCGACCTCCTCCGTCGCGACTGGAAGGGCGACATGGTCGATACGCCGTCCCCGCGGACCCCTACTGTTAGCCTAGGCTTTGCCTCCATCCCCTACTCCCTCGAAGAACAAATCGCTAAAACCGGCTTCGGAGAGCTCTTCCACTGGTTCGCGCTGCACGCTGCGTGGACCGCAGCCATCAACACCGACATCGACATCTGTCTGAACAAGTACAACACCAGGGACAAGCACGGCAAGAAGAGGAAGGTGCGCGAGATTGTGCTCACGGTGCGGGACGACCAGCGCATCGATAAAGCGCAGGCGGAGTCGTTGTTCAAGGCGGTGTACAATGCGCTCGAGAGCGAGAAGAGTCTGGGGTTGAAGAAGTGGCACCGGGCGGATGAGCTGTCACCGATGCAGATGGTGTGGACGCATGAGTCTGGGGCGGGGAGGAAGGTGATTCGGCCAATTGTTGAAGACGCGGTGAGGAAGTGGGATATGAGTGATTAAGCAAACGGGTTGGGGATACTTGGAAGTATGACAATGGGGTATAGGATCTGGGCGATGCGCTGAATGTGTACCACCCAGTTGATCGTGTGCGTGGTGTCATGGTCGGCGTGGCAGTTGCTCTTTGTTGCATTTGTTCACTTGTATCGCGCGGTTATCTGTGCTTCTCTCTCGCATGAGCTGCGAATGTCCATGGCAGGCAAAGAACAAGACACATAAACACATCATAGCATCCTGCCGCATACACGCGGCATCTTATTTGCACATGCTTTTAGACATTGGTTAAACACAGTGAGTGCATGACCCTTTGCCGGCTCAAAGCAGAGTCAAGAGGAGAGCAGTAACAACGTCTCAACCTGCCTCCCACAACGAAATTCGCAGCCATAAACAACTTAATACATATATAATCCTCGAAAGGAAAAACTGAGTGCGCGTAATAGATCGGCGCCTAGAGTTGGATAGCTCCAGAAACCATATGCTGCTGTAACGAGGAAAATGCACGTATTGCTCAATTTCCGTGAGCTTTGTTGTAGGCACGGGGAAGTTGGTGCATCCTAAATCACCATTCTTCACGTGCGTTGTTACCCGGCCAAGGTGTGGTGATTGCTCAGAGGCAAGTAGGGTACAGGATGGCTGACCCCCAATGTCATCCCGACTAATCATCGCATTTGCCTCGTTTATTCCTACACGGGTATTACAGGATTGTGGTTAATAGGGTCGCCGGTTGGAAGATGAAGTACTCCCGCGTAAGCAACTTACGCCCCTCCGAATAGTCTTTAAAGACTAGGTATCTTCACCGCAAAATTAAGCACTCGATCGCCTCTGCATTCTCCCAGCACTAGTATATAAAGAAACGTACATCTACCGTAGACAGTGGGGCAGGATCATACTATTTAGCATATCAGCTAACTATTGCTACGTAAACCATATCCTGGGCTGCTTAGCAACGACGATTAAGGAGAACGTGAGAACAGGAGCACAGAAAAGAACACAGCCTACGAGCACAAAGGGCCTAAGGAGACAAATGGCTTACATATCGACGACTTCAGGCAAAGAATCTCCATTACATCTTGTAATAGTACCATGTAAACCTTTTTAGCTTCACTTTACACGTATTATTCGCCCTAAAAAGATTACCTCCCTCTCAAAGACAGCCTAACGCCGCCCGGAGCTCTAGTAGAGCGGAAGCGCCCTTACGATATATCCTTTCTGGTCAATTCTGCGCATTCGGCCCCCACATCGGAACAATTCGATTCTATTTACGCCAAACAAGCCACATTAGGCCAGCCTCGACGCAAAAGTGAGAAATAATCATGAGTCTCGAGCGCTGTTGATTATCTCCCCTAATTTTTCGTTGTCACTAAAGCCGGCCTTTGCGGCCTGCAGCGTCGGAAACTCGTTGCGGAGGGCAGACCTGATTATTGTCGTACCGTACCATTCGACTGCGCTCAACACTTGGGCATGATTATGTTAGACCGCACAATTACCTACTTAGATGTGCAGTCAATCGTGCAGCCACCCTAAACCAAAGTGAAACCGACTATATTTTTTTATAGTATAGTTGTATCAACTGAAGTACTACGAGGCGTGCCGCGGCCGTCGAAGTCTGTTGAACCAGCTTCAAATTATCTCTCATGCTTGCTCTTTGAGCATTACAAACCCTCTCTGTACAGCGCAACGAACAAAAGCGGGCATTTAAAACTTTCAGCCCCGTTATGAGTCGCAACTCGCTTGGTTATAAACCAGGTTAGTCTCGACATCGATGATTTTACTGGTCAGCTGCGACAGCACCATGGCTCCAACAATCGCACGATACATGATGGCGAAGGCGACTCCATAAGTTCCGTGTGGCCTGTTAATCTCTCAAGGCCGTCGGCACAAAGCTCCTCGATCTCTACTGTGCAATGTGCCCCATACGAGCGCATCGTCGGATCTGGCGCAAGTGAGTCGCTCAAAGTACGAATGCACCACTGGCAAGCCTAATGCAACCAGGCTCCCATCCCGCTTGGTTGCCATGGATGCTCGAATGGTATCTAGTCCTTGTTCCAACCGTTGCTTTATTGGCACTCTGCATTGGTATCTCTGTCCTGTGCTGGTACAGCAAGATTAACCAAGGCCTAGGACCAGAGGATTGGTCGTCCGCGGTTCTCTTTGGCTGGAGATTCTCACCCACCCTCATCGCCATCCTGTATTGCGAATCAACGTTTATGCTATGGGAAGACGTTAGACGAACCGAACCGTACGCCCGCATGGCTATACCTGGTGATGCTGGCGCCTTATCGACCATCTTGCAATGTCCACTTTTGTGGTGGAATGCCTTAATCGAGGGGTTTGGAGATAATAAAAAAAAAGAGGGGGGGGGGGGGGATACGCGTAGACGTACCTATCCTGTGGCACGTGCGCCTTTGTTATCGACTTTTTTACCATCTCGCCACTGTCATCTACACTTCTCCAATCTGGAACAATCGCTGTCAAACGGGAAACAGATTTCTTCATGATAGGCCTGCATACTGATGGTCCTCTGCAGCTACAGGCCGATCGAGAAACCTACTTCAGGACAATAGGCAATGTCCTGCGCAACGTCTTCACGTCAGTATGGTGCCGCGATGTTCGACCAGCGCTGCATTGACGGCCGGACTACATCATACCGCTGAGCATAAGTTCAGTGCAAACGTATGGCTGAAATGTTGGCAGCAAGTAAGCTTATAATTTCCCCCTGTGTGACCAACCCAGGTTGACGAGCTGAACAGTACACGGCGAAAATTGTTCTTCACGACCAACACCCAGCACTCTTCGCTGGTTTTGTCTGCGCCACGTTCGGATTCGCTGCTTTGGGCGTTACCGCATAACACAGGGCTCCGGAAGCCGTGGCAAAAGCGGTGCTATTGTGCGTATTGCTTATCGTGGTGGAAAGTGGATGGAATTTTTTCCGGTGCACTACCGTGCCGAGACAGTCAGTGCACAGAGACAGACGATGCACACCTAGGCTGGCGAATGGGTTGGGGTCACACAGACCACTTAGGGTCGCACAGACTAAAGAATATTAAAGTATTTTATAAAAAGTATATACTAACTTTTTAAATATAATTAATTATATAATAATATAATAATATAAATTATAGCGTATAGGCTAGAGCTAAACTATAAATTATAAAAAATATAGTTTATATTATTAAATATTACGTAATTTAAAATTTAGACTAAGAGGAGGACTAAATTTTAAATTACGTAATATTTAATAATATAAACTATATTTTTTATAATTTATAGTTTAGCTCTAGCCTATACGCTATAATTTATATTATTATATTATTATATAATTAATTATATTTAAAAATTTAGTATATACTTTTTATAAAATACTTTAATATACTTTAGTTTATACAACCCTAAGTAGTCTATATAACCCTAACCCATTCGCTAGCATATGCATACCCTAATACTAATACGCGCGCTAATAACTTAAGACTATAGATTTCTATATAAAAGCTTTTATTATAAGATTTTTTAAAATTAATTTTTTTTTATAATTATAGACAGTTTTTATATATTTATATTATATAATATTTTAGTTATTAATATACTATATAAATTAATATACTACTTATTATTATTAAAACTAAAATTTTTTTTAAACTTTAAAGTTTTATAAATTTATACTTACTAAATACTTTCTAATTTTTATTTAAAATTATTATATATTAGTATTATATAAAAAAAATAAAGTATAGCGTTAAGACACTAGTCTAAGAAAAGGTATAGACTAAAATAAGTTATTTTTCTAGATATAGTTATAAATATAAGCGTATATAAAAATTATAAAAAATATTCTTATTTTAGGTTAGTAGGGGACTTAAATATATTAGTATATATTTTTTATATATTCATTAAATAAAAAGTGTAGCTATAGTAGCTTAGAATAACTAAAAAAGATTTAAAAAAAGAGAAGTATATATATATCTTTATACTTAATATATTAAAATAACTAAGTAATATAATACTAAAAAGAGTATAGTACTATACTAGTAGATATACTAGCGTACTTAGCGCGCCCCCCTAAAAAAATATTAAATTAAAAAAATAAAAAAGTCTAGTATAAATATTATATTTAATAAAAGAAATATATAGGTAGTAGTTTACGTATCTTTTTTTTATTTAATAGTTAATAATAGTATAGCTAAATATTTATTAAATAGAAAAATACTTACTAAAATATTACTCTTTAATATAATATTTTTTTAAATATTTAGTTTCTATATAGTATAGTTCTCCGTTTATTAATATTAATAATAAAATAATCTTAATTAATTCTAAAACTATATATAGTATAGTTACCTAAGCTCTTCTAATAATATACTTTTATTTTATAAGTAATAAAAATATAACTCTAGTAGACTCTTACTAGTATAAATATTTTATTTATCTAAAAGTACCTAACTTTATCTATTTAGTAGGCGGAGAAATTAATTATAATTTATTAAATAAAGTTATAGTTATCGAAAAGTAATAAGTACGCCTAGACGACGATCCAGGGGTATAAACGCATTAAGGGAACTCTGTTAGGTGCTAAACCGTGTACGCAATGTAAGTTATAGTTATTATTAATAATAGGTACTAGTCTAATAAGTTAATTAGATTCTTAATAAAGAAGTAGTTAAAATTATAAATATTAGATTAATAGTATTAGTAGTAGCTTTTATAGGCATATATAAAAATATAATAAAAAACAAATAATAAAAAATATAATATATAGTTTATAGTAAAGTTAATAAGTAAAATAAGTATTTAATAAATATAGTAGATACTTTCTAATATAAAAAATATAGTAGAGGCAAAAGCGGTAGTAAAAATAATAGTAAAAATGTCTTAAAAAAAACCTTTATAGAGATACTAATTAATATTTAAAAGTCTAGGGGGGGGGGGGGGGGGTAAAAAAAAAAAATTTTTTTTTTTTATTGGGGGGGGGGGGGGGCAGGAGGGAAAATAGGTTTTTAGGTACTTAGTATTCAATTTAACTCTTTTTAAAATTAAAAAAAAATTAAAAATAAAAAAAAAAAAAAAAAATAATTATAAAATAAAAAAAATATAAAAAATAAAATAATAGTAAATTAATGTAAAAAATTTGTCTATAAAAGAATATAAAAAAAATGATAGGAAGAGATAAAGTAATAGAAGGAAATAATGTTGGAGGGTAGGGTGGGGTGGGTGGGGGGGGCTATATAAAATATATATTTTTTCTTTAGTGCGTAGACTCGGCAAGTAGGCTAATAGGTATATAGGTACTTAGTATTACAGTTAACTATCTTTATAAGTAGAAAAGAATTTATAATTAAAAATAAAAATACTAACTATTATTAAACGCTATACTACTCCTATATATATATATATAGAGTAAAAAGTAATAAAAATATATATAAACTTTATTTTATATAAAAATAAAGTTAAAAAAGTAACTAATAGATTATAATTACGCTAGTAAATTTAACTAGAGTTAGAATTAGGTCGTATTAGCCACTTAGGATTGTACGTAAGCAGGAATATTAAAATTTTAATATTCCTGCTTACGTATAATCCTTAATGGCTAATACAACCTAATCCTAACCCTAGCTAAATTTACTAGCGTAGTTATAATAGTAGTTATTAGCTAAGATATTAGTATTTTCTAAATATAATTATGATAATAAATATAATAAATATAAAATAATTATAATTTAAAATATAATATTAAGTAATAAAAATAGTATATACTTTTTTAAGAGAAATATTAAAAATAATAGTTTTATAACTTTTAATTATTTAGTATTATTTAATAGTTATTTAAAATAAATATATATTATACTATACACTAAATATATATAGTATAGAATTATAGTATAATTAATAATATATTAGTAAAATTATTATATTATGAAAAATTATTTTTATAAATATTTTAAAATTTAATAACTTTTCTAAAACTATTTAAAGTTAGATATAATTTTATAATATTATTTAACTTTATATAAAGAGTATATATCTAGATTTTACTAATATATTATTAATACAAAAGTATATATATACTTCTCCTTTTTTAAAATTTCTTTTAGTCGCCCCGAGCCACTACAGCCACACTATTTATTTAATTAGTATATAAATATAATATATAAAATACTATAAGATTATATATTTTTAAATATATTAAATAATAATAGTAGTAATAGCTTTAGTAGTTTTAATAATATTTATTACTGTAATAATATAAAATTAATATTATTTAATATAGTATAACGAATATTTTATAGAAATTAATACTAATATATTAATATATTATATTAGTAGTTAGTACTACTACCTCTAATAAGAAACGACGTTTAAATAATATATAAAAAAAATATTAAAAAGTTTAGTAGTACTACTAATAAGAACTTAAATATATAAATAAAAAATATAGAAATAAAGTTTTAATAATTATATATAATCTTTTCTAATAGGTAGTTTAAAACTAAATACTTTTATAAAATCTATATAAATAACATATATATTTATATCTATAATTATACTATTATAATATTAGATAATCCGTACTAAAGTATAATAAAACTTTAGAATAATTTATAATAAGTATTTAGTTTAACTAATTAATAACTTACTATATTTATAAAATTTAATTCTAGTAGGCGAATACCTACTTTAGTAACCTATTAATTACTTTCTTAATATTATTTTTATAAAATGGAGATTATATTTATTTCTATTACTTTTAACTTCGTTTATATAGGTAGTATAGTATTTAATAATAGTTAATATTTTTATTTATAATTATAAATTCTTTCTCGCGTATAATACCGCGATACTAAGTACGTTTTATACGTCTACCTAGCCTATATACGAAGTATACCTATATGTATAAGTTTTTTTAAAACCTTTAAATATTAATTAATATTTTTTATAAAAGTTATTTATTTATTACTCTATAGACTTTACGTTTAAAATATATTTATTTTTACTACTAGTACTTCTAATAGTATTTTATATAACTATACTATATACTCTAGACTATATATTCTTATTATAAATACTATATTAACGTGCTGTTTTTTTTTTTATAGCTTATACAGCACCGCTACTAGTTTAGCCTATTTATAGGAGAGTGACAGCAAAAAAGAGTACTCTAATAAGTAATCTTTTTTAAAAACTTATATAGTCTTACCTAACTTTTTCGACACATTAAGTATAAAGGTATATATATACTCCTCCTATTTTTAAATCCCCTTTTAGTTGTCCTGAGCCACTATAGCCATACTATTTATTCGATTAGTATATAAATATATTTAAAAAAGTATATATAATTAATTACTAAACTAATAAATAGGAGTATAATAGCATTTTGAAAAGAAAATTATAGAAATATATACTAGAATTTTAGTAACTACTTATTAATTATATATAATAAATTAAAATTACCTTAATATAGTAATTATTTAGTTTTTTTTTAGGCTTTTATACTAGTCTTGTTAGAGACCTAAATGTTTTAGAATTATAATAAAATAATAAATATAAAATATTTTTATTTTATTTAGTTATATACTAAGCTCTCTATTTATATTTTTTTATACTAGCTATCTATTATTTTCTTTTTAAAAACTTTTTTTTACTTCTTTCTAAATATCCTCTACAGTGTTAAGCTATAGCGCTCTTTTATATACTAATAACTTTTACCTTACGTTACTCTAATTGGGATTATATATATTCTCTATACTATAGACTATATATTATATTTATATATTAATCGAATAAATAGTGTAGCTGTAGTGGCTCGGGGCGACTAAAAGGGGTTTTAAAAAAGGAGGAGTATGTGTATACCTTTATACTTAATGTGTTGAAAAAGTACTATAGACTATAATCTTTAATATATTTAGTTACTTATTAAAGAACTATATTATCTTCTTATTTTAGTACTCTACAGTTATTAGCATTAGTATAATTATTAATAGTAAATAACTTACTTTTATTTATTAATTACTTAGTATAGTAGTATAGCTATAATAGTTTTAATATTATTCTTTTATTTAATAGTACCTCTAAAGGGTAAATTTTTAGCTTTTTTATAAAATATTATAGTTTTTAATTATACGTAGTTAAATCTGCACCTATATTAATAAAATTATTTTACTTAAGTATAAATTTTTATAGGTTGCCTGTAAAGATAAATAGTAGTATAGTAGCTATATTAAATATTCTTACTATTTTATATTTTTTATTTATTTAGTTTAAATTAAAAGCTTAAAGTATATATTATATTTTATATTATAGACTAGAGTAAGTCTAGTATATATATTTTATTAATATTTTATTTTTTAATATACTAAAAGTATATATTTTAGTTATAGAGCAGTACTATACTGCTATTAGTAAATAGTATTTTAAATACTATAACGTATACTATAATTATAATATATTAATATCTCTTCTTTTATATATTTATATATTAATCGAATAAAAAGTGTGGCTGTAGTAGCTCAGGGCGACCTAAAAGGGGTTTGAAAAAGGAGGAGTATGTGCATACCTTTATACTCAATGTGTTGAAAAAGTTCTTCTTTTATAAATACCTACTTAATATTAGTTTATAATAGTAAATACGCTAGTATAAGTTACTATATAGAGTAATAAACTATACTAAGCTATAAATCTATTAAGTACTATTAAGCGGTTGTTATATACCTATTTTAGTAAACGCTATTATATGTTAATTAGACTTAGCGCAGTACCTTTTAAGAGCCAGTTATTAGTTTATATAGTATATTTAATACTCTTCTTTCTAATTAGGTAGTTACTAATAGTAATTTTATTATATATATATATATATATATGTAAAGGTTTCTATAACTGTGTAGTTTAGAAATATATATAACTAAAATTTTTAATCTACCCTTTTAGGCCTAGTATAGGTTCCGTAACCTAAATTTTTATAAAAATTTATTATATAATAATAAATAAATATAATTAGTAAAAATTTAGCTACTACTTATATAATTATTATATGTATATTTATATATTATTTATATAAAGTAGTGTGGCTATAGTAGCTTAGGGTAACTAAAAGGGGTTTTAAAAAAGGAGTAGTATATATATACCTTTATTTTATAATTACTAATTATATAATAATATGTTTTTAATTTTATAAATCTAAACTCCTATTCTATTAATATAGTACTAAATATAATATTTATATACTAATCGAATAAATAGTGTAGCTGTAGTAGCTCGGGGCAACTAAAAGGAGTTTTAAAAAGAAGGAGTATATATATACCTTTATAACGTGCTAAATATAATAATATTTAAATCTAAGGTTAATCTTCTATTAAAAGTAAATACTTCTATTCTAATAATTATTTTTACTTTAAAAGAACTCGTAATTTTATTTATAATAGTATATAATATATTAAGAATAAAAAAATTATAATAATAATATTAATAAACGTAAAGGGGATAGAGTCTCTAGGGTAAATTAAAGAGTAAAAAGAATTATTAATAGGGACTTAATTAAAAGCCCTAAAAATAAAAAAAATATAATTAAAACATAGTGTAAATATTTTAAACAGATTCTTATAAAGAGTTTTAAAAGAGAAGGATTATAATATTAATATAAGTAAAAATAAATTTTATAAGTAGTATAGGAAACGCTATAAAAATATTATAATACGCTAATATAAAATATTAAAAATATATATTTTAAATATATTTGTATACTAATCGAACAAATAGTGTGGCTGTGGTGGCTCGGGGCGACTAAAAGGGGTTTTAAAAAAGGAGGAGTATATGTATGCCTTTATATAATTTTAAAAATAAAGTATTTTTAAGAAGTTACTAATATAAATAAAGGAGATTAGAAAGAAGTATTATAAAACAAGAGATAATAATAGAGTTAAAAATAAACTAGTAAGTAGCTCATTATAAAGTAAGTAATTCTAATATTTTAGTATAATAAAATATATTATTATTTATATATCTTTATGGTAGAGTTTTACTTATTTAATATTAATTAGATTAATTATATTATTAGTCACGATTTTTTATTCTAAGTTAAAAACGCTATTTAGTTAAATAATAAAAGTAATTTAGTATTTACTAAAATATCTAATTTATTTATTTCTTTTACTAGTACAGAATATATAATAAATTTTTTATATCTAACGTTAAACCGAAGATAAAAAAGGGTAAGTAACCTAATATATTTTTTAGTTGTTTTTTTAATATAATAGTATATATATATATTTATATTTATATATAATATTATAATTATAAATCCTATATTACTATTAATTTAAAGTAGAAATTTTAATAAGGTAACGCCTTTATTTATAATATAATAGACGTTTTAAACTAGTCTAAATATAATTAATATATATTTTATTTTTACCTAGCCTATAACACTAATTTAGCCTATATAAAAAATATATAATATTGTTTAAAATATAGGCTAAATAAAAATTTAAAACCTAGTTTTAGTACAGAATTAAGTTTTAGGAGTAAAGAGGCTATTAAAAGAGCTATTTTTAAAAAATAAAATAAAATACTATAAAAAGTTATAAATAATTATATTTTATTACTTCCTAGTTATTTTAAGACACTTATAGAATTTTAAGTATACTATACCAAGTGCTAGGAATACATTATTTACTATTTTATTATTATATATTTAAAAAAGTAACTCTTATTAATAATAATATATAAAATATATTAATATATAAAAATACGTTTTACACTTATATATAATAAGTACTACTATAGTATATCTAAAAATTAACTACTTTTACACCTTAAATAAATATTTATAATAGTCTAAAGTAGGGTTATAAAAAAGTTTTAACTTTACTAATTTTTAATTACCCCTAAAAGGCTTACTAACCAGTCGCTAATATCCTAAAACAGCTACGCAAGACTTTCTCTCTAAAATAATTTTTTTTTATTTTTAGACTTATTAATTAAAAAATTATATAACTTTAAAAAAGTTAACTTTTTAGAGTACTCTTGTTTGCTGTTAACCCCCTATATTTACTAATATTATCGTCTTTACTAACGCTGTTATCTTTACTAATACTATTATCTTTATATAGGCCAGCGCTACTAACTCTAGATTTTTAAATTCTATTATTTTTACTATTAATAGCGTTATAATTCTGTCTATTTTATTATTATTTATTTTATTATATAGAATTTCCTAGTATTAATAAATACTAATTTTAGAAAACTTAGTAATTATATTACGTATAGTAGTATACTAAGTAGTATAAATAAGAACTTCTTATTATTAAATTTTATTACCCTATAAGTAGGATATAATAAGAATAGTTTTTAGTATAGTTAACGTAGTAGACGTATTAAAATTAATTTAAATAAGTATAGTATCCGTTAAGATAAATATAAAAAAAATTAAAAGTAGTTTTAAAGAATAGTATTTTAGTAAATATATTTTTTTAATTTAATAAATATTTAACTGTATTATTATTAACTATAAGATAAAAGGAAGATATATAAGTAGTAACTACTACTATTATTTATATATCTTTTTTACTAAATATAATATCTATACTAGACTTTTTTAACTTAATATTTTTTTAGGGGGGCGTACTAAGCACGCTAGTATATTAGTAGCTAGTATAGTGTTATACTGTTTTTAATCTAGCCTTACTAAATTTTTTTAATATATTAACTATAAAGGTATATATATACTTCTTCTTTTTTAAAACTCCTTTTAATCGCCCCGAGCTACTAAAGCTTTAGCCTTTATTTAATTAATATATAAATATATATTAACTCTAGTAAGTTATAATAATATAAAAATAAATTTTTTAGTGCGTAGCTAGCTTATATTAAAAATAAAAGCCTAATAACTACTATAGTAATTTATTAGTTACTTTTTTAACTATTTTTTTATTAAATAAAATAGAACTTATATTTATTTTTATTACTTTTAGTCTCTCCATAAAGACTTTGCTATTTTTTATTTATTACCTATTACCTTATAGGATCTAAGCTTTAAACTTAAAATATTTTTACCTTTACTACTAATATGCCTCGTAGTATTTTATATAGTTATATTATAGACTATAAGTTATATATCTTTATTAAATAACTAATATTAACGTTTTAACTCTTTATTCTTTATAGCTACTATAGTACTACGCTTTTTATTTTTTATTTTATTACTTTTATTATTTTCGCTACCGCCTTTATATAGTCTAGTACTACTAATTCTATATCTTTAAATTTAATTATTTTTATTATTAATAAAGTTGCTATATCCTTTATTATTTTATTATACTAATTATTTATAATTATTTAAAAACGGCACATACTAATTTAAAAAAAAGTTAGTAATTACGTTATATATAAAATACTTAATAGTATTAAAAAGAATTTTTTATATATTACTATCTAAGTAGAATATAATAGAAATAGTTTATATATTTAGCATAGTAGATGTACTAAAATTAATTTAAATAAGTATAGTATCCGTCGAAATATAAATAAAAAATTTTTTTTTTAAATAGAAATTTTTTTAAAGAATAATATTTTAAAGAATAATATTTTATAGTATAATATTTTAAAAAATAATATTTTAAAAAATAATATTTTAAAGAATAATATTTTAATTAATAATATTTTAAAGAATAATATTTTAAAAAATAATATTTTAAAGACTAATATTTTAAAGAATAATATTTTAAAGAATAATATTTTAAAGAATAATATTTTAAAGAATAATATTTTAAAGAATAATATTTTAAAGAATAATATTTTAAAGAATAATATTTAAGTAGGTATTTTTCTAATAAACGTTTAGCTATACTATTAACTAAAGAAGAGATATATAAATAGTAGCTACTACTACGCTGGCGAATAGGTTAGGGTTACACAGACTACTTGGGGTCGTATATAAATAGAAATTAGCAAGGAATATTAAAGTATTTTATTAAAAGTATTTACTAACTTTTTAACTATAATTAATAAAGTAATATTATAATAATAAAGGTTTTAGCGCATAGACTGAAATAAAATGATAAATTATAAAAATAATAGTTTTATTTACTAGATTCTACACAATTTAAAATTTAAACAAGAAACCTATTTAAATCTTAAATTATATAGAATCTAGTAAATAAAACTATTATTTTTATAATTTATAATTTTATTTTAGCCTATGCGCTAAAACTCCTATTATTATAGTATTACTTAATTAATTATAGTTAAAAAGTTAGTATATACTTTTTAAAAAATACTTTAATGTTCTTATATAATATAGCCCTAGCTTTATAACCCTAACCTAACCCTAACCCGACCTATTTTACTAGCGTAGCTACTACTATTACTTATTTATTTTTCTAAATAGTATAGTATCTATACTAGACTTTTTAATATTTTTAATTTAATATTTATTTAGGAGGGCGCGCTAAGTACGCTAGTAGTATACTAGTATAGTACTATACTTTATTAAATCTAGTCTTAATTAGGTTTTTTAATATATTAAGTATAAATATAAATATATACTTTTTCTTTTTATTAAAACTTTTTTTTATTACCCTAAGTTATTACAGCTTAACTATTTATTTATTTAATATATAAATATAATTTAAAAATAAAATAATATCAGTCTACTAAAACCGAATTTTAATAAAGTTTAAGACTATAACTAATTATAATTTATATTTAAATACTACCGTAATCTATATAACTATAGTTAATAAAACTTAAATATAATTTATTTAATGGCTATTCTAATATAAAACTTTTAAATATATTACTTATATAAAGTGTAAAAACACAAATAATATAAATAATATAAATAATAAAAATAATAAAAATAATAAAAATAATAAAAATAATAAAAATAATAAAAATAATAAAAATAATAAAAATAATAAAAATAATAAAAATAATAAAAATAATAAAAATAATAAAAATA
>JASEKS010000074.1:122782-332275 GCA_030770415.1 Pleoardoris graminearum | reverse complement strand
CCCCCCCCTCCCCCCCCCCCCCCTCCCCCCCCCTCCCCACCGCCCCCCTCCCCTCCTCTCTCCGCTCCCCCCCCCCCACACCCACCCCCCGCCCTTTTCTCTTTTTTTATTTTTTTATAAATCTTCCCCTTTTTTTTTTTTTTTTTTTTTTTTTTTTTTTTTTTTTTTGGACAATCCGACCTCCAAAGGCCACGCACCTTCATGCACCCATTGCCGAATTTAAACCCACCTCCCCGAGCAAAGACATCGTTCTCCTCCACGGGGATTTCGGTACCTTCCCAGAGGGCAACATCGTTTGAGCATGTTTGTGTTTTAGTCTCTCCTCCCGGCGCTCCCACATGGGGTCGTCATCGCGTCCTTTTATCGTCCTCCAAAGTACCCACATGCATTCCCTGAAACCACATTTCAGTCCGCCCCACGGCACCCGCACTTCAGTAGGGTGATATCATGTTTCTGGTCCTCGCCGCCAAACAAGCCCATAACCCTAGCAGCCAGGTGTTTCGAGCCCTCCGCCACGGCTCGCATCGGGAATAAGAAGCGGTGCTTTCGGTCCTCCAGGCTCGTCCGCACATCATAATCCTCTTTGGCGTCTTTTAGATTCCCGAATTCGGTCTTTGCTCCCAAAGCACCCACACACCTGCCATCTTCCCTGATTTTTAGTCCCCGCGCCACGCCCACATATCCAACCACCTCGCTGGTTTTTAGTCCCCGGCGTCAGAGGGAAAAGAAAGAAAGCGTGCAGAACCAGTCCGGCGCGTCTCACCCGGCTATATATACCCAGAATCCCCCCCGATGACCCCCGAGACGTCGCACCAGCAGTGATGCGCACCATCACTTCCCGTCACTCCGCCTCACAAGCTCCCAGCGAAATAGATTGCGTATATGCAGCGAAAGAAGCGAAATCTATTCAGCGGCAGCAAATCACATACTACACGACTGCCACCTACATACCCAAACTCTATTATACACCACCCTTTCCTCTCTCCCCATTATCTACCTCACCAACCCCGCCTTCCTAGCCTGCTCCTCCATCTCGCGATTTTTCCTCTCCTGCGCCTCCGCCTCCTCCGCCCTCTTTCTCTCCTCCTCCCGCTTCAACTGATCCGGCCTCCGCATCGCAATATCCTTGGGCTTGTAATCGCTAAACATGACCTTCAACCCCTTTTCAACGATCCAGCAGCCCATATAGTCGACGATCATGACGCCAGTAAGCATGATCTTGAAGTCGCTCGTAAAAGGGACAAGACGCAGCTTCTCGTTGATCTCGGGTACGAACTCGGTCGCGCACGAGAACGCCACGCCAGCGACGAGCACGAGGCCCCAGTACATACCGCGGTTCTCGCGGATGGATTCGCGGAACGGACGGCCTTGGTAGTTGATGGCAAAAGTGGAGATCTGCTGGATGAGTTGCAGCAGGTAGATTGCCGAGTTGAGCAATGAAGGCTCAAAGTCTTTCTCGAGATCGGGGTTAGGGACCTTGGGCTCGGTGCGCTGCACGTATTGCGAAACGTAGATGAGAGTGACGATGTGGATGGCAAACTGGCCGAGGACGGAACCCACGATGTAAATGTTGAAGATGTTGTGTTGGGGGCGTTCCTTGGAGAGGGCTTCGACGGGCTGCAATTTCATTAGAATTACTATGGAAAATAGTGGGAGCGGGAATATGGCATACCTTTGCCCGAGAAATGGATAGGAAGCACACGCTCATCATCATGCCGGAGATGGTGACTTGGCCATCACCGAACTTGATACCGTCGAGGTAGAGGACGGACAAAGAGTACGCAGAGATCAAGCAGTTCAGCGCCAGGATCTTGTACATTTGGATCGTAGCGACCAGCGTGCATCGCCCCTGGCGGATGATGTTAGGGATAGCGACCACGTTGGCGAGTTTAGATGTGAAAGGCGCAGCGACCGAAGCATCGCCAAGCTTGATGGTAGGCGGTTCGCTGTCCAAGTCGGAAAGCTCTGATTCCATCATCTTGTCTGAGAATTGGCTCATGAGACCAGCGGCACCTTGCCGCGCGGATGGTGTACGCTTCTCGATCGCACCGTGGGTTGCCGCACCATTCGTAGCATCTGTAGGGACCGGAAGCGTGATGCCCTTCTTCTTGGCCTGAGCTTCCATGGCCTTTTCGTAGTGTGGGTTGGTGGGACCCGGGGGGTACAGGTGCGCGATCATTAGGGGCACGGGTGGAGTGGGCTGGTTGAATCGCTTCATGAGGTCGACCTGCTTCTGGTAAACCTCTTTCATCTTGGTATTGCGGAAGTGTTCGCCGATCTTCTCTAAATCTTCGCGAGTGCCGTTGAGGAGGGCCACACCGACGTGCGCCTGCTTGAGCGCACCGACATCGTTCGTTCCATCACCGCACATAAGCGTAGTATAGCCACAGTCCTTCAAACCAAGCAAAATTTCTTCCTTCTGCTTCGGCGAGACCCGAGCGTAAACCCAGGTATAGCGGAGAAGCTGTAGCCAGGCCCGTTGACCCGAGAACTTGCCGAGAGCATATCCAGTAACGCAAATGTCCTTGTTTTTCAAGATTTCTGGGTCGAGAGGCTTCGTGGGGTCCACGGGGGTATTGATTTTGTCATCAACGCTGCGCCAAACAAGCTTCTCCCCAGAATCATCATTTTCAGGAGCGTCCAGAATCAAACAGTCTCGGTCTACAATTTCAACCTGACGAGCGACGTGTACAGCGGTCAACGGGTTGTCACCGGTGATCATGACCACACGGTGGCTTGACTCGTTCAACATGCGAACAGCTTGAAGCGCATCATCCTTCAATGGACACTGAAGAACTAAGAAGCCAGCAAAATGCAAATCGCATTCCACCTGTTCACGCTTGAGGTCATTGATGCGATTCATGCCCCACTCAGCGTCCTGAGCGAGGTACTTGTAAGCGAGCGCAAGCACACGACCACCGTTCCTGGTGAAGTGCTTGAAGGTTTCTTCATAGTGCGGAGGGGTATTAACCAACATCTTGCGGATCGTCTCAGGCGCTCCCTTGACGCCAACAAATGTGCTCTTGACCTTGCGCTTTGATGCCCTATCGTTGACAAGGACAGTCGCGACGGAGCTTTGACGCTTGAGTGCGGAAGAGAACTGGAAACGTCGTCGAATCTGCACAAGTTCGGCGTGCGACTTCGCCGAAACGGTCTTGGGTGTCAAAGTGTCTTTCCCGCTGAGGTTCCAGCCCAGAGATGTCAGGGTGGCCTTTTCCATTGGCTCGCCAACGATATCGCCTTCTTCCAGCTTCACAAGGGCGTGCGCAGTAGCAAGGACTAGCGTGCTTTCCGTCCCAATCTCGGTGACAGCGCTGAGGTTGATGTGGGCTCCATCTGAGCCGATCTTGCCTCCGTTGGTGCCGAGCGTGAGACCAGCGATACCGTCCACTACGAGATCCTCGCCAGTCAAGGTACCGGTCTTGTCGAAGCAAGCCACGTCTACACGTCCGGCATACGGGATACGGAACGGCTCGGTGCAGAAAATTGCATACTTGCTCAGTGCAGCTAAACTCGTGTTGACAGCCAGCGAAAGCTCCATGGGCAGTTCCGGTGGGACGACGCTCGTAATGATCAGAACGCAGTCAAGCATAAGCTTCGATCGTTTGCGGTCCTGCTTGACGCCCTCCTGCCAGACATACCACGAAGCGGCGATGGCGAAGATGCAGAGGAACAGAATGAAGAGCAGCGCTTCGACGTTGTTGGCAGAAACACGTTCGGTCGAGTAAATCATGGTTCGAACCAAGCTTCCTTGGCTGGTCTCGAACCCAGTCTTGACGACAACAGCGACCGCACCCTTGTCCGGTGGCGGCGGTACTCCAGACGAGAGCTTCGAGACCGCGCTCCCATCATCTTCCGCGCTGTTGCCGTGAGAGACCTGTAGGACCTTGGTTCCACCGTACAGGAACGCATTCTTGTCCACACCCTCTTGTTCGATCGTCGCATCGCCGGGTCGCAGTTGGATCGATTCCTTGAGCACCGGTGTGCTCTCTCCGGAAAGCATGGCCTCGTTGACAATGGCCGAACCCTCGATAAGGATCATGTCGCAGGCGACGCCCGAGTCTTCCTTGGTCCTCCCCACGCTGACGACATCGCCCGGCAACAGCTTGTCGCTCTGGATCTCCTGCCACTTCTTCTGCCTGTATACCAGCAAGTCGTATGGCTTGATGCTCATGCCGCGGAATTCGTTCAGCGTCCGCTGCCGCTGCCACACGACGGTGCACTCGAACGCCACCAGCATGAACAGCGTGAACAGCGAGTAGTACCAGTAGTCGTCGAGCATCCACAGCCCCACGCAGAAGACCTGGAAGACGAAGAAGGGCGCCACGGCATGCTCCTTGAACAGCTCGGTGAAGGTCGGCACCGGGATGTCGAAGCTATTGTCGCCATAGTGGTGCTGTAGGCGCTCGATCTCGTCCTGCGTCGTCAGGCCCTTCGCGTCTTGGAACGTCTTGATCTGCGGCTTCGGTTCGGCGTCGAGGGGGTAGGAGAGCGGGGCAAAGGAGCCCTTGTCCGCATCGTACAGGAAGCGGCGCTTCTGGAAGAGGAACGACAGGGTCGGCTTCCCGCCAATGTTCTCGTGCTTAAGCGTGCAGATTTCGGCGGCGCCGGCGTTCGCGACGGGAATGACCTTGATGAGCTGGGCAGTGCGCACGTCGCGCGCCTTGGTCGTCGTGAAGGCGCTCTTGAGGTTGACGTTCCAGTGCGTACTGAGCCAGATCAGTGCCTGGACTGTCGTGATGGCGCCGACCCAGACGAAGGTCCACTCGGAGGACTGGATGTGCTTCTCGTAGCGGGCGGGCGAGAGGTAGAAGGAGAGGAAGGCGGGCCAGATGATGAGGAACGGCCAGATGTAGGCGTGCAGCTGCAGCGGCAGCGGGTTGTGCAAGCTCGCCTGCCTGATCTGGGCGTTGTCGACGAGCGCCATCGTGGGTCGAATGCCGCGTCGTCGAGTCCTCAGCGTCGAGTCCTCAAAATGCCACCCACGGCTGCGTCCCGTCGGAGTGGCGTTTCGCCGATTGGCCACATCGCCACAGCACAACCGAGACATTCACCCTGGCAAGCACGGCAGGCACGACATCGGACGCCATCTCGAATTAAAAAGACCGTGGTTTGCTGTCATTTCGATATATGCGACAGCTCACACATTCAAGCCGTCATCATCCATCGTCCCGCATCGACGCTCAAGCTCCCTCGCGGCTTTTCCAACCCACTCGACCCAGCCGTTTCAACTGCAGGCCCATCATGTTCCCTCCCACTATCGTTATCTATCGAACATCTCTCAAGAAGCTCTAACGTCTTCCCATGCTCGTGGACCTACTGCCACACGCCTCCAAGCGCATCGGCAAAGTAGACATCCGTCCACGCCACTCTCCGCAACGCCTCCTGCAATAACTCCAAGTTCCCCATGTTGAGCTCCCTCGCAACTTCGTAAAGCCTCCCCACCCACCAATTCCTACCGTCCTCCGGTGATGCCACAGATGACGCAACAACCAGTGCCCAAAGCAACATGTGCGCATTGTTCGCCCTGGCCCACACCCCCATCATAGTGACGTTGGGGCGCTCGAGCGCTACTCTCAGTCTCTCGAGCAAGATGCTGAACAGCCTCGCCTTCGGCGGCACCTCCCTCAGCGCTGCGCAAACGAAAATCTGTGCCGCAGCAAGCAACGCCCCGACCACACTCGCCGCGTCTGCTAGCGAGGCTCTCTCGGCGTACCCGTCGTCCTGTGCATCCCTCGCTTCGAGGTCAAAGGCTAGGAAGTCGCGCGAGTAGTCGGGTACCGAGAGGAGCATGTACTCCGTCTCGTACAGAAGTTCGCTCAACGTCGCTCTACTCACTCTGCGTATCCAGCGCGTCGAGACGGCAAGCGCGAGACGGTGGAGGCAGTAGAAGATGTTGAAGCACTCTATTGCGGCAAGGGGGAGGCGGAGGAGCGATGTCGGCGAGGTGTACGCTGCTTCTTCGAGGAGTTCGTCTGGGAAGGGCGGCGTGTCTGGGCCGAGGCGTACGCTAGGGAAACTGGGAGGTGTGCGGAAGGCGGTTGCCGTGTGGATGTCGACCCTGGGTGCACGCTGTCAGTATTTGGAATCGTTCCAGGCGGCCACCGTACCATAGCATCCCTCTCCGTAACCCATCGTTATGTCTGAAGGCGAGTACTCCGCCACATGCATTGACCAATGCGCTTCAGCGCCGCAACGCGAAGCCGGGCGGCGTCGTACGCACCGAGAAGGTTCTGTTTGTATCAGCAACGTGCTCTCAGCGCCGTCGGCAGGGGCGACTGCCGAAGGTACAAACCTCAAAGCTGGCAAGCGTGGACACAATGCCGACTAGTACGTCCGATATCTGTCCTCAAGGATGGCCGACCTTTGCGTTGATCGCTTTAATGGCTTCAGTCTTGTGTCTCAACTTTGCGACACGGAAACCGCACATGCCGCTTCGAGTGAGCACACCGTAGAGCGCCCAAGTCGCCAAGGCTGCATGCAGGAGACAGGCATCGTTGCTGATGAATGACCACCATGAGTTGCCTGCGTTAATTGCTATGGAGTTGACTCGGCTGCCTGACTTGTCTGGCGAAGTGAGCAGTTGTTCATCAACCTTGGACCGGAAGCATCACTGGCAGAGCTTTACGAGAACGTTCAGCTGCGGCGTTCCTGGTACAGGCAATACATCGAAAGGATCGAACCAGTGAGCATTCGCGTTGATCCTTCATATAAAAAGAGGTAAAGTGTAGCGTCGAGACACTAGTCTAAAAAAGGTATAGGCTAAAAAAAGTTATTCCCCCGGATATAGTCAAAAAAAATAAGCGTATATAAGGATTATAAAAAAAAATTTTTGTTTTAGTTAGTGAACTTGCAGCCACAGCGTGTGCGTTGATCCTTAAATCGGCTTGGGCCGCCTTCTGTTCATTTCTGGCATAGAGCCTTCTCTCTCACTCGGATTAGTGGCTCGGCTCAAGCCGCTTCGTCTGCCAGCCGCCTCTGAATCGCGGGGTGATCTCCGTGGGATGTCGGATATCGTCTCTTTGTTCTGATTTGCTCCTTGCTTCCCGTTGCTTCTCTCCTTCCCTCTTGGTATTGTCTACCATGGGCAATATCAGTACGTGGTGAGTTTCAAGCCAAGACAGTGGCCTACCTCTGCTGCTTCCCGTCCCGGCTTTGGCAAACGGAATCTCGATTTTAACTTTCTCTTCTTCTGCACCGTCTCCTTCGAATTATGCTCCGATGTTTTGTTGCCACCCTCGGACCACTTTGTGTCGAAGAAGTTCCTCATCACCACACGTGGCCCCGATCTTGCCCACCGGCTGGTGAGGCTCTTCAGTGGTCACAAAGTACTCGTACTCGCGCTCCATAGCTGACGTCTCCTCGGGCACTACAGTCTTTGATGGTCCCAGCGGAAGGTGCTGTATTAATGTGGTCAAGGTCATAATGAATGTCGATCAGCGTGTCAGCTGAAGTGCTATTTGAGGCGTTCTTGGGGCCTAGTCTCTCAATCTCCAATTTCTTCGCTTGCCACTCGCTTGATCCGAGATATCCACGGTCTTTTTGAAGGGAAAAAAAAAAGGATCGTTGTTGTTTCGAGGAGTAGGAAGCAAAATTGAAAAGTGGAGCGTCTCGATCCGTCGAAATAAACATGTCCCTAAGAAGCCCTAACAACGAAGGCAATCGTGGCTAGATCATACATTGGTAGGGCTGCACAAATACTTCGACTCGTGCGTTGGTGGAGATGTGTGAGGCTTGGCTATTATTCCCTTGAATCCGCCTTGCGTGCATGTAAGTCGGCATGTACCCCGTGCCACCAATGATCGCCAGGGAATTCACCGCCCTAAAGACATCTCATGACACATCGACGAGCCGATCCGACGCTAGATTTTGCTCCACGCTATGCGCCTATAGGGATGCGTCAGCAGTCTGAAATTATCTTTGAACCTTCGACCGCTCATATTGTGGGAAGCGTTGCCAGATATTGAAGATTCCGCCCCCTCCATGTGCTCTCTACGCGGGGCTAGCCACTTTGAGGTTATGATAAAAGCATCCCACGTCTAGTTTTGGGACTGAGTAAGAAAGAAGAGCAAGATATGAAAGTCCAGACGATGCAAGCGTGTCCGTATGAATTGGTGATCTTGCAGTGCTAGATTCTAGAAACGTGAACACGCACCTGCTTGGCGGGGCCGCTGAGGAATCACGTGCGGATTTTGGTGCCCAGGTGAGGTGCCCAGGTAAGGGCTCCATGTTCTTTTGAGCGTGCAAACTTCGCTTCCCATATTCTACTTGGATATCTATGCATTGACCACCACCCGCTCATTGTACAATCATGCTCACGATTCCTCACCAATGATCGCTTTTTAGGTGACTTTTTCATGCAATCACCCTCCTCGCACTCGCGAGCGTCGCTCCAGGCCGCTGCCCTCCACCCGCTACTGGAACCAAACTTTGTACAATCATGGCTCGCTAACGCCACCTTGCCCCCATGACACAGATCTAGGAAATCGGTTTATTTGGCTTTGTCTTCCCTCAAGCTCACGATTTGGTTCAGAACGATCTTGTCTTCAGTGGAGTCGACATCGACGCAAAAGTAGGCTGTGCGCAAAGCCTGGAAGCGGATAAGGTCGTCCGAGGAGCCGCTGGGGTTGAGAGTGTGTTCCTTCATGAGCCCCTTGATGCCGGCTTCGATAACCGCTTTGTCAAAGATAACTTCGGAATTCGGGTTCAAATCGTCAGCCCAGCCTCCGGTCTTCCAGTCGAGCGCATTTGGTGAATCCGACTTGAAGAGCGAGTTGTATTGACGAGCTATGACAGGAACAGCCGTGGCAGCATCCACCCACTGGATGTACGTCTTGGGCTTCTCCCCAGTGGCTTTGGTAGCTTTGATCTCGATAACCTTGCCATTCTCGTCCTTGGAGACGGATGTAACGCGAATGGGGAACGGAACATTGTAGAGACCAACAGCTTGGGTGGGCGTTAGGCGGAAGAAATCCTTGTTGTCATCCTCTCGGAAGTCGGTGCGGTCAATGTACACCTCTTTGCCCAGTTTGACCTTACGCTCCCCAGGAATGGCTCCCTTCGGGTCATATGGCACTGTAAGTTCCTGGTCATCCTCGGCTACGAAATCTTCGATGACGACCTTGATCGGATCCAGGACAAGCATTTGACGCGCAACAGTGCGTTCGAGATGTTTCCTGATAGAAGCCTCCAGGCGGGGTGGCTGGATCTCGGTAAGAGCATCGTTCACACCCAGCTCTTCCACAAAGTTCAACAATGCCTTGGCGGGTATGCCGCGCCGACGAAGGGCAACCAGCGTGTAAAGACGAGGGTCATCCCAGCCTCGTACTGATGGAGGTATTGTCCACCTCTCGACTGTTCCGTCTTCTTTCTTCTTCTCCACGGTCGTGCCTTCTACGAGCATGAGGATGCGACGCTTCGAGAGGATCGTGCCTCCGAGGTTCAGTCGGCCATACCTGCAACAGTCAGCGCTAGGCCCAGGAACGAATGTGTTGTCACTTACTCCCTCTGCATGGGACCCTTCTCCTCGGACTTTGGCACCTTCATGTCGAGTTGTTCGAGCAGCCAGTCGTAGGAAACGCGTGATTGCTGGAATTCGGTTGTACACAGCGAGTGCGTGATGCCCTCGAGAGCATCGCAAATGCAGTGTGTGAAATCGTACGTTGGATAGATTCTCCACTTATCCCCCGTTCGGTGGTGGTGGTTCTTCTCAATGACTCGGTAGGCAGGCAGGTCCCACATCTGAGGGTTGCCCTCGTTGGGGTCCGTCAGACTCTGCTTCATACGCAGATACGCCTCTCCAGCCTTGTACTTGCCATCGCGCATGGCCCGAAATTCGGCGATGCTTTCGGCAATTGGTCGAGTGCGGTGCGCGCATGCGTATCGAGGGCCACGGTTGTCGGGGCCGCCGCGCTGCATGTTGACTTCTTCTCCTGCGCGCGTTGTTAGAGACGATTCACGAAAATGCGTCGCTACAGCTTACGCGAGCAGTGGCACACATATGCTCCGTCCTTCTCGATCAGCTGCTCGGCCAGCTCGTACAGCTTGTCGAAGTTGTCGCTGCTGTACGTGATGTCGTGCGGCTCGAAGCCCAGCCACTTGATGATGTCCAGTATGCTCGTGAAGAACTTCTCTTCCTCTTTCTCGGGGTTCGTATCGTCGTATCTCAGGAGGCAGACGCCCTTGTGGTGCTTCGCAAAGCCAAAGTTGACCGCGATCGCTTTGCAGTGGCCGATGTGCAGGTAGCCGTTGGGCTCGGGTGGGAATCGAGTCCGCACATCTTTGACGGGCTTCTCGTTGTAGACACGGCTCAGCCAGCCTTCCGAGAAGACGCTGGCGGGCTCCCTGTTTGCGGGCTTCGCGCTGGCGGGTTTTGAGGCTTCCTTCGGTCGGAGAGCATATACGGCTTTCTTTGCTTTTGCTTCGGCTTTCTTCGCCGCTTTCTCGAGGGCGCGTTTGGAAGGTCCCTTTTCCTCAGTGGCAGGTGCGGCCGCCGTGGCTTCGGTTGGTTCTGTCATTGCTAGGAAGCGTTAACATGAGCGCTTGCGAGCGGAATAACCCGAATTGAGTCCTCATTCCAACATATGTACATAGTGGGATAATGTACATGGGCAAAACCTTACATGATATTCCTCGAGGGCACAAGAGACGCGCAATGTAGGGTTGTGTGGGCGTGGAGAACGCAGCTCGTGCGCCGCGCATGGAGTTTGAGGGGCAACTGCGCCACAAATCGCACCGCCCGAAGCGGCATGACTCCTCGCGTTGCAGCCTCCGGCTCCTCTGCGCATCGCAGTTAATCATGACTTAGCTTGTAGTGCCTACCTTATCTATTGTGTTACTAGATCCCTCTTGAGAGCTGTCGGGACAAGCCTATCTTCATTCTCGTCTTTGTGCGCATAAGAACGCTCAGTATAGCCGGTATGGCTTGCAATCGAACCCGTTGCGCGTAAAATATGCACGTGCGATATTCTTGGGGTGAATAACTCAGTCCAACAGATCCAAAGGCATTTTCCGATGTCTTCGCATGTGCACAACAGTCAAAAGACCTCGCAAGATGGCGATGTTGGAAGAGCCAGTCATGGCATTCAAGGCTACCTAGCAACATCTATTTCCTCTCGGAAGCTTGAAGCACTCCCTTCTACTACCCATCCAATCTCAAATTCCCCAAACTCTCCATCGACTCATCAGGCACATAATCCAAATCCTTCGGATCATCCCCGTCCCCTCCATCCTCACTATCCAGCGCCCCCCGCCACGCTTCTTCCATCTCCCGCTCTAAGTGCATCACATCGCTTTCCAGCCTCTCCCTCTGCACCCTTATATTCTTGTTCAACTCCGTATTTTCCTCCGCCCACCTCTCATGCTCCTCCCACATACCCTCACTTACTCGCCTCGCACTCGCTACACTTCTACCCGCTGGATACGCATTCAACCCACCACCCTCCTCAATCCATACCTGCAAGAGGCCCGAGCACAATATCTCCGCAATGGTCGCTTGCTCCGGGCGGAAAATCAGGTAGATGATGAACGGGTGCATGCTAAACCTATGCGTCAACTTCCCCACGCTGTGCAAGTACCCGCATACATCCTCCACCAGATTCATCACGTAGTTGCTCGACTGTCTGTAGCGATGCTGCGCCAGTCTTACATGCGAATTAATCGAATATCCACACTCCGTCGGTGGATACTGCATCGGTGTGTCGCGTTGGGAAATTGGGATTTCGGCAACGCGCCGAGATACGCCGTCGCAGAAGCGCGAGAGGGTTTCTACGTGCTGTGGCGAGCGATGCGATGTCCAGAGGTACTTTCGGTGGCCGGCGACGGTTGCCGAGAGGCGGACGGACGGCGGTGTTATGTTGTCGACGGCCCAGGCCAGGTCTTGGTACGAGGAGCCAGAGCTGAGGTATTGGAGGACTGTTTCGCGGATGAGGGAGTACTGGTTAGCTGTGGGAGCGAAGCCTTGGTCATCGACTAGGAAGTGGATGTAGATGGAGGGTTGAACATGGGCTCGTTCTTGGATCACGGCGTACTCGCGTTGGAGGTTAGTGTCTACGGGGAAGCGCTGTGTGAGCGTGCCGTCGACGGCTGCTGCGAAGAGCAAGGGGGCGGATGCGAGGATTGAGATGCATTCCCGCATGATAGAGGAAACAGACATGAGTAATATGTTGGTTCCGGCATACTTTGGCAACTCTTGCTCTAGAATTTCGGCGATTAGGGCTTGGTAGTGCTGCGTGCGGAGAAAGTGCGCCCATCGTTCACGGCGTAAGTAGAGTGTTGGGGGAAGTTTACTTTGGCTCGTGCTTTCTGGGTGGCCGTCGGTGCGGTAGCTACTTGTACGTGTTCTTACCATGTTTTGATCTGTTATTTAAGATGCCAAACGCTGTAGAAGATGCGCATACTCTACGCAAATCTTCGAATAACAATGTTAGTTCATTGAATTGGATATGCAGTTCACTTGCCATATCTTTGTTTCAAACGTTGGTATATGCACTGTCATTCACGACCGCGCAGTTTTCTGCTCGACTTCAAGGATATCAAGTGAGAGGGGTGACGACGAGGATGAACCATCGCTGTGGGCAGGAGGGATCCTTCCCAAATGTATGAAGTGTATGCCTCTTTGAAAGGTCTGCTCTAGGGTGTTGATCTTTCAAAGGAGCATCGAGCGGGATTCCATTGAAGCACCACGCTATAGGATTATGTGGAAGTATGGAAAACCTTAAAATACCTCATTGACGCACCTTCTTAATATAGAATCCTATCATCAGTACTGCGCGCTGCACGAGACAGCAGCAGCTTATCTAGCGTACTTTGAGACGTTAAGCGAAAATCTATTATTCAGTACCGAACTTTATCTGGCTGCCTAGCCCGATGCCCTACAAGGGCGCTCAACAAGTTAGCTTGTTTGGCGCCTGGCGGCTTTCCCGCGCCACAGACATTGAAGCCCCGCATCCGATCCCGCATCCGATAGCGTATCCTAGCATTATAGAGATACGGCTCAATCAGGCTAACAAGTCTCGATGCACGGTATGCACAAGTTTGCCTAGGTATCACTCAGCAGGAAGAGCATATCACACTCCTTGCCTTGTGGTCTGATGGTGATGACGACTACACTGTTCAGGTCGGTAACGACGATAAAAGGGACCCAGACGACTACGCGAGGAATCAATCCAGAGAACCTTTTATTGATACGGCGACGATATAAGAAGCGTTAGCGATTGCTGGGGTGATGTCCACTTCCGGCTCCGTATCGGCGGGACTCCATAGAGCATTTGGCTGTTGCTTAAAATGGTCGTCCCTCGCATCACATAAGTGAATTATTGGTACAAGAAGTCAATCGGGTGAACCACGGAGAAGAGGATAGCGTGATGGGCGAGATCCTTTTCACACGCTTCAAAGTCGTTGTTCTCTTCGGCCGTGAAGATCAGGATAATCTTAGCTTGTACTGGTACAAGTGACTTTCTTAACATAAGAGGGTAAAGTTATATAGGTCGAAAAAGGTAGGGCAGAGTGCGCTAGGTCAAAAAGGGTAAAGGCTGTAAAAGAGCGAGTAAGTAGAAGAACCTTAACCAGCATAGAACCTGATTCTGTTCGCCACTGAGCGGCTCGAAGTACCTTTGCCGGCCGCGGGTTGTGGCGATACGGCCAGAAAGATGAGGACGGTCTCCTTCCGGCTTCAACACGTGCGCATGAGGCAGCAGCGTCGTGGAGCTGAGCTATTGACGAGGTTGCTGTTGAGGCTGTCGCTACGAGCGTGATGCAACCCAAAGTGACAGTGCAGATGAGCGAAAGGTACTTAAACGTATTAACAGAGGTCGTGATATGGGGCACAAGTTGGTCCACTGTTTGCTTGAAAAAATTTCATAGTCGATCTCGGGAGCTTTTCCGCCACCATACGTTTTACAAGGATTACGAAGTGGAACAGTATGCTGTAGGCTGATGGTATATTTAAGTTTCTATGATCTTTGGCGGATATATTAGGATGCGCAAGGCTTTGCAGAATTCATAATAGTTAGGATCCTAAGATCAACACCTAGCGAAGGCGAGCGGCACGAGTAAGTACCCAAACACTATACCCTAACTCCTCTGCCCCTGGCCGTCCTCATCTACAACTCCAGCCTTCCTCTCGAGATCCGCGTCAAGGTGTGGGAAGCTCTATACGATTGCTAGGATCCAGCGCGCGACTTGTCGGGTAATAAGTACCCAAACACTATACCCTAACTCGATTCGCTCTTTAATACAGAGCCGGTATATTACTTTATTAATATTATATATAACTATATATTCAGTTAATATATATTTGTATATTAATCGAATAAAAGGGTGTGGCTGTGGTGGCTGTGTAGGCGACTAAAAGGGGTTTTAAAAAAGGAGGAGTATGTGCATGCTTTCATACTCAATGTGTCGAAAAAGTCAGGTAAAGTGATGCCAAAAAAATTTTTTATTTAGTATTTATATATTTATCTTATACGCTATTTTAATATAATTAATATTTTATTATTTATACTAGATATCGCATAATCTGTTCAGGTCGGTAACGACGATAAAGGAGAACCCTAACTCAATTTGTCTCGCTACCCCAGATCATCCCAAACTGACTTGACTCGTGGCCATTGTCGTGCCATTAAACGCATTGTTTTCTCCTCTCACTAGGTGTTCCAGCTGGGAAACCGGACAGCGATCAACCCCGCGAACCTCAAACGCCTAATCTGACTCATTGGTCTCGCTACCCCGGATTTGCCTCCGTTTACGTTCTTCATGGCAATTGTCGCCACCGGAACGCCATGAAAGGCAAGTATGTCGCGCAGTGGACCTCGTGCATCTGTGGGTTGGATCGTGGGGCATTCCGTAAAGCCTATCAACCGCGTTTGCGGTAGCCGGTGCGCTTCATTTGATTTGTTCCTCGCAGAAGCTCTTTCCTGGGCATCAACTGAAAGCCAAACCTTAGCTGCATCGCGGAAGTGTCATCCCGTTACACACTGACGAGCCTGACAGTAACAATAAGGTTCGAAGTTTTCCTAGTTTGACTGTTAACATGCATGACACAAAGCCTCTTCCGCCACTTAACCGACCCCGTGACCTACTTAGGAGGGAGATCTGTGAAGTCTTGCGAAGGTCTTTACTCCATGGAACCAAAACTTGTCTCCATTCTGTCCTCGCGAATTGCTGGACTCCGAACTTCTTGTTGTTCTTTTCGGTTCGCTTCTACCCAGTGGGGACTGGATTGTTAACCATCCATGGTCATGGCAAATGAATGGAGACCCGACGCGAATTTCCAACCGTGGGGTCCTTTCATCGGGAAGGACTACCAGAACGAAAAAATCGCGAAAACCGATGTCATCATAACATCAGTCGTTTGGGCGGTCACGCTCATCACTGCAGTCATAGCCATGTATCTAGGATACAAGCAATCCAAGACCTCAAGATCGCCACTCCGGAGTGTCTACATATGGATGATATGGCTGGAACTGGTAGCAAGCCTCATCATGGGGATTGAAACTTTCCTACATGTGCTAAAGTATATCAGACCTAGTACGCACTTTCCCGCCTCCTTCACAGCTGCGCGTAGTTGACAAACCCAGGTTTCGCATTCTACATGTCCATATGTAAGTTCTCGTCGAGGCATTCGCATTTTCCTTCGTCATGACTTGTAACATCGACTCAACTAACGTCATGTAGTGGTATGGTGGTGCCTCCAAGTGCAGTTATTGCTGCAGATCATCATTAATCGTATCCGCATCATCGTCCCTGATCGCCGGTTTTCGCGGAAGATTATGATCGGAACCGCAGTCATAGTCACTGGAATCAACATCTCGGTTTTCGGTATTTGGATCCCTGCCCGCTGCCAGGTCAATCCCACGTACGTTCAACCGCTCTCGTTCATTAGGATCTGCCGTGTCCTATCAGTTTTGGCTGCCACGTCGCAAGACGATTTCAAATTATGTGGCGCTCCAAATGCCTCAATTGTACATTTTTTTCAATGAGCAGTCTCCTCTGACGGGTAACAGATACATTTTCATAAACAATATCTGGGATCGTATCGAAAAGGGCGTCTACCTTGTTATTGACGCCCTACTCAACTGGTACTTCCTAAAAGTCGTCAAAGCCAATCTTATTAAAAACGGTCTCCAAAAATACAACAAGCTCGTTCGCTTCAACCAAAGGATCATCATACTCTCCCTTCTCATGGACACGATGATCATTGCCGCCATGTCCATCCCCAACACTATCATGTAAGCACTATGTCCTTGCAACCGTCCATTTTCGTCATGGTCGAGGCCATCAGTGTGCTAATTTCAAACTCCCAGATATCTGCAATTCCACCCGCTCGCCTACCTCGTCAAACTCAACATCGAAATGACCATGGCCAACCTCATCAAACGCATCGCCATCTCCTCCTCCCGTAAATCCGGAAACCAACAGCGCGTAGCCGAGGAGTTCGGCTCGTCCAACCTATCTACCTCTGGGGCAAAGTCTCGCAGGACAGGCAACACGACTACGATCATCGAGCTTGTCCAACGCACTTTCGACACAAAGTCCGCTGCCAGGCATGAAGACAACCACACCGTTAGTTTCGGGCCCGCGGGCGACCAGATCAAAGTCACGAAGGATATACGGATACGGAGCGAACCCAATCCCGACTACGAGGGGGGTACGATATATGCGGGGACGCGTCCTCTCGATACTCGGAGTCCCTCGACTGCGAACGGATTGAAACCTGGCGAGGGTACCGTGGTGGTGAGCAGGAGCTTTGACGACCTGACGGAGGGCGGGAGTGTGAGGAGCGATTATGGTCCGAGTAAGGGCGATAGTGACGATGAAGGGCCGTTGGTGTATCAGGGGAAGAAGGGGAGTTGGCAAAAATTAGACGGATGAACATTTGAAGCGGAATGAAACAAGGGCGTCTGGTAATCATGATAGACGCATACATGATACGCATACATACATAATAGACATAGAACAATCGATAATTTACGCAAATACGTGATACGTCTATGAGGCGTTGCCGGTCTGGTCTGAGGATATCGCCTGCTTTCAGGCTATTCTTTCTCAAGTATCACTTTACGAATCATCTTAGTTTAAACGGGTAAGGCTATTATCTTCCTCCTTAACCTTAAAGGACGTAATTATATTGATTAATACTAGCATTGGGTAACTAGTAAATGCGTCCTACAGTCTTTCGTTGACGAATCTATTGTACATGCGCAGATTCCGACATGTATCTTTAAAGTCAATAGCGGTAGGACCAGCCTTAAGAAATTGATTTGTTTTCTTAGTTAAAATAGAGGGGTTTAGCAGGGTTAATTCCATTTGTAGAAAAACTAATATGGCGAGGAGCTGCTCCTCATCCTAGCCTTCAATTTGAGTCGGGGAGCCGTTGTCTAGAGCCAGCAGCCAGCCACTTTGTCGTAGAAAGCTTGGGTTGGGCCAGCTAATAGTTATTCTTCCCGTGTACGGAGGAGTGTAAGAGGATTTGGAAAGCTCTACGCTCAAAACTCGTTGAAACCCCGGAATTGTATATGCCTAAAACTATGAACAATCGAGCGAAAGATTTGGAAGCTCATGAGAGACCAGTCGCAGATTACACGAGCATGATTATGGAATTAGTCGAGGAGGTCGAAACAAAGTTTTGTGGCGCTGGAGCTACTTCAAATGGAGAAAACGACGTTGGTATTAAGGGAAATAAACACTAAACTACACATGTCTCATCTAAGAAACACATTACGACATGTTGCACCTGGTGATGTATCGACGGTATAGTTAATAGCGGTTAGAGGAGGACATATGCGGAGGTTTGGCAGTGGAATCGGTTTTGATTGCAAAATGACACCAGCAGGCACAGCAAAAGAGCTTATATAAGGAACCTGAGGCATGAGATCATAATGAACATCCTTAAATTGAACTACTTGTGCCATCGTAGCATGGTTAGTCCCGCACGACCGTACGGTTTGTATGAGATGCGGACTTCATTTGGTAGCCTGTGGCACAAAGCTTGCTAGAAATCAGATAGAAATAATTCACGAAAAGTAGGAGGTATCTTTGCCAACTGGACAAGTTTTAATCGAAGCAAACATATGCCGGGTACCTGCTTATAAATTTGCGCCAACGCTGCATCTTTAGCAGATTGTGGTGCTTAAAGCAGTCAAGGTGAATGTGAATCTGAGTGCAAACCGCAAATTTTGGCGCGGGTTGACTTTCTTCGTGCCAAGTTTCCTTCCTTCACTCCCGCTCGTTCCTTGTCGATACCTTCACTAACCCGCACCTTCCTCGCGCCGCGCATCACTTGAGCATGTCTTCCCACGATGACACTAGCGGTGACATTGATCTCTATAGTGAAGACTATCCAGAGTTCCGACTCTCGGGTCGCCTTGTGAGCGACGTCATACCGGCTGCGGAAGACGCGCCCCTCTCTGTACGTAACGCCCTGGTACGAAATGGAAATCCATCAGTCACCTGCCATTTTGCCTGCCATGGGTCACGCACGGTTTTAGCATAACACGAACTGGAGACACCTCAGCTGACTTTGTATCTACATGTTTAGTCATCTCCGCCACCGCCGCCGCCGTCTCCAGTGCCTCGCATCTCAGAGGAGTACCGAAGAATCAACGACATCCAAGCCGCTGAGTGTGCCGAATGTACTAAAGACTTGGATCGAGCCGACCGCACCGAGAATGCACGCGCGCAGGAGAGGAACCGCTTCAGAGCAGCGATTGCACGGCGGGAGCGGCACTTCCATCGCACGGCAACCGCATGCCTCAAAGGAATTCAGATTGATTTCCTGGCACCAATGGCGACGGTAGACCTTTTTCAGCTAGCACGGCATCCAGACCTTCTTCTACGATACTTCCAGAATGAGAGGAGGGTCGCGCGGGCATTGCAGTACATGACGCTGCAGATTATTCGCTTAACCGGTGCATCGGGTGGAGCAGATAACCCCTACGCGATCCAACAGGACCTTCGACGAGCGCTGATGGACGAAAACCGCCTTCAGTACGAACAGGTACTCCACGAGCTGTTCAATTACATCCAGCTACGTCTGTTCCAGAACATTGGAGTTGTTGACCTGACAGACGATGAGCAAGATAACGAGCGGCTGACTCTGTTTGACCGCCACCTCGTGGATCAAATCATCGAGCAGAACCAAGGGTTACAAGACGAATACAAAGAACTGGAGAACCTTGAGCGGCAGATTGCCGGCCATCGATTTCGTGGACGGGAGAGGTGGACAGGTAAGTTGGGACGCCTAGCGCATAATTACGGGCTCTCATGTTGTCGAGCTCAGCCTAGGGGTATCAGTTGACTCATTTCACTATTAGGGTATGACGAGTTTGACGAGGATTTCGTAAGAGGGTCCAACAGAGGTCACTCTAACGGCGGCGGATCCAATGACAACGAGTCTGAGTATGATGATAACGATTTTGGCAATAACGACTGTTTCGACGATATGCCACCATTGGTGCGAGATGAGGATGGCTTCTGCGCCGAGGAGCAGTGGCACTCATATAAGTAGAGGTACACCATCGTGGCGAGCAATGCAGCATGAGTCCCTGAGTGGAATCGGGGGACCAGTTCAAGACTGGATCAAAGTACATGTGACACGTCCAGTGTTGTACACATGATCGATGGAAACCTTGTTGGGTTAAACTGCCTGTTCATGGATCATCTTGTCTTGTTCTTTACCTCTAGCTAGGACAGACCACCCTAACGTCGGAACACGATATCGGTTTCCTTAAGGGCAATTCAAGAAATGTAGCCATGTAGATGATGTCAAGGAGTTTTCCTACGATTCGCGTTGGACCCCATTGCCACAATTCATATTCTCACCGTTCCTCCTGTCTCCCCCTCTATGACCAAGTTCTTCTATCCCAGCAGTAATGGAAGATGAGAGACATGGCTTACCTGCACCAACTCCAAGTCGCCCCCTCTACGCTTATAGCCTTGCACCCGCTGTCCACCGGCACACCTTCGCGTCGTAGCTACGGAGCCCGCACGCGGTGAGGAAGAAGCTCCAGTTAGATTTAGAGAAGGAGAATGCAGGGGAAAGAGGAAGGTTGAACGGCGAGAGCATGGTGGCGACGCTCCAGACTTGACTGGCTAGGACTCAGGAAAGCGTGTGAAGAGAGGGCACGGTGAACGCTGCGTTCCGGAGAAGAGCGGCATTGGGAATGGATAGTATGCAGGGTTTGTTTCGGTGCCAGTTAGAAGTAGCGTATCGCTGTATAGTTAATTTCCTTATGGATAGCGGTCCAGGCGCCTTGGACAAGTTATTGCGGGACGATCAGTGGAAGCGGGCGGGAGTCGTTGAGCACCCATGTATCATGGCGGCAACCTTCACGGTGCAACGGGTAGGTAGTAAAGGCTTTTGATAGTCTTCCGATCTTCGTGCTCCATGTGTGGACAATGCCCCAAGTCAAATCGTTGGTACAGACACGCAGGTACCCGCGGTAACCCGTCGTTCAAATCCACGCCGGCATGCGCAACGCACCACTCGCACACAGCGTAATTTTGCGCGGACACCGCGCGATCACATGCCATGTGGGTATCCATAAGAATTTTCATGTTGGGCGTGCGCAGCGGGTACGACAACGGCGTGTATGACGAGCGTACAAGTCACTGTTCCCCTGTTATACGGAACGAGCACTGTGCCCACGACGGGAGCTCTCGGTAAGATAGAACCGTAGTAACCGCAAAGGGACAAACATGGCTGGCGGAGCCGTTGGGCAACGTGAGCGGAATGCTGTAGATACCCACTGCAACCATAGTGGGCGAATGAACGCAGACGTGTTACATGACGAAACAGGGCAGAGATTAGGCGCCGCGTCAATCTTCAAGATGCACCATACTGTTGCCCACGCTCAGTCATGGTGTGGAAGGTGACAACGTGGAGATGATTTTGGGTAATCGACGGTCAAATTCTGTAATGGTTCGTTGGACTTATTTTTGCGAAAGAAGAACCAAAGATTCGCGAGATTTTGCAGGCGGAACCACGGGTTCATGCATACCTAAGTGAACCACTATAAAAGTCTCACCATGATTAAATCGAACAATACACTGTGAGCCAACTTACCAGCGTGACCGCTATACCCTAGCAAGCCAGAATGCGTATTACCGACTATCCGGACGCTGCATGTGTGGTGTATAGTTGCTTAATCAACGAGACAGACCCCCATTTCCTCCGTATATGAGGAACCAGATCGAACGGTAATTGGCTCCAGTCGCACAGACCCTGTACGGCGTGATCTTGAATAGTACTAGATTCCCCTAGCGGTATATGTTGCGAAAAGATATGGGCTTGTTCGAAATTTGCTCAATAGGCCGCTTACACCAAAAGTTGCTCGTTAGAAGAGTCCAGATCCAGATGTAATCAAGGCATCCTTTTGGGTCCCGATACGCAGGGTAGACGGTCGGTTCTACGCGATCATTACGCACTGTCAGCTCACGGCGCACGACTGGGCTGCAAATGAGGCGCATGCTCAACGGTGTTTGGTAGGAGACGTCGTATAACTTCGCCCGGAAGCTGACAACATCGAAGTTAGAATCGCAGCAGAAATGGTGAAGGCGCAGTTAGATGGTGCGGGAGATGTAAGATCCGTGGGACGCGTTCTGCCGTGCTCTGCTGGCATCAAAGCTCCGGGTGCTGGTGATAGATTCTCGAGCGAGGCTAGCGCCGTATCGCTCACCGAGAGATATGTCACACGAAAATGTATACATACGTGGTTATTTATTATGATACTCACGTTTGAGAGGACATGAGTACGATTAGCTGCATCGCAGGTAATCTGGGTGGATATCTAAATTGGGCGGTAGGCCCTCAAAAGGCCTTTTCGTGCCCTACAGCCCGCAGCCCGTGCACACCACGCTTACATTGTGATCCATACTGAAGGATCTGACTGGTCGCTTGGCAAATGATAGCTGCCATAGCAACCTTGAGCGAATTTCGTCGTCAAGTGTAGAGGGGATGGCAGACGGCATACGCGGCCTCCGGGACCGCATCCGCACCCTTCCTGTGCGTTTACCCTTACTGCGACAGCGAACACCGGACCGTGATACGTAGCTGCGCCTCCACGTGTAGACTGGCTCCCGGTACGCCGTGGCTCGGGCCTTCATGGCATACGCAAAGGCGGTCAATTTCAGGCTAGGGAGCGCGCGGATCTCACTCGTGTCAGCGCGCGGCAGTTTTGCGGGCGAATTGCAGCATGCGGTAGGACCGACATCCATTTACCCGATACGCAGCCGTTGTAAGCAGCAAGCGTTGTCGTTTTGGGGGCCGGCGCGTAGGGAGGAGGACGGATGCGAGGCGCGGAGGGTGGGGCGATGAGCGCTAGAGACAGCCAAGATGAGTAGATTGCCCGCGCCGCCATCCTGGCGCCGGGGACACCGGCCGCCAGTATCCTCGAGGGAGGCTCAACACCACGGAAACATCGCGGAACGTTGTGTTTGCGGGAAGCCCGCTGCGTGGCTTTTTGTGCGTGGGAACGCTAGGCAAAGCTTCGCACCCAGAATACGCTGCGTAATCCTGACTTATGTGAAGGCGCTGCTGCCAAGGGCTTGGGTGGCGTTGTTGGAGAATCGACAAGATAACGCCCAGCAGCGAACCCGGCGCCGTGCCATTTGTTCTGGAGCAACTGACTTGCCCGAAGGAAGGGCTTGGCCCGATATTTGGTCCACAGAGAGCCAACGACCAACAGTATGTTGAGATGCAGAGACGCCTGGCGGAAGCGTGTGGAACGCAGATGTGAAGATGGAATGGATGTTACACAAACACATTTGACCGTTTGTGTGTTATGTGTTGTGTAAACGTCCAGCTTTGTTGTGACGTGGTCCGCGTACAAGATCCAGCGGCTGCAGAACGCGACAGCTTTCAATGGACATGCGCAACGTTGCGCGACGAATGCCCTTGGTGAAGCCTGGGTCCCCCAGGGCTGACAGTGCGCTTCCCGTTTAGGTTTGCCATAACAGCCACCTAGGTCGCAGCCAAGCAGGCGAATTGACCGGACGCTCGTCCATCCAACCGTCCCCATGGGGTGCATGCCGCTAAACAACCCCGGTACATATTCCCTATGTGACGGAAGGGTAGCGTTGACAGTATAAACCCCGGTTGCCCTCCCTTGTTGTCCTCGACAGCTGTTCTCTGTGTCTCACTCCAGCGATTCCTTCGAGATGGCCGCCGACCCACCCGAACTCGTTGACGAGAAGCAGCACGTTACCGCAAAGGACATTGAAAGCAGCGGTACCGTCTCTCCCGGCGAATACTATGATGACTTGCCCGACCCTGATGTCGGCAAGAGCGACGAGGAGCGCGCCCGCCTTGTACGACGTGATTGGTTCTTCGTCAAACTTTCTTGCTGACAACCTCCAGGACAGAGCACTGGTGTGGAAGATCGATCTTTGGCTAGTACCATGGCTCTCGCTCCTGTATCTCTTGTCTTTCCTCGACCGCACCAACATAGGAAATGCGAAGACGGCCAGGCTTGAGAAAGGTATCGGCATGACGGGACGTGATTACAACGATGCCTTGACCATCTTTTTTATCTCGTACGCCGGCGCTGAGCCTATCACCAACATTCTCCTCAAGCGCTGGTCGCCGCGTGTCTTTTTCACCGCCATCATCATTTCCTGGGGCGCCATCATGACCGTCATGGGTTGTGTCCAAAATCAAGCCGGTCTCCTTGCATGCCGGTGGTTCCTCGGTCTTACTGAAGCGGGATTGTTCCCTGGGGTCAACTATTACCTCTCGTAAGTAGACGACACCCAAGAAAGCAGTCTACGTCGATTGCTGATGCCGCGAAGTTGCTGGTACAAGCGCCAAGAGCTTGGTTTCCGCGCTGCGCTCTTCTTCTCTGCCGCTGCCCTGGCTGGATCTTTCGGTGGTCTCCTTGCCGCCGCCATCATCCAGATGGAAGGTGTTGGTGGTTACGAGGGATGGCGCTGGATCTGTACGTCTTCTCCCACTTCGGATTCCGGACCATCTAACACTTGACAGTCATCATCGAGGGTCTCATGACCGTCTTCGTCGGTCTCTTCTGCTGGAAGATGGTGTTCAACTTCCCAGACACAGCCGGTTTCCTTACTCCCGATGAGCGGCTACGTGCCCAGCGTCGTCTCCGCGCTGACAACCAGACGCGTGCTGAAGCCGAGAAGATCAGCCGCAAATATGTGTTTCAGGCGGTCAAGGATTGGAAGACGTGGGTGTACGCCTTGCAGTACATGGGCTGCCTGTGCCCGCTGTACTCGTTCTCGCTCTTCTTGCCGACCATCCTCCAAGACGGTATGGGTTACAAGGGAACCCACCTGCAGCTCATGTCTGTGCCTCCATACGCCGTTGCCGCGGCTATGACTGTCTTCATCGGATGGTTTGCGGACCGCACCAAGTACCGCGGCTACTCCAATATGTTCGTCTCCTTGATGGGATGCGTCGGTTTCGCAATGTTGCTCGCCAGCAAGAACCCGCACGTCCAGTACGCCGGAACCTTCCTGGGAGCCGCTGGCATCTATCCTACGGTACCGAACACATTGACATGGGCTTCCAACAACGTGGAGGGTTCGCTCAAACGTGGCGTGATGGTCGGTATCGTTGTTGGCTGGGGCAACATGAACGGTGTCGTCTCTTCGAACATTTACATGGCGCCCCAAAAGCCGCGGTATTGGACCGGCCACGGCACTGTGCTCGGATACATGTTCGTGTGCTTGTTTGGAGGAACCGTCATTACGCACGTGTTGTTGAAGCGCGAGAACTATTTGCGCAAGACGGGAAAGCGCGACCACCTCGTCGAAGGAAAGACCGAGGAGGAGATCAAGGAGCTCGGTGATGTGCGTCCTGATTTCATTTATACGACGTAGAGGCCGATCTTTCTGGTTGGGGCGGCGAACCTAAAGCGGGGATTCAACTGCTAGAACCAGCATGTTGGGAACAATGAATCTATGAAATGGTCAGATCCAAGCCATGTAGCTTAAGGTTCTCCTTTATCGTCGTTACCGACCTGAACAGATCAGGTCGGTAACGACGATAAAGGAGAACCCATGTAGCTTAAACGAAACAATGTGTTCTCCTGCGAGACCTCACACATACCACAAACCACAAGGCTATGTCCGTGAGATTTCATGGACTGTCCCCTCCCTATACCCCAAACTCGTGCCCTTCTGCCCCATGTCTCCCACATCGCATATTCTTCAATGCCCTTGCTCTTTCATGACTACGCTGACTGCATTGAATCTTTGGAGCGGAGCGCCCACATGCACCACGAACCGTTCTCTTGTATCGCAAAAGCTGTCGGCAGCCTCTCCATACCTCGCAGAGAGAAAACGAACACCTGGGCACTGGTAGTCCTCGTTCTGGAGGATATATTCGTCAACACGTTCGTTCGTGCGCGCCTTCGGTCGGCCTATCGTCCCCCGGCTCCGCCCGTCCGAACACCCGTTCGGCATCCGCAATATCGCGGATTTCGTTCCGTCTGCTTGGCACAAGCGTCGTGTTGGAGCCGACACTGGTTTAGGGGTCTGTCCCATAGAGTGACGAGCTAGAGGCGGCCCGACTAAGCGCCTTCCATCAGACACAAGCCCGCGGCCGAGAGACAGTACAAAATGCGACATGGACGAATCGGTATCTCTGCACCCTCAGGCGACGTAGAATTAGTATCCATGTGTAAGCCTAGCAGGACCCTTCTCGAAACTTGGTGTCCGTGATGCGTTTGTCCTGTAGCTTTCTGCATCGAAGCATGCAAGAGTCTAGTGACAACGCGCAGCATGCCTCACTTGGAGCCAGTCAGTACATCCGCAAATAAACGATACAATCGTGAATATAGTTACCATATTAGTATAAGAGCCACAGATATCTCTCCTGTAGGGTCTATATAGGTGTGCAGGAGGACCGGAAAAGTAGCACGGTCCTGCGAGCAAGTCCCAGCAAGACCAAACCGCCCAACTTAAAGTCGACCGAAGCCTTCTCTCATCCCCCGCATCCTATTACGCGAACCCCTAATTCCATTACGCACGCGAAGCCTACTACAGGTTCGCGCGTCGCCCGAGTCGTTCCCCTGCGCAAGCCATTGCCAAGCATCTCCGCGGAGCAGCCCCGACCACCATCCACTCGAGCTGCCCCAGAACATACTGTCTTTGTCGCGGACAAAAGCCCATCGAATGCGGTAAACGACTTATGTAAGAAGAGAACATCACATTCGAGACATATATAAAACGCTTAGGGAAAAGAGTCTCCTCTATCCTCAGATTAGATGTGAATTGTATGTGACCAGCTACCGGAGAAAGCCGAGAAAGATCTATACGCTGTGGTGCCGTGCAGAAAAGTAATGCTCGGCTAGCCCGATTCCAGCCCAGTAATGAGAGTGCACACGATACCGAATAGGTGCCTGGTGATGATGAGTATGCGCCTTGAACGCCGTGCCGCACCATGCCGCAGCCATCCCCTTATCGCCGGAAGTAATCATGCTGCCCCTCCATCTCCCATGTGCAGATCCCAAATCCAAAATGAAGTGTCCGGAAAGCGCGCCATGCCCCATGCTGAGGTACACACTCGCGCCTTCTATCTGAAAAGACTCCTCAAATCTTCCAGCCTCTGCCTCGCGGCCTGTTCCTTCGTGCTCTTCTCCCGCGCCATCGTCAGGTCCGCAAGCGCCTTCTTCTTGCGCTGCAACTCCAGCATCTTCTCCTCGAAACTGTTCTCCATGATGAACCGCTTGATCGTAACCGGGCGCGTCTGGCCAAGACGGTGCACGCGATCCACAGCCTGGGCCTCGGCAGCCGGGTTGAACTGCGGCTCCATGACGAAGGCTTTGTTGGCTTTCGTGAGGTTTAGGCCGAGACCACCCGCGCCAATGGAGACGAGGATGATGGTGACAGAGTCGTCCTTGTCGAAGGCTTCGAGCGAACGGTTGCGGGCTTCGCGCGACATGCGGCCATCGAGTCGGACGTACTTGTGGCCCTCGTTGGTGAGCGCGATTTCGATGAGGTCAAGATGAGTGGTCCAGGTAGAGAAGACGACGCTGTGATGCCGTTAGCACTTGAAAGGCTGATGGAGCGTCTGAGTACTTACCTCTTGATGGGCGGCTCATCAGGGTTAGCCTCGCTCCAAGTCCGGTGCTCAGCGAGGTCCTCCAAGAGCGCCTTCGTCTTAGTGGAAGGTCCTGTGTAGGCACCGATCTTCTTGGAGAGCTTAGGATCCCGCTTTAAGCGTTCTTGCTCCTCTAGGTAAGTTACATAGTCCGACTTCCTTAACTCGAACAGAACCGGCGTGATGCGGGTGTCGCAGAATGGACACGTGCTAAGGTTGTCCAGAGTAGCATTGTTAGCTAGCTCTTGTCGGAGCGCCCGTGCATGCTTCGCGCACACAATATGGTAACACGAAGTCATGTACCCAGCGATGTCCGCCTTGGCATCATCCTCGTCCTCGTCTTCAGCATCGATAGAAGCGAGCTTAGTGCGGCAATCAGGGTAGGAGCACCCGTCACTGTCCGTTTGGCCGAACAACTCAAGCATGTCATATGCCTGGTGACGATTGATTGTTGCTGCATCAGCACTGTCGTCGTCAGTGATCTCCATCGGGTTGTCGTAAGTCATGCCATCTGTCAGCTTCAAGGCTTCCTCGTTGAGAAGATCGCGGCCGTGAGCACATATAAGTCGAAGGTTTGTGATAGCAGTGAGGATCCGAGCGTAAGACTTTCCACCCATCTTTTCTCCGGAAGTGACTGCATTGACCTTGCGAGAGGAGTCCTGCTCGAACCAGTCATGAAGCTTCCGCTCGTCCTTTGAGAATTCCAGCTTGACGATCTGATCGGTTCGAGATGGCAGTTCGATCTCGAGCACGCGCTCCTTGATGCGTCGAAGGGTGACAGAGCTGACGAGAAGTTGCAGCCGCGGTACAACATCAGGATCAGCGTTCTTGAAAGGTGCCAGGATGAATTGATTGAAGCCAGCCGCGCTATCGAAAGGATGAAGATGGAGGAATCGGAACAATGCACCAAGGTCCTATCAGATATCAGTATTGTTAACAGCAAGCAGGTATGATTGTACACTCACCTCGAGCCGATTCTGGACCGGCGTTCCTGTCACAGCCCACCTCCGTTGACCAGGCAATGTACAAGCAGCAACGGATTGCTTGGTACTCGCGTTCCGGATGGTGTGAGCTTCATCCAACACGATGCGGAACCAATTGACTCGAGGGAGTGGTACGGCCTTGTCGGCATAGTCGGCGGAGATCATGTTATACGTTGTTATAACGAGATCGTGATCGGCAAGGTCCTGAGACGTTAGAGCGCCGCGAGACTTGCCGTGGTAGTTGATCCACTTCAGGCCCTCACCAGCGGGGAAATGGCGCTCCAACTGCTCCTTCCAATTATACATGGTACTGAGGGGGCATACGAGTAATGTGCCTCGCGAATTGATGGTCGGTTGGATGTAATAGGCCGAGCTAACCGTAGGTTTCTTTCGCTCGAAAATGGACGCGGCCGCCCTAGACTCATCGTCTGCGACTAGAGACAGAATGCTGAGCGTCTTGCCAAGACCCATCTCATCAGCAAGGATGCCGCCACGGCAGTTTTGAGGTCGGTTTGGGCTCTCTTGTCCGGTGATGACATGTTGGTAGTACTTCCGCCCATTGTCGCGGTATTTGGGCTGCCACAACAGGTCTTTGCGCTGGTCCGCTTCTTCACCATCGTGTAATTGCTCCTTATCCCAAAGGAAGTAAAGTGCTTGCTTTTGGTGCTTGTAGAGCGGGGTCATGACGATTGAAGACGGTTCGCGAAGTGGCATCTCTTCCACCTCGCCAATGGTGTCGAACATGTTTTGCACATCGCTGCGAATCTCGTCGACTGATCGCAGGACATAGGATCCACCGGGAGCATAGTTGTTGTGACGCGGCGGTTCGAAGCCCGGGTATGTGGTACTCTCCCTCGTCCACTGATTGTGGGTCTGCGGATTGAAGTAATCGTAGCGTTGAAGCTCAAATGCCGGATCGTCGAGATACACTTCGGCCTTTGCAAGGTGGTTTCCGATAGCTTGAGCGAACTTTCGAGGGCAGTACAGCTGGAACGTTATACTAATAAGCCCACTGAAGGGCGAACCCGGGGCCCCTTCGCCGGGCTTCTTCCGACGCGGATCCGTCCACGCCATCCACATCATGCCCGTCGTCTTGGCATTGTCCATGAGGGGCGCAAGACTTCCCGCGGTCTTCATGTCAACCTTACCGAATTCTCTACCGGTAGCATCGACGCCCATTATGCTCATGTTGTGTCTGTCGCCGCCGCCACGCCGGAAGGTGATCTTGATGCGGCCTTGCTGACCATGGTTGCCTTGGTGCTTCCTTGGATCCGGATACGGCACTTTGTGAGCCTGGATGTACATCCGCTTGATCTTGCCAATGCAAATCATCTGATTGGAGTTATCTTGGACGACCTGGATCTCGGCGTCCTCATCGTCGCCTGCACGCTAATTAGTACTGCTGAAGGTCCTGCGCTACATCAAAACTTACTCATTGTGAGATCAATCGCAGCGCTAGGTTGCGGAACCGAAGTAGCTTGGCCGCTCTGCGGTTTGCTCAGATCTAGCGCACTTCCGCTTCCGAAGCTCGCCGGCGAATGGGGCTTGCGGTCGGGTTCGATCTTGACCTTTTTTGCGGGTGACGCGGTGCGTTCCTGTACGTTGTGTAAACGCTCGACTAGCGACACCTGGCCCGGAACTTCCTGATCAATCTCCCGGCCGCGCGCTGGTTCTGGATCTTGTTTTGTCGCGGGGCGCTTCGACCTTGGGTGCAGGAGTGCACTCGGATCATATGCTTGCTGGTACTGGGGAGTAGGCGAGGGATATTGTGGCGCGGCTGCCGCTGCTTCCTCATTTGCGATTAGTGGTGAGTGGACAATGTATGGATTGTGGTAGTGTTGTTGCTGCTCGTCGTCTGGGGGACCCGCGTAGACGTAATTGTCCGCTATGGGCGGCATGGCCTCCTGCGGCCAAACTGTCTGGGGTTCTGACATTTTGGGGGTATGGTTTAAGCTGGGGTTGGCAGAGCAATAAGAAAATTGTTGGTAGTTACCTCGACGGCGCGCGCCTTTGGGGTCCAACAAGGCGGCGGGGTTCATCTTTATATACCGTATAGTGATACAACTACAGAAGGCGGCGGTGAGATAACGGTATCAGCCGTCAAGTGAGAGGTCGCTGTATTGCCTCGGGATATGCAATACAGAGGCCGAAATGCTGGGCAAGATTGTAAAGCATCTGCCAGGCTGACGCGCAGTGAATGGATGGGGTCTCAACCGCCGGCCGTAACGCCAGCTCTTCACCGGGCTTTTTGAAATTCAGCCCGATTCTGCCAGTCGTATTGTATGTCCTGGGGTAACACAGGCCACAATACGTGCCGCTTTCGAGGGCGCTCTCTGAGAGATACGAGTCAGGTGGGCGAAAATCAATCGAAAGACGTCCCAGATACCTCGCACGTCTGGTTGCGATCCCGACCAACATCCCAGGTTGTCCACAGTCTCACAAGAGAAAGACTCGAGTCGCAATGTAGCTGGGCCGTGGTCGGGAAAACTGCTGCCTTTCAGTCAACCTTGGAAATGTCGAGGTCAGCGATTTTCGAGCGCCACTGTGGCTAGTACCGGGCCCGTGCGACATCTACGATGGTCATCTGACACCTCCATGATTGCGCTTGCGGCAAATTCATTGATCAACGTTGTTATCGAGGGGAAAGCAATGGAGAGATGATCAAGTCAAATGATGTGCCGGGGTACCGTGCCACGAGTTGGAGCGGAATGCATCCTATGCCATCTAGACACACCCGCAGCATGCAGTGGAACCCCTGATAAGGCACGAGAAGGGGGACCGTGGGGGTTCACAGTGGGTGTAGAGATTAACACGAAGGCCTCCCAGGCACATCCACATCTAGCTACGCCCTGTATTACCGCATGATATACAGACGATACAAAGGCAGAAATACAAGAATCGCGCACTAGCTTAACGATGATTTGTGTGCTTTTGGCCTGGGTAAATACCCAGGCTGACCTACCCCGTCATCCACCGTAGTCCCAACAAAATCGACTTACACATGGCCAAGCAGACCCGCTCAACAGCCACATATGCAACCGCCCGCCCGCCCGCCCATGCAGACAACAACGCCACCCAATGCATTTACCTTCTAAGAATAGGTCCTCGTAGACATCGTACATCAACACCAAGTGAACACCGGATTTTTCGCTTTGACTAGCTCCAATCGTTCCACAATGACTTTCTTGCGGTTTGCATCCATGTCTTCGTTGGCCGCGTATCCAAGATCTCCTTCGTCTTCTTCGTCAATAGAAAGTCCGCTGTGCCCGCGGCGGGAGGACAGTGAGAGCCTGCGATGGTGCCTCCGGAGATCTTGGTCGCGACGCCGCGGCGCATCGTAGCTCATGCGCGGGCGGTGCGTGGGTCTTCCATCGGTCTGCCCGGATGGCGAGCCGGTCATCGTGCGAGGGCTCCACGTCACTCCTTGGACTGTAGCCGGGGACTCTGCTGCTTGAGAGTCATTCAGCTGTCTTCTCACATCTATGGAACTCGAGTCTCTCGAAAGATTGAAGCGGTTTTCGTTCGCCAGTTCTAGGGGTGGTGAGTTCATCAAAAGATCTGGCTGAGGCTTCTGCGGAGGTGTAGACAAAGCCGTAATATCCATTTCCTCTTCTTCTGCGACTCTTTGCCGATTTGGCTGAGCCCTGCTACGCATCTCTGCCGATGGCGCACGGAGAGGGACGGCAATGGGTATTTCTACCAAATCATCCCAAACGCAGACGCGCGCTCGTCTCGTTAACTCCAAAGGTCCGTGGTCGGGTGTCTTCAATGTTTCGACTACGTTCCAGGCTTGACCCTTCATGACTGCAATTTGCTTTGCATACATGCGCTCTTTGAAGTCTTCATCTTGCATGAAGCATTTACGAAGGGCTGCCTGAGTCTCAACCCACCACTGCTTGGAGGTAAGCAGAGGTAGGAAATGGCGGCGAGTCGCTTCCGAGAATGGTTGGCCGATGAGGGAAACAGGTAGGAACAGCCAGCCGAACGGATAGCTTCGCCACTGGGTCTGGTGTTAGCTTGTTGCTTGCATGCAATGATGCGGGTATCTTACGGCATCGGGATGCTTCCAGGGCCACGACAAACTGTTGTCGATGGCACCGATGGTTATGGCGGGCGTTGGACCGCTCGGCACGGGCGTAGTCGAAGTGCTCGTTGCCTTCATAGGCTCCCGGCGGCCATACGGATCAGCCTCAGACATGGACTGCTTGGTGTAGTTGCTGGGCACAGCCTCTACGTCATCGTCCAGGTGCCCATTGGTTCTGGGCGGCTCCGCGGCAATGCTTGCCTCCTGGGTTTTCTTATCGACCTTGATCATCCAGTTGTCGAGGCCTCTGTCTGTATTGCGCATGATATAATCCAGGATCACTAATTTTTCCAACTGCTCGCGGAAAGACTGCTGCAGTCCTTCTGTCCAAAATCCTCTCCGTTGCTGCAGCTCGGGCGTATTGGACCGTGTTTCTTCTTCGTCTTCATCGTCCGACTGCGGTCCGCTAGGTCTGCACTCCTCGGCCCACCTCCGCTTCTTCGTTCTTCGTGAATTGTTGAGACTTGCATTATTTTGGTCCGGCCACGGATGTTCTTTCAAGAAGATATTGGCGTCCTTGAACCCCTTCAGGAACACCTGAAAACTGCCCGCCTTTTCCGGAAACGGCTTCTTCTTTCTGTAATAGGCCCTGCGCTCCCAGAAATCATAGTGGAAGGATTTCGACGAGAGGGACACGACTTCGGTATACGGTACGATGTTGGTGCGCAGCTGACAGTCGAGAACGTATGCGGCGGCTTCGGAGACGTAGCTCAGGTTCGGAATGAGCAGAGCGCGGCCGAAGAAGAACGGGAAGAGGTTCCGATGTATCCACTTGGTCCATTTCGGGTTTCGTGACGCGTATGGCTCCTCGTCTTTTGGCTTGAACACGCCCACCACCTTGCCCTGCGGGTTGCGCGCAAAGTAGCTGCCCGAGCTGCCCTGCGTTATCAGCTTCGGATGCACGCCCTGTTCTATAGCCACCCGGACGCTCTCCACGATATCGTCAAACTGCAGCTTCGTCATGCGATCCGAGGAACCCTCGTAGTCAAAGGTGAGCGTCTCTGCCGTAGCTGGGCGCACCCAATCCGGCGCCTGGAACACCGAGTGGTGTATCTCGAGCGGCTCGTCATCCGGTGCCGCTTTCTGTTTCTTGATCTTGAATTTCTGCGCGATCTCGTCCGCCCAACGTTCTAGCCGCGCATTTATAGCTTTGATGTCCACGCCTGAATTGGTTCGCTGACGGCGTCCGGATGGCCTTCTCCGCAAGCTCGGCGACGACTCGCCCGATCGTGGAATGTGCATGCGTGAATCTTTCCTGGGCTGTATGGGTACGTACGAGCTGCCCAGTGTGCGCTCGTGGAAGTCGTCTTCGGAATCATCGTGCGAGTCTTCGTCCTCCTCAGCCTGCGCTATTCGGGCGTAGCCGGAATTGGGCGGCCTCCGGCTTCGAGGCATCGCGGGAATATGAAAGGGAAGGAGAGGAAGCGCAAAGCTGGCGTCGTGAAAAAGGAACCTTGAGCTGGGGATGACGACGGAGCCGCACCGGGAAGCGGCCTGGGATCGACCGCTAGCTCCATGAGGCAACAGCGCCCGGGCGGAGATGCGGACACGTGCACGAACATCCGCCTGCGCACATTCACATGTCAACGGCACAATGCACGACCAAACGTGACAGGAGCGCATAGGGGTTGTTTGCTATGCATCTAACTCTCGGACCAGTGTCGTCGAGAAGTGTTGGGTGTAATGTAAAGCTTAGAACGAATCGTCAAGATCAACACGCCGCCGCACCACACTAGGACTATCCTCATCCATGCCGCCTGTCGAATCCGTGATGTCGCCTCCAGCTGTCAGGAGAATATCCTCTACGATGCGCCTGCTGGCCTCGCGAGCTACAGTCCCGTCAGCAGCCGTTCCAGAAGCAGCACATACATTCTGCACTCACCAGGCGTCTGCAACAGCTTGCTTTGGGGTATATGAAATTGGACAGTCTTCGGTGGAGAAAATCCCAGATCATCCTCATCCTCGCTGTCACTATCGAAGATTCCACCTCCCGTCTTTGTCACACTGAACGGCTGTTTTCCTTTGCCGGGTGTCTGAACGCTGACTCCAGGGGTGCGCGGAGTCTTCATTGGCGAGAAGATGTTAGCACGCAACTGCGGTACTGGCGGAGAGGATATTGGCGAGGAGTCATCGGCCCAGTTCGGTAGTGCACTCGTCTTTTCGCGCGGCGTTGGCGCAGCGCGGCGAGCAGTCGCCGGTGTGAAGGCACCTGTTGGTTTGTACTTCCTCGGGCTTATAAGCGGGGTCGCTTGCACACGGTACGTTTTATCGAGCACATGGTGCATGAGCGGGCCCTGGTCTAGGGGCGCCCTCTTGCCAGATGTTGGAGGCACGAATGGCGAAGAGTCGAACTGCCCAGTCATGTCCGGCAAACCCTGCGTCCTGCCAGGTGTCGTAGGTTCAAGCTTGGGTGTCCGAGAACCAAGCACCTCCTGCCTCAGGTTCTCGTATGGGGAAGAAAACTCGGCGAATTGGGGCTGCTTCCCTTGCGTATTCGGAGCTCGTGGTGTACTGTGGGCATGGGCGAGAGAAGGCGATTCGAGGTCCGAGGTGTCTTCCACATCCGCCTGAGAAGATGGCCGTCGTTGCGGGGTTGCTATTACGCCGGTCACAGTATCGTCTCCCTCGACCGTCCCCTCGTCGTACACTTGTGATTGTTGTGTGGTATCTTCATGTGCAGTTGTTCCGTCCGGGTCCGGTGCTTCGTAGCCGGAGAGCGAGACGTTTGCGCTGGCTTCGAAAAATGTCTTCCAGAACTGACGGGGTCAATTTCCCTCCACAAGCCGGCTGCCAGGGTGGTCATACCTTGGATCCTTCCCACACCGCCTCGGAATGCTTGCCATACTGCTCGACGATCGGGAGAATGCTCGTAGTCACAATGCGATGCGCACGGCTGAAATTGTGGTCGATCTCTGGTCGAGTAAGTTGCTGTGCGGAGGTCACTGGATATGCTTGTTTACCTTGGAGCGTCAGCGTGATGGACTGCTCGAGCCGCTCCAGTTCTTCTGTGAGCGACAGAGTGCGCTGCGGGGCCATGCTTTGGCGAGACATGCTGGACGAGCGTGCGTGTTTACTGCAGAGCGGTTGGGCTCCGATGTTCGCACGTGTTGACGCGTCGGGACGAGCCCTCGCGAAGAAGGCTAATCCGGAAAGAGCTAATCCGTGCGCTTCCCCGCCATCGCTGTCGCTCGCCTCCTTGGGACTCCACCAGCACACGAAGACCCCGAAACCAGCTTGAAGCGCAGAGATTACCAGTACAAATGACTTTCGAGACGTTACAGGATCCAGTTTTCAGCTCGCTTGTGCTCAAACCAGGGCTTCTCTCCGCATACCTAGCCGTCTTCTTCCGGGGGCTATTTCAGCCGAAGAGGGGTTAATGCATGCTCTTTATACCCGTGTGCTATCCAGTTTCATCGTTGCCGTTTGCTACCACAACCATTCGCCATGACCTTCCGCCTACCAGCTAGAACACTGTGGCGAGCCTTACCGGAACTGACAAGCATACCACGAGTCACTCCAGCACTCAGTTTGATACGGAGATATGCTACACCAACCGGGGAGCAGGAAAACCGCACTGCGATTGTCACCGGATCAGCGCGCGGGATGTCAGGCACTTCGTCAATCTTGCGCAGTCCCTAGTCTAACTTGTATAGTGGCAAAGCAATCGCATTCCGTCTTGCTCGAGACGGCTACGACGTCTGTATAAACGACGTTCCAACAAACCAGCCCGAAGCTGATTCCGTGGTCAAAGAAATCAAGAACATGGGACGGAACGCGATCGCAGTCACAGCCGACGTCTCCAACCTCCAAGAAGTGCAGAATCTCGTCGAGACCAGCGTGAACGAGCTAGGGCCGCTGAACACCATGGTAGCCAACGCCGGCATCGCGCAAGTCAAGGCCCTTCTCGACCTGACAAAACAGGATATGAAGCGGATGTTTGACGTGAATGGTATGCCAATCTGGCCTTGGGCAGATGGGTAAGGCTGATGGGTGGTAGTCTTCGGCGTGTTCAACTGCTACACCACCGCCGCCAAACAGATGATCAAGCAAGGCTCCGGCGGCAAACTCCTCGGTGCGGCGTCTATCGTGGCTTTCAAGCCATTCGCCCTGCTCTCGCACTACAGCGCCTCCAAGTGGGCCGTGCGCGGCATGACGCAGGCCTTCGCCATGGAAATGGCGGAGCATAAAATCACTGTTAATGCGTACGCCCCCGGTATCGTTGGAACCGCTATGTGGGATCTCATCGATGAGGAACTGGGGAAGAAGAGGGGCGCTAAGAAGGGGGATACAATTAAGAAGTACAGTGAGTTGATTACGTTGGGGCGGACGAGCGTGCCGGAGGATGTAAGCAGCACGGTGAGTTTTCTGGCAAGTAAGGACTCCGACTACATGACGGGTCAGACCATCGTTATCGACGGGGGTATCATCTTCACTTAGTTCAAAATTGCCGACTGTTTGAGCCTCCAGGCTTGCTGGACGAAGTCATTTGCATTCGCGCGTGTGAACAGACAGACATAGCGCCAGACTCGTGGATTGCGCTGCTCCAACCGAAATTCGTACGACCTCCAATATGCCCTCTATAATAATGGCACTACGCCGTTGCATTTCCGCGACCTTGTATGACTGTCCACCCACCATGTCCGCCTACTCACCCTACTCCACTGACTTCTCCTTCCCCTACCGCCCCCGTGCTGTGCCGCGTGGCCATCAATACGTTCATGTCCCCGTATCGATCAATAGTTCCCACATGCACGATCATGAAGGACTCAGAAAGACCGAGGGTCTGGATGAATGGCTCAAAGCGGTAGATGAGGCGTTGCAGCAAGTCAAGCGCTGTATGGAAGACATGAAGCGGAGCATGGAGCAACAGAGTACGGATTTAGAAGGCTTGCTACGGAGAGTCCACGATCATGTTGTAGGGCTGAGGGAGGGTGTTGGGGAGGGTGTACGGGGAACGGGGAGGACGGCGGGGTATGGGAGGACGACTACGGAGCTGTAGGATGTGAAATCTAGGCTGATATTTGGTGTGCTGGTGCAGCGGGCCAGACTCCCAGATGCAGTCATATATCCACTCTGAATTAATGTGCAATGCGTCCAATTTGTATCACCGTGGTGTTGCGAAGCTGCAGGCTCTAGGATTCAACCATAATCCAATCCTATATTGCAAGCAAGTTAACCCAAGGAGAGCTATATAATAAAATGACTGCTCGTTGAGCTATATCGGCTATCCTTCACAGGAGGATCCTTCTCGAAGGCATTCTACGTGATGTCGATGACGGCTTTCGGAGCGTGGGTGGGGATAGGCTCTAGCGCGTCCTTACCAGGTTTAGCGCCTCTGCTTGGAAGTGGATTCACCAGTGTTGCGGTCTGCACTGTTGCCACATCTTCCTTTTTTCTTTACCTTCACACTTCTTTTCTTTCCCAGTGCATCACTGTCACATCATGCCATCGCTGCTGTCTTTGCCGCGGGAGCTGCGAGACGCCATTCTCGACCATGTGGTTACATCCGAGCGGCGCGCCCCGCCAATCGCCCAGCAGGGTGACGAAGGTTCAAATGAGACCGAGCGCGTCCAGTTTGAAGACACCTATTGGAAAGAGATCGGAAATCTGTTATACTTCGAGCGCTCTCCATCTGCCTTCCAACCCGCCTTTGGCGGCCTTCTTCTCGCCTGTCGGCAACTCCGCGCTGAAACATTTGAGCGCGCCTCAAAAGTCAATGTTCCTTACGTACTGGATATTCTTGTCGTCAACGAGGAGAAAATCTTCGTGACCTGGCTTTCTATGCCTGCGAGGAGGACACCTATGATTGAAGGTCTCCGGATCAATCTGCGAATGCAATGCGACGGCTACGACTGGGGCCAAGACTGGAATGGCTCCACGAAGACCGATATTTTCACTTTAGTATTCGGAACGCAGCTGAGGAACCTTTTGTACAGGATTCTGGCCGTGGGCTGCGCCGGGCCCCTTCCGGATAACAATCGCCGAAGATTATGGATCGGAGCACGCTACAAATTCAAAGACACCATCCGTTTCGAACACGAATACGTTCCCCACTTTATCATTGGAAAGCTGGAATTCCACTTCTCAGATTCGATTCGATCCAATACGGACTGGAGCGTGGGACCTCGTCCTTGCCTGATCGACCGATATGTCAGCGAGTGGAAAAATGTTGTCGACGAGCTCGCCGGATACAACGTCGTTTTCCAATGCCGTAAGCATCCTGGGTGGAAACTGGTCCGAGAAAGAATTGGAGGGATTCTCATTTATCAAGGGAGGACTATCTTCTCTAAAGACTGGGCGGATCTGAGCACGCAGTATAGTTTATATGGTCCGGAGTATCCAAGTATAGCGGGAATGCTGCAAGAAATCTTGGCCATCCGCGATAAGAATGGACTATAGAATGATACGCATGGCAAACGAAACGATACACCGTACGAGACACTGGTCAAAGTTGCTGCTGGTTACGCAAGGCAGAACAATTCCGCCTCAAAAGCCAGGGTACGCTTGTCTAGTGCACGGATCGCCAATAGTGCCACAAACTACATGATTCTGTGCGCAGCACAGTAGATGAAAGGTAGAAATGAATAGCATTAGAGGCCCCGCTGCTATCGTCAATCAAATTATTCCCATATTCATCCGTTTGTTGGGGGACATTTTGAACACGTCTATCCCATCCGTTTCCAGCATCCTATGCGTATCTGCAAGCAGGGCTCAATCGCCCCTACAGCAGATGCTAACAAATACATAGATATATATACGAGCCGGCTATACTAAGGAAGTGAGCGTTACTTTAAAGTTCCTTCTTCTGCTGCACATTACGAATCAGGCACAACATGATCTGCTTAGGCTACCTGAGTTTATGCTCGGAACACAGCGATACTACGCTCCCAGACCGTGACAACGATACACTTCGCGAAAGGAACGACGTGACTCCACAGCGAAGTTATTACGACCACTCTTCGGAACATGGAGACTATTTCCCGCACATTGACCCAACATATGCGACTTTTCCGCAGGAAAACATCATAGAGGACCCTGAAGACGGTGGTGAAGGCGGCTCAGCGGAGAGTTACACTCTACCCTCCGCTTCTTCTGATACTACGCATTGGCACATTGCAGAAGAGGGCACCACAGTGACATTCGCAGGTGACAGGTGCTCTCATACCATTCCAATCGGGGTATACCATGGCTGTGGAAGGACTACGTGGATCTTCCTGCAGGATCAGATTCACAAGAAGGAGAAACTAGAGGTCGAGGTGAGGAAGTTGGAGGCTGAGAGAGAGGGTTTGGTTCGGGAACTGGAAGATGAGAGGCAGATGCTGGGAGCGGTAATGAACAATATTAAGGGAATGGCACGGTTGTTTTGACGGTGAGATAGAGGATGGCGATGGTTAAATATATTTTGCATTAGAAGTTTAGTATCATTTTAGCAGAATTAGGAAATAATTGTAAATAACATGACTGAAATTGTTGGCGCGTTGGGATTACCGTGGAAACTTTGCGGGCAAAACAAGGAAAAGAAACAAGAGAAATTCGTATCGTAAGTAATTGCACAAATCCGAATGCGGATGTTGGACATACATTAGTGCATGCCAACCAAAGCTGAGCCAGTCTGGGACTCACACATCGGGAGCAATTTGGGGCAATGTACAGAGCGACAGGAGCACGTACTGCTTCTGCCAAGGACAGGTTCGGTTCCAGTAATGCCCCAACAATGGAGCTGATTGCTTCTGAATGCTCTAGTAATTCTCAACGCCTTCCGATATTTGGTAGCGAGAAAATTCAATCGTCGCGGTGCTTGGCAGAAGGAGCACGTATTACAAACGCACACACGCTACCAGGTGGCTATCGGGTGGGCTACGTGGCAAAACTTGCGGTTTTCGACTTGTTGCGAACTCTCAATAGATTACATGTATTGCGGCTTATTAGAGAGTAGAAGGTGATCTGCCATGTGTCAGCCTCACATGCAATCATTCTGGCTTACAATATGAGCTTCCTTATCTTTTTTGACTGGGAACAAACTTACAGACTCTTATGTGCCCAATGATGCTGATTACGTGGCAGTTCCGTTTGCTGTTGGTGTCGTAGGGTTGCAATGCAAGACATTCTGCGTTCAGATACAACAAGCCGAACAAGAGAGATGCGAGGCATCGTGGCGTCTATTCTCAGGGCTTGACCACGGTGGATAGCTCATATTTTGCTGGTAGGGCCATGTTGGCGTTTTGGTTTCCTTTACACGTACTGTATGTGTCAGGTGAGTGCCCGGGTGGGCTTTAGTCTCTCTGCGCCAACTAAGGAAATATGACTCTGGAGAAAGAACATGCCATGTTGCAAAGGATTATTATACGTAAGCCAGCGGTTCTTATCGGGCACTTATCTATATCTAAGATAGTTATATTATACTTTGAGTCGTTCTAGGATAAATAGTAGTACCTGCTAGGAATCGCACCGGGAGTACCTACCCTACTTATAATTAAAGTATAAATCGCTCCGATATAACCTATTCCCCACAACGCTATAGATCTATTCTAAGAAATATCGATTTACAATCAAATTCACGCTACAGTTCGGCCTTCAGCAAAGGCGACGACACACGACCAACTCAAATCAATCGCGATGACTACCTTTTCTCGGGCGAACAAGTACTCGTGGCGATAACCCGGAGTCCCGGCATCGATGAGGAGGCCAGCCTTTTGAAGGCCAGAGAACTGCTCGCAATGACTTACAATCTACTGTAGACTTTGGGATACCACCACTAAACGGCAGTTCTCATTCAATTAGTCCGGGAAGCATTTCAGACGACGATGACTTCAGGAAACGCTGATGAGCATATTCCTCGCTTACATAGAACCATCGAACGTACGAACACTTATCCATTCCCCATCAAGGCCATCCATGGAGCTAGAGAGGCCGCCTTGATATGTATGGTAGATGTGGCTGACACCATAGTCCAGTTGAAGGGAAGAGTAGCAGCTCTAGAAGAGGGAAACACGCAGTCAATGAACGAGAGAGATGCGTCAAAGTAACAAGACCGGAATACAACTGCTACCATCAAGAAACTTGGATGTGCGGGGATTAATTCCATGGCAGGCCATATCGAAACGGTCGGGAGCGCAATTGGGAGGCTGGATAGCGTGCGCGGTTTGCATTTTTCCAGGCCGCAAGTCAGTTCACGTACCCTTCTCGATTTCGTATACATAGTCCTTCCATATACGGGTTTCCATGTGCTTAACAGTAGGCTGCAATGTACATGTACAAGAATTGGTTTCCCAACTGATTAATAGAGACCAATGTAGTTCAAATGCCCCTGCCATGCATAGATATCATTTCCCTATACGCCCTGCAGTTTCCTGTAGCAGGTCGCAGCCGCCATCGTCGAGACCTCCATAAGACGTCTCAATGTTGAGCCTGATTCATGATCTTCGAGGTCACCGTATGCTTGCTCCTCCTATCCGCCCCTCCATCTTCCTCCCACACCACCCACACATAGGCGGATAGATCTTCTTCTCCCACAGCCGCGGACATGTACGGAGGTACGGGTTGTTGCTAAGCAGTGTCGTTACGCTACGCAGACGGTATTGCCGCATCGTGAGGAGGTGACAGGGTTGGAAGAGGACTTCGCTGTGGTTTGGCGAGCAGGCGTAGGCATAGTGGAGGAGGAGACACATGGCTGTTTGGGAGGCGGGCGAGTAAAAAGCCGGGTGCTGGGTTGACTGAGATAATGCCGAAAAGCTTTTTGGCTTCGCAGATGGATTTGTAAAGCGCGCTTGCACCGATTGCTCGATTTTGTGAATTCAAGACATCGGAATGTGGGAAATAGCCTCGACAGACGCTGGAAGTGAGCAATTTTGCTCGCTCAATATCGTCATGGAAATCGCATACCAAAGGTATCCTCTCCAGATACCCAACGTACGTCCCTTCGCCACCGCTCACTCAGGTACCTACCCTGCCCATCACGAGGCCGCCTTGTTCCCCGTCCCTGAGGCATACACACCCGCCCGAAGTCCCGCTCCCCTTAGCCCAACCCATCCTTCCATTCGCTTGCCCCTTCCTCTTTCAGGCCCCTCTTCACCCGCGGGTTTGTTCGCACCCGCCGCAGCAATCGATACTCCCTCCCGCACCCTTCAACTCTTCACCAGGCGCCTCCAAACGAACCACCACTGCCAACCACCGTGTCGGGTTGCCAACGGTAGCAGCCGAACGTGTACCCAGCTGCGACCTGTCACCGAGCCCAATACCATGGAAACGGATTCGTCATGCCGTGGCAGAGCAATACTTGGATCCTCTCCAGAGTGTCTGCGATTGGCAGGAATGGGAGGTGATGACGGGTAGGGGAAGCATAGCAAGTTACACGCGCGGATTGACAGGCTGGGAGGACAAACGGGGCCATGGGCGCGGATAGGTAGGGCTGACGGTTGGCGGGAGGTGATTGGATTGGTGAAGCCGGCGCGGTCTGGGAGCAAACTATTCGTAGTGCTAGTAGGGTTTGTGAGAATAGAAGGGCATGAGTGGGTAGAAAGATCGCGGAAGGGCGGGAAGTTTGGAATGATGGGGTTGTAGTTTAGAGAGCGCATACAAAGTGTACGGGTAGTCGATAGTATGCTCTGAAATACGAATTTGGAATTCAGGGGGAGGTAGGTAGATGTTAGCGTTTTGTGGGAGTCTGGAAAGGTCTCGAAGGCCCATGGCTTCAATGAGGCAGTCAGACATCGGAGCATCCAGCTCTTGGATGGCGGAGACTATAGTAAACTGGTTTAGAATTACAGAAGCGTTTCGCAAGTTATGACAGACGACCGCCGCGTTAGAGAGGAAAGAAGAAAAAAAATTAGAGAGAAGGGGATTGAGATTGTGGATAGAGGAATGCAGCAATGCCATCACATTAGTATCCATATCCTCGTCGATTGTAACCAAGGCCTCCATGACCCCCGTAACCATAGCGGCCATAGCCATAGTCCGTATCATAATCATCATCGTCAAAGTCGCTATCATACACATCATCATCGAGATCCCCGAATTCGTCTTCGTCAAAGAGGTCATCCTCGTCGTCGTCCCAGTCTGTGTAACCCCTATACCTCCCGCTGTACGGCGATGAGTACATATCGTCCATGTCGCTGTCGTAGTCGTCTTCCTCGGTCATGTAATCGTCTTCGTCGTAGTATGGTTGCCGCTGATACGGACGGCGTGGATATGGAGATGATGAGTAGCCGCGATAGCTCGGTTGATATCGAGAAGCAGGCCTCCCATAGCCAAGACCGTATCCAAATGACGACCTTGAAGGGTATCGCGAGTAGAGACCACGATATGGATAGGCTCGCATGCCCAGTCGCGGTAGTGACGCATACGAGCGACGACCGTAGCCACCATAGTAGCCAGCGCTGTAAGGGTAGCGTCCGAAACGAGGCGTCGCAAAGCTGCCGGCGCCGTACGCGCGCTGATAGGGATTCGCGTACATTCCCCCTGCCATCATGGCTCCCCTACCTCCCATTCCTCTCCATCCTTGTGCAATAAGTCTGTACTGAGCGCGCACTGTATTGCCGAAGGGGTCGGGATAGCGTTTCGCCCAAGGATCCGAACGTACCAAAGCCATTTGGCGTCGATCAAATGGCGATGACGGACCGAAGCGTGCGAGAGCGTTCTTTGGGCGTTTCTTCTTCCCAAACAAAGGCATATGATATGCCGGTCGGGTTCGAACGGTAGGTGAGTTTGGTCCCGTATGTTAGATGGACAACGTTGATGGTACTATGGTGGTGAGAATGTTGTAGAAACTGGGAAAGGGAGCCTGGAGTAGGGAATGGACGAAACAAGGACGCAGAGAGTCAAGTGATGGGAATGCTTTGAGATGAGTGGAGAAGGGAAACGACGGGTAAGTAGCAAACTGTGCAGGTTGGGCGCAGGGTAGGATGCTTGGCTGCTGGTGAAGACTCCGGTAATCGCATTGTAGAACAAGTTTCGACGCGGGCCTTGGGACATGCTGCAAGGCTTCTTATAAGCCGTCATCTGAGCTTCCCAGTCGCGGCATGAAGCCTTCAATTCGGTGCCACATGGGCCGCGCATAGGGGACATGGTAGGAGAGGTAGCCTTTGACTGGCGACCGTGTCAGCAGTCGTGCGTCGCTTCGTCCAACGGTGACACTGAAGGAGCTGGGAGCAAACATTCGCCACGAGCCAGTGAAAAGCCACGCAAACGCGGGTGGCAAGGAGCAAACATTGTGGTGCACTGCGCAGTGTTGTGGAGAGGAGCACTGCTCGCGGGAGGATGTGGGCGAGGCAAGAATGGTGGACCCAATCAAAGGAAGGAAGGTCCGAATGGAGCACAGCGACGTCTGGTGTGAGAATGAGAAAAACGAGCAGCCTGGTTCAGTACCACTTCAAGAGCACGTCTTGATGAGTCCACTAGCGCAATAGCGGTGTCCCGCGGAGACAGGGGCGACTTTGGCGGGCAGGACCTTTGGCAACGGGACGATGGCGGGAACAGGGCTGCAACAAGCAGCAATGCTTGCTGTTGGCGCTTGGACGACTCGAGTCGCGTGCGGTGCGCGTAAGAAATAAATGACGGGGGTTGGTTTGGCGAAAAGCAAGGCTCATCCGCGTGCACGTGATCTCGGCTGTGGAGACGGTTCAATGTTCTTTCCATGGGGCGGCGACTCTACAGAACTCCTTCCTTGTGGCATCTCGACACACCCAATTCTCCGTACCGCAAAAACGCACGTGAACAGCAATCCCGCCCGCCTCCCTTTGGCGTCCCGCTGCAAGCTCCCTACCTCGATCGTGGTCGCACCTGCTGCCCGCTCGCCGCACCCACTCTTGTCTCGTCGACCTTGACAGCGCGCTGCTCGATCGGCACTCCTCAACACCGCTTTTGCCATGGCACCTGCATCTTTCGCGTCTGCTGCGGCAGGAACCAACGCTAGCTCGTCGCGGGCAGATTCGGGCGGAGACTGGTAAGTGCAGCCTCTGCCTGGCCATGTACCTTGCACGCATGCCCAACACGCCTTTGCATAGCTACTACCCCTCGCTACCCCGCCATTCTGCATCGCTATTCGGCATTGCTAGTACTCTCGCTACCCTCGTGGCGTATGCTGTCTTCCCTTGGCCGTCTCAGGGCTAACGAAAGCAGGCCTCGCCGTACCAATGGTGCCACGCAAACATTTCGCCGAACATCACATGCACCCACCCTCTCTAGCTCGACAGCGCAGACACCCCGCGACGCCAGCGGCAGCCAGAGCACACCCGTCTCGAACCCTGGCGTATACGTGCCGCCACACGCTCAGTCCGGCCGCACTGGCGAGGGCCGGTACGCTCGAGACCACATGTTGCACCTTTTCCGATCGCATCGGGAGTCGGACGAGCTGATAGACGATCTGTCGCATCTCTTCGTTGGCACCTGGGAACCGAACATTTCGAACGGGACCTCGGTCTCCAATTGGGGCCGCAAGGACGACCATGGTAGGGAGGGCCAAGGTGGGGTCGACCTGTGCTGGGATAGAGACGGGAACGTCCAGCCGCTAGGTCTCAACGATCTCACCGAGGACGAGAAAGAGGTATGGTTGACGTCGCATGCGCTTTTCGCTTGGTGCCTTGTCTAATATTTGGTTTCTCGCTTAGGTCTTTAACTCGTCCGTGAACTCGCCTCTCAAACCGCCCGCCCAGAACACGAACAAGGACGGTACGCCGAAGGAGGGTTTGTCATTGCGCAAAACTTCTGTTTCGGCAAGCGGCCCGTATGGACTATCCTCGCCTACTAGTGCTCGGCCAGGGACACGCCGCCGCGACACGGGCGATGCCTTTCCGTTCCCCTCGAGTGGGATAGCATCGCCGTCGACTTCGAGGTTCGCGAGAGACGAGTTTGGTGCAGTGTCGCCGCCTCCGGCTCTGGTGCGACGGCGCACTGATTTCAAGGAACAAGCTCCAGGTGGCCCAGCCGAAGAGCGTGACAAGGACAAGAGCACAGCTGAAAATGCTGGCCCACTTGGTACGCTGAAGCGGGCTTCGACGGCGACATTTGGGTCGAGCGGCGCTGCCACTCCCTGGGGTTCCGCGCAAGGCGGCGGCTTCTCGCCCATGGGCGCCTTTGGGAGCTTCGTAACGCCACAACCTGACAAGAAGCCAGGTTTCGGTAGTGCGCGCGGCGAGAGTAGATTCAAAGGGCTCATGAATAAGAGTAGCTCGGAGGATGTGGGCAAGGCTCCGGCGGACAAGACATCCTTGGGAAACCTTGGAGCCGTTAGCGAGGCGGAGCCCTCTGCGCAGGCGTCTTCCTGGGCAGAGACCCGTTCGAACCGACCGACGAGTCACGATACCGACCCCTACGCTGAAGACGATCTCCGTACCGGAAGTGCAGCTCTAGGAGGTGGACAGGACTTCAGCCCACCGCGCCAGCAAGGCCAGGGAGGCTTCGGAACGCCTCTTCGACCGGACCTCCGTGACGATACCGGATTCTCTCATTTTGGAATGACTGCTGATAATACGGGCCTGCGCGACATCTTTCACGGCAGGGACAACTTCAATCACCAAACGCCGCATCACCGCGGCGGGGAACGTCATGAGCCAATGAGCCCCACAGATACGAACCCATTCGCGAGCCCGGACCATGTCAGACACGATCACGACGATGATGCCGAATCGGATGGATCTGATCCTCAAAACGCGCACTTCCCTGGAATGGGTAGTTTTCAGGTCGATCCTCAGGTGGGATCTGGCATTCACCAGCATCCATTTGGCGGTCTCGGAGGCCTTGGAAGGGTACCCGGACCATTTGAGGCTTCCGCAAGCGACCGTAGCCAGACCTCGAGCGTAGGCCCTTCACGTGGCTTTCCTACGCTTCCAGGCTTAGGAGGTTTGCCGGGGTTAGGAGGAGCTTCCGCGTGGTCTAGTGGTCAACCAACCATTGGAACCCCTGTCCAAGAACGCGGGTTAAGAGGTGGCCTAGACGGTGTGTTCGGAAACGTAGGAGAAGCGCAGTCCCCGAGCCTAGCAGGGCTAGGAAGTAGTTCGCTTTTTGGTGCCGGCCACGGTGGAACATTGGGCCGCTCGAGCAGGCTGGGTTCGCTCTTCCCTACGGCTATGCAGGACCAGATGCGGTCCGGTGATCAACCTCGACCGATTGAAGATACATCTAGTCAGGGTGACCGCCAACAGAGCATGACTGGCACCTTTGGTCGTGGTGCTTTTGGCGTTCAAGGTCCTGCTCGCGATACTGACAGCCCCTTCCGGACTGGGCGGAATCTGTTCGACGACTTCTCTGGAGGACATCATGAGGAACCCATCGGCTCTGGGTTCGGTCAAACTTCGGCACCTAGTCAACCTTCAAACTTAGCGACGACATCTTTGTCGATGGCTGCTCTCAATCAAACGCGTACCGCACAGCCCTCAGCACAAACTCCCGGTATCAACAGTCCAGCTTCGAATCTGCCCCCACATCCGCAACAGCGCACAATGGTTATGCCAGATAGGATGCGGTGGATCTATCGTGACCCGTCGGGTGGCGTCCAAGGCCCCTTTTCTGGTCTTGAGATGCACGATTGGTACAAGGCAGGGTATTTCTCACCCGAGCTCCTCGTCAAGAAGCAAGAGGACCCGGATTACGAACCCTTGCTGCAGCTCATCCGCCGTATCGGTAATTCCAGGGAACCTTTCCTTGTGCCGCAAATCGGAATACCGCATGGCTCTCCATCTACGGCTACATCGTCAAACACTTGGACAGGCAACGCACCTGCTGGTCCGAATGGAGGCGCACAACCGCCGTTTGCTAATTCGTTCCCCAGCTTCGGTACTACGTTGACCGCTGAGCAACAGAATGCCCTCGAGCGCCGTAAACAAGAAGAGCAGTATTTGATGGCTCGTCAAAAGGAACATCTTGCACAGCAGCAAGCCATGGCGAAACAGCAGATGGGCATTGGTTCGCACGGCATTCTACCGCATCAGCTTCAACATCATTCCAGTGCTCATAGCCTCCACAGTCAGCCGAGTTATGGCAGCATCACTTCCCCCGGTGGTTACCAACCCACTCCAAGTCAAGGTTCGCTGCCTGGAGGTCCCGCTGTCCCAGGATTGCTCGATAATGCCTTTAGGCCAGCGCCCGTTCCTGGCCTGGGACCCATCGGCCCCAGCGTCGATGCGCTTGGTAACATCCGGGAAGAAGACCTTCCATCGATGATGGACCGGCTTAACCTTAGCCGCACAGGTCAGCCGCCGTTTGGTGCTACTCCACCGCAATTTGGACAGCAACAACAGGATTCCAACTCGCAAGCTCAACAGGTTGTCCAGATGTTGAATGATCGTGCCCGTCTTCAGCGGGAGCAAGCCGAGCATGATGCTCTGCAGCGCCTTGGCCACCATGATCACCAAGCCGCTCAAGCATCGGCAGATCGATTGCAACAATTTCAAGATCTCAGGGTACAAACTGACCTAGGCCAATACTCGGCCGGAGTTCCTCCTCCAGAGGGTGTGATTGGAAAGCCAACTGCTGCCGCCGACCAGAGCAATGTGGAGCCACAGCCCGAACACGGTCAGGAAGATAGGATCCACGCAACACAACAGGACGAACCCGTTTCTACTAGGACCGAACCGCTTTCCTTAACCGAGCAAGTCCAAAAGGCGGCATCAGCCAAACAAACGCCTCAACCTCAGTCGGCTTGGAACAAGGCCGAGCCGGCCATCCATCCTTTCCCTCCGCCACCATCCCAATCACCACTCCCTGCCCCTGCAGCGCAACGGAAACCTATCGTCGCTGATTCGCTTGCGGGCGAATCACATTCTCGTTCTGAAACGCCCTCGGCAGACACCCCCAGCGCTTCGATCGCTCCGTGGGCCAAGGAGCCATCGGAAGCCCCTCGCGGACCGTCACTCAAGGAGATCCAAGAAGCTGAGGCGCGAAAAGCTGCTGAGCGCGAAGCAGCTGCAGCACAAGCTCGCCGTGAAGCTTATGAAAGGGAACTGGCAGCTCAAGCCCAAACCTCCGTACCGCAACCCGGTCTTCCCTCTAGTTCTACGTGGGCAAGTGGAGCGTCACCCATTGCCCCCGGAGCTGGGAGCGCATCCGCCTGGGCCAAGCCGCTCGCTGGCAAAACGCCCGGTCAGCCGACTCCTGCAGCGAAGAAGACCCTTCAACAGATTCAGAAAGAGGAAGAAGCCCGTAAGCAGAGAGCTGCCGCTCAAGCCACCGCGAATGCCTTTAGTGCTGCCACCCAGACTCTGGCCTCTGGGAAACGATACGCAGACCTTGCTAGCAAGCAAACAGCTCCTCCGCCAGCGACTGGTGGTGGCGCATGGACTACCGTAGGAGCTAGCGGTAAAGCCAAAGCTCCCGTCGCGTCGCCCGCCCCTCCTCCCGGCATCCGCTCCAGTAGCACCAGCGCAGTTCCCGCAGCCGTTAAGAAGCCTGCAGCGGTCCGTAGCACTACCGGTGGCCAAGCTGGTGGCCAAGCCAACGCCCTAGAAGAGTTCAAGAAGTGGGCAGCAAATGAGGTTCGTGGTGACCTTAACAAGGGGATGAATGGTAAGTGATCTACAATATACCTGGAGTTATAAGCTAACAAAAGCACAGCTGAGGAATTCATAGCCACGCTGATCAGTTTCCCTGTGGAGCTCGAGCTTCTCACGGAAACAGTCCACTCTGCTACCCACAACATCGACAGCCGCCACTTCGCCGAGGAGTTCATGAGACGCCGCAAGCTGGCCGAGAAGGGCATTATCGATGAACGCAGCACATCCAGCCCTGCGGAAAACAAGTCTGGCGGCGGCTGGAGCGAAGTGGCTAAGAAGGGCAATCCGAGCGCGCAGCAGCAACAGCAGAATACGCTCGACAACGGTAATTTCAAGGTCGTTGCTGCTAAGAAGAAAGGTTCGAAGCGCTAGGCGCGTGGGGATGACGAGGAATTGGAGGCTGGGAATATGGCCGAGATGGAGTCGACCTATTTTGTTTTGGATCGGGCGAGAAAGCTGGATGAGAGGTGTGAGGAGCAGCGACTGGTTGAGAAGGCGGACACATTCCATGGTTCATCGTGTCTAAAGGTGGATCATGCCGGAGCCTTTTTGCTGAATGGATCGAAGGAGAAGAAGAAGAGGCGAGGGGTTTGCCGCAATGGGGCTCATAAGAACGATGGAGGCAAAAGCCTAGAAGAGAGTTTCGACAGGGTTCCTGCCACGACGGGACCCGGCCCGAAGGGGCTCAACAACATCCCCAGCTGCTTTTACTCGTTCAGTCGCAATCCCTGTTTCGCCAAGGGGGGCTGTCGCTGAGGATGCTTGGTTGTTGGCTTTTGGTGTACATAGCACAGCTAGCTGCGTCAATACCATAGCGTACCGTAGCGCAGCTCTCTTTTATGGTGGCCGCCACGACTTGCAAGCACTCTTTAAAACATCACGAGCTGTCAGCAGCAGTCCCACGTACACGGTGCTAGATTTTCCAGTCGGGCTCCGCTGAGCTAGAAGTCAAATACTCTTAAGACTATTGCTCTCGAATCATTATCAACTTGGACAGGCAACCCGCGGTGCAACCGTAGCTTAGATATAAGGTTTGCATTGGCGCCGTTGGTCGTTCTGGTAACAGGTCCAGTATCCCTTTTCTAAAATTTTGGGTCTCGCATGGATGATAGCATGGAGGTCCCAGCTTGCGGTGTTGATGTATGGAACATGGCGCGCATAGCAAGGCTTCGCTATCAAAATTTTGTCCACTTCCATATGCGCCCCACCAGATCCAAGCATGATCTCGTGAGGCGAGCTATTTCGATGGTATCCGCTAGTCTGGGGGAGAAGGCAGGCGATGAGGTTGGTGTGCATAGGTGTCTGGCAACGCGTATATTTCCCACGCGATGCTGTGGGGCTGGCTCAAGGCACAAGGCTACGGCGCTGTGAGTGTGATGACCGGAACAGGTCGAGATTGATTTGGCGTATTGACTCGAGAGTTTGCCGGCCCAAAGCTTTAACGGTAGCAAAACTACGCGATTCCTTCTAACGTACTATAGAATAATACTATATAATTAAAATAACTAAAAATAAAAATTTTAATTTTTTTTTACTACTCTATAAGATCTATTATAGTAAATAATAATATATATATTAGATTTATATTTATTTAGAGACTATTCTTTTATTTTTATATTTACTCTTATATTTACGCTAATACTAATATTAATACTAATATTTTCCTTTTTATTATAATCTATAATATTAAGAACTAATTTTAATATTTTATAGGGAGGTAACACAAAAAAAGACAAATTAAAAAAGATATCTTATTTAAATATTTATATAAAATTAAATAATTGGCCTAAAAATACGTGAATAATACCGTTTTAAATAAAAAATTATAAAAAATATTATAAGAATTTTAGATACTGCGTATTAAATATATATAATAAACTAAAATTACGTATATAGAGAGATTTTTTTTATTCCTAATTTAAGCCCCTATAACTTTTTAGTTAGTAAATATATTTAACTAAAAGTTTTACTATACCCTTTTAGGCCTCGTAAAAGTCACGTGACCTAAATTTTAATAATAATTTTAATTAACGTACTTCGCGAGCTTTATAAAGCTGCGGCACAACGTAATAATAAGAACTTAATAAATACTAAACAGCTCACACACGACGATTTAATAATAATTTATTATAGAATAATAAATTTATATAATAAGTAAAAATTTAGCTAATACTTATATAATTACTAATTACGTAATATATAATTAATATTATAGTATATAATAATATATTTTTAATTTTATAAATCTAGACTTTTTCCTTTTAATATAGCACAATATTTAATAAAATTTAAATTTTAAGTTAATTTCTTTTAAAATTAAATACTTCTATTTTAATAATTATATATACTTTAAAAGACTACTATCGAGTAAGAGTATAAAAGATTTATTTATTCTTTTATATTTTATTTTTATCGCGTTTTACCCCGCCTACTAATATTATAAACTAATAATATTATTATAGACTTATTATATAATTTAGAGTAATATTTTTTTATTTAAATTTACGTAAGCCTCTATATTACCTATTAAACTTATTACTAAGATAATAATACTAAAGGCCTATTAAAATAAGTTACGTATATACCTAGCTTACTTAGTAGTCTAATAGAATAAAAGAAATTATACTTATTATTATTAGCACCTACGCTGCCTATAGTATCTATTACCTAATTAGTAATATTTACTAGGTAAGAATAAGAGTATATATTTACTTAATTTTATATACACTAGTAGGCCCTAGTGTTTATATTTAGTTTTTTTTTTTTAATTTTATAAGCATACTAATAGATCTGCTTTATTTTATTAGTCTACTTTTTAAATTATTTTATTACTTTTAGCTCTATTAGCTCTATTAATAACGTTAAGTCTTTTAGCCCTTTTTTATTAATTACCCGCTTTTATAAAGCCTTTATTCTATTAGCCTAAAATTTATTTATATAAAATAACGTACTAAAAAGAGGTTTAAAGTAGTTAAAGATAATATACTTAAAAAGACTATTTTTTACTAAAAGTTCGCGTATATATAGATTAGTATAAAACTTATTAATAAGTTATACGTAGGTAGAAGAATCGCGTTCTAGTTAACCTTAAATTTTATTTTAGCTTAAAGTATTACTGTTACTAAAAGTAGTTAGTATAATAGATAGTAACTTAGCTAAAATTAGTATAGTAATAAAATATTTTAAAAATAAAAAAAATCTATAGAGATATAATACAGCAGAATATTTTTAAATAAAAATTAATAATATAGTATAAAGTATAAGATACACGGCTAAACTTACTTAAAAACTAAATATTTAGTTATATAAGCTCTAGGTAATAGCTTAACGCTTTCTTTAGTTCTAAAGTTTATATACTTAGTAACTCCCTAGACTAACTGCATTATATATAATTATAAATAGTTACTAATTTATAAATATAAAATATTTTACCCTCGCTAAAAAGAAGGAGTATAACTTTTAAGGGTTTAAAATTTATACTACTTATATATAGCCTCTGTGTAAGCTATTTAGTATTTATTAAGTTTTTATTATTATATTGTGCCGCGGCTTTATAAACCTCGCGAAGTACGTTAATTATTAATTAACTTTAAAAGAACTCCTAATAGTATTTATAATACTATATAGTGCATTAAAAATAAAAAAATAATTATTATTATATAAATAAAGCTAAAAGCGATAGAGTTTTTAAGGTAATTAAAAGAGATAAAAGAATTATTAATAGAGACTTAATTACAAGTCCTAAAAAATAAAATAAAAGACTATTTTTAGAAAATAGCTTAAATATTTTAAAATAAAATTCTTATAAACGGCGTTTTATATAAGTTTCGTTATAATATAAATATAAGTAATAAAAAACCTATAATTAACTAAAAAAATACTAAAAATAATAATTGAAATACGCTAAAGAAAATATAAAATATAATAAAAATATAAATATAAAAAGATATTTTCTAATAAGTTAATAATAAAAAGGGAAAAGTTTAAAAAGCAGTATAATAGAAAAAAGAATAAAAATAAAGTTAAATAAGAATTAGCTATTAGTTAATTATAAAGTAAGTTATTTTAATACTTTAATATTTTAAAATATATTAGATTTTATATATATTTACGTTATGATTTTATTTTCTTAATATTAATTATATTAATTATTTTATAAGTAATAATTTAACAGTTTAAGTTTAGAACGCTATTTATATAAAAAATAAAAGTTTTTTAGTATTTATTAAAATACGTAATTCTTTTATTTCTATTAATAATAAAAACTATATATATAAAGCCTGTATATCTAAAGTTAAACGGAAAATAAAAAGGGGTAAGTAACTTAATAGTTTTTATTATACTTTTTTTAATATAATATAATAGGTATATATATATATTATTTTATTATATTATAATTATAAAATCTACGTCAATATTAATCTAGAGTAGCAATTTTAATAGGATAACGCCCCTATTTATAATATAACGGACGTTTTAAACTATTCTTAAAATAAAAAAATTATATTATTTTTTTATCTTGCCTATACTACTGATTGAGCCTCTCTAGCAAATATATAAGATTATTTAAAATATAGACTAAGTAATAATAAATAGGCTAATTTAGGTATAGAATTAAGTTTAGAAAGTATAAAGGCCTTTAAAAGAACTAAAATAAAAAAGTAATATAAAATACTATAATAAGTTATTAATAATTATATTTTATTACTTCCTACCTATTATAAGATAGCTATAGAAGCTTATAGGTACTATAGTTAGTACTAGTAATATATTATTTACTAGTTTATTATTAAAAATAAAAAAATTTAACTTTTATTAATAATTATATAATTTATATATTAAACTGTAAAGATAATTAATATATAAATATAATAGAGTATCTATTATACTATATATAAAAATAAGCTAATTATAAACCTTAAATAAAAGTTATACTAACTTAAAGTAGGGTTCTAAAAATATTCTATATTTACTAATTTTTTTATACCCCTGAACCCCTTTGTAAGCAGCCCCTAATAGGGTAAATTAAATCTACTAGTTTTTCTCTTTAAAATACTATTTTTTTCGTATTTTTTTTTTGCTTACTAATTAATAAGTTATATAACTTTAAAAAAAGTATATTTTTTCTTTTATCTTTTTTTGTGTCACCCCCCTGTATTATTAAAAAGTTTAACTACCTATATAACCTTTTTAATTAAAATACCTATATAATAAGTATAACCCTAATTAATAGTTTATATATAATAGCTATTTACTATTAAATAAAAAATTAAATCCTCTCTTTATAATAATATAATACTTTTACTTTTAATAATATCTTTTTATACTAATTTAACTTTTTATTTACTAAATTAAGGATAACAACGTTAGAGAGATAGTAGAATAATATCTAATATCTAAGGGCCGGCGTACGACGTAGGAGGTTGCGATCGAAATACATGTCGGGGATGCTGGATGTGGGAGTACATACAGCACTAAAACCCAATCAAGAGACAAGATGCGGAGCATCTCATCGGTTTTCAGGTATATCAAAGGTGGTAATAACCTCGATCTGCGTCTAGTCCCTCTCCAGCATCGTCATCTCCGTCACTGAAGACATGAAGCTCTTCACATGCGAGGCGTGGGGCGCTCCCATAGCCAGCCCCACGCACACCTTTGTTACCCCTACTCGTCCTCGTATGTATCTGCGCCATCCTCTACGCCTACAGCTTTTCCACTCTCATCATCTCCTACAGCTGGCTCACGCACGACCCCGCCATCCTGTCGGCCTCCAAGACGTCAACATCGGCTCCTCCATGATCCAGCCTAGTGGCCCCACCAGCGGCCAATCCATCCTTGAGCTTCTTCACGTCCCTCACGTCGCGGTCCCTCGGATCCTGCTTCCTACTCTCCGTCTTCCATACCTTCGCCTTCGCCTTCAAAGCGCACACTAGGCTGCACGCCTGGCCACGGCCCCTCCAGCTCCTGCACTACCTGTACAATGCGGAAAGTGCCATGCCTAGAGATCCAGAACCAAAGTACCCTATCCTAACAACACTGCGAACTTGCCATACCGTATACTTCTACTCCTTACGCGGATAAAACAAACTCACTGGGTCAGCATCACCACCAACACTCAGCCTGGACAATATACCACTATCAAGTCCCATCCTACAGCGTTCCTCTCTGCACATCCCTCCGCATGCTCTTCCTATTTTTGCGCATCCCTCTTCTCTGTTCTAACGCCCGTCCACTAGCATGCCCTATATAACTTGTTCAAGTCCCGCCGTCAGCCCCGATTCGGCCTCGCACCTCTGTACAGCAACAACAGAGGCTCCGTCCGCGATGCTAGCTGCAACTATAGGTGTAGTAAGAGGCTGCTCCTGGCAAGGACGGGTTCCGTCCCGGCGATGCCCCCACATTCGGCTTCTCAACGCTCTCGCAATGGTCATCAACCACACGATAGGTCAACGTCCACCTTCGATATTTGGTAGCGAAAAAAATCAGTCAACGCGATGGATTTCCTCTGTTCAGGCAGGGCCGCACATCCTTTCCTCCTTCATCCCGACGATACACGACCTAAAGTAAGTAGCACTGACTGAATGTAGCTGCAGCTGACACCGTAGACGGACGCTGCTCGCGACCAGCACTTCGCTCCATATCCTCTCTTTCCGCATGCAATCCACGTCTGGACTAGCCCTGGAAGTCCTCGAAGAACACCAGGACGGTCGTAATCCCGTACCGGCGGCATGTCTGTCTATCCGTCCGAGTATTGGCTGCCTCTACGATAATCCACTCACCTGGCTATACTCACATGGACCGCAGTAATCCAGTGGCCATACGCACATGGATAGGTACCGTCCAAATACTCTTACACAAAACTTTTACGACACACGCTGCAAGACCGAAAATCACGGCGGAGAATAACAATGAGAATAAGACGAGGAAGAGTGAACGCTATTCAAAACAATGGGGGAATCTTTATGAACCAAGCGTGTGTGCGTGCGTGCGCCATCCAATATCCCTTATCCAAAACGCCGAGGGCATGCACCAAACTCCCATGCTCTACACTGTCGAGCAAAAATTAGAGCCATGCCAGATACGAAGTACGTATGCCGGGATACTCACGTTCCGACACCTCTATGCATGGCATTGAACCTTAGTCGGTACGTCGGTTCCGTTTCAGATGAATCAAAACGACCTCAACGCCGTCCACGATTTCAGATGCTGTCCTGCTCCTGTGCCGGAGTCGTGCTCTATAGCTGCCTCTTGCTAATTCGCAAACAGATCAGCTCAGATCAAAAGAGATGTGATGTGGTGGCGTCTAGGGCCACCAACTCCTTCGAACCCGCCCCGCTACACTCGGCCCGCTATTTGAGCCCTCGTTCGTACTTGACTGCCCCTGAGGCGCGCCAGAGCCGGCGTCACTGTTGGCAGGTGGCGGTGATGAGCTTCCTGGCACGACAAATGGCCTATCCGAAGTGCCTTCTCCGGTGACGCCAAAAGCGCCCGGCATATTCACCGTGGGATCGGCGGCCGATGAGGTTCCGTTTCCACCTGAAGAAGCGTCCTTTGACGCGTTCCCATTGGTCTTGGTGATGCCTTGACGACAGTGAGGACACGTATCGTGCTCTTTCAGCCACGCCGAAACGCACTGGTGGTGGAACCAATGCTTGCAAGGGAGCTCCGTAACCTCCTCCTCTGGCGCGACCTCGTCCATGCATATACTACAATCAGCTTTTCCATCGTCGCCAAGCATTTCCGGAGTGACGTTCTTTCGCGGAAGAGCGTCGATATCGGCTTGCGAGGCTGGACCAGGAGCGTTGCTGGTGGCGGTTTGCTCCATGAGCTGTGAGATGATGCGGTCCATGGCTTCTTGGGAAGTAACGAAGTCTCCGTGCTGACCACCGCTAATGGCAGCGAAGAGACCCATCAGCGGGTTGATCACACCGTCGAAATCGTGTTCGTGGGGATCGTGAGGACCACGAGGGTGATTGTGTCCTAGAGCGCCCGGCGTGGGCTGTCCAAACGCGGCGAACAAACCCGCGAGCACGCTATGGATGGGTAAGTGTATGAACCGTTCTGTCTTCACAACGAACTTACTTGTCGATGTTGTCGACGGGCTCCAGTCGTGGACCGGGATTGTCACCATCGCGGGGGTGTAGACGTGCGCCAGAGGAGTATGTGAAGATATGCCGGTGGACGCGCGGCCCACCTTCAGGGTCGGAGCGCGGTGCCGAACCGCCCTGGCCATCGCCTGCCTCAGCTTGCGCCTGTGCCCGTCGCTGAGCGCCGGCCCCTTGGAGCAAACTCGAGAGAAACGAAGTGATGCCGCCTATAGTAGTCGGACCGTTGCCGTTCTGACCAAACGCTGCGGGGGTGAACGGGATGGTGTGAGACATTGTAGCGGTGATGCGGTACATGCCTGGCGCAGTGTTCTGCACCCGCGCGTTCTGAAAGCGCATCTGGCTGATGTCCGCCTCCTCCGGGTCGTCATCATCCGCCGCTCGGAAGGGGTTGTGGTCACGCTGTAGGCCGTGTAGATCGGCATCTTCTAGCGAGGGCATAGAGTCGTCATCGTCGTGCCCGGGGTTGAACATGTCATTGTCGCGCGGGTCGTTGCCCTCTTCTATCTGTGATTGACAGTCAGCCGGGTGTGTCGATGGTCTGCGACAGAGCTCGAGGTGCACCCACGATTTCGGTAAACTCCGACCCGCACTCCGGGCAGATGATGCCGCGCTCGTCGCGATACCACTCGTCGTGGCATTCGTGGCAGAACATCATCTCGCGCTGGCCGGTGTCCGGCCGGGCTGGCGTTGGCTCGCTCATGGTGGCGGGGAGTGCTGCGCGGGCAAAGGTTCGAGATGGCGTGTGTAGGTACTATGTAGGGAGTGTCTAGTTTGCGTGAGCTCATACAGGCGCTGGTACCGAGGACTGGCGCTCACGCGTGGGATGCAGCAAAGGAAGCTGCCGCTGAGCTCAATATGCCGGAGCGCACAGCCGAGGTCTCGTCATACGCCTGCAGAAAGTGGCGATGGCTCCGTGCAGAGACGTGCGTGTGACGCAGACGGCTTCAAGAATGCTGCGTGTGGTTCGGTGGGAGGTACGGAGAGAGGCAACTGTGTGAGGCCGCGGGCGACTTTGTTCCTTGAATGGTGACGTTGCCGCAGGAGCCGATCGATCTACGCTGTCGGCCACGGGTCCGCGGATGAGTCCCCAACGCGCGCTTGTTGACCAGGATCGTCGACGACGCTGCGCAGGAAGGGTAACGTACAGGAGCCGCAAAGTTGACGGTGCCTTTGTGCGGCTTGGTCGTTTGAGCGAGGTGCGAATGTGGCTCTGGCCTCCAGCCGTTTTGTCCAACAACTTTCAGAGGGCATTCTACGGACTTCCATGTGCTTCTGTATTGCACCACTCGCTGGCAGACAGCTCAGCTCGCAAATGAGTGAGCAATCCCATGGTTTGGCAATGGTAGTGAGTGTGACACCGAAACGTCTTGTGGCCCCAAAGCGTCCGACATATGAAGTAGGGGATAGTTGAATAATACACCCAGTGAATGCTGTACAATCCAAACCCAAGCTAGAATCCCCAACGCCTATGCAAACCTCAGGTTCTCCTTTATCGTGGTTAACGACCTGAACAGATCATGCGACAACCAGGCAGACGATAGCACAACACCCTACCAGTCACTGTCTCGTGCTCGAAACATCATCGCCTGCGCGAGCCCTTCAGCAAGAATGTGCCTACCAGCCCCGCCGCAACAGCAATGCCGCCAACGACGGCCGCACCCATAAGGCCCTCCTTCATGACCTTGTCGTCGATCAGGTCCTTCAAGCTTGCGGCCTGCAGATTCGCCGGCTCCAACTCCAACAGTAGTTCATTGTAGCGCCGCGCTTCAGCATAGTTACCAAGCTTGTAATTACCGAGAGCGAGGTAGTAGAGGCATTCGCGGCGTCGTTCGCGGGAGTTGCGGAAGATTTCTGAAAGGAGGCGCACGCCTTCTTGCTGTTCGCCGCGCGAGGTGGACTTTATGAGGCCCTAGTGGAGATGTGAACATGTTGGGCAGAGATTGGGTGAGTACGTAGGACTTACCCACGCGTAGTTGAACTTCGTCTGTAGTCCAACGTATTCCCCTTCTTTCTCATATTGCGCCCGCAGGACCTGGAGCTCTTCCGGCTTCAGCGGCGACTCGACATCGGCAGCATCTGGCATGCGTCAGTACGTTTTCACATTGCGGAGCCGGGCCCGAGGAGACCCACAAGGTAATGAGGGCGACATGCTGATAACTGGAGTATCGCAAAGGTCCGGAGGATGTAGGTAGACCCTGATGGTGCGATGCTCCAAAAGACCCAGCTGCAAGGGTTCAATGGCGGGTGCGGATGACTTTCCGGCGATGCGTGACGTACGCTCGTGGCGAAGCGGCCGGTTGCCGTGCAACGCCCGGGCCCCCCAAACACAGATTGTCAACACCCAGCGCGACCTCCGTTCTGCATCCAAGTATTAGCGCCATATACGCTATCATCACTGCCGTTCGAGGTCATCCGACACAATCTATACGCATCCGCAACACGCACAACTCGATCACAATGCTTCTCGACGAGGATCCCGCTTCCGTACGCTCCCACCGCTCCATACCGCATAGCTAGCTAACAGCACCATCCAGCTCATCGCGCAATGTACATCCCACTTCAAGCTCGAAAGCGATCGCTCCTCGCTCCTGCGCATCTCCGACTCCCTCGCGACCCTATCCTCCTTCCGCCAACAACACATCTCCTCCCTTCAGTCCACGCTCGCGCGCCTGAATCGCACACACCAAACCCTTGCATCGAACTACAACCACACCCTCTCACAGCACAATCCGACCACGCATGCCGCAGAAATCCTCCGCCTGGACACGGAAAAGTTCAAAACGGCGAAGCAGGCGAGCGACTTAGAGATGGAGGGTGAGCGACTGGAGGGCGAGCTCAGCAGACTGGGCGGCGTGTTATCCGAGCTGGAAGCCGAGGGCGTCGAGGGTGGAGAGCGAGAAAAGGGTCCCGAGGAAGATGCTACCGTGCTGAAGCTGAAGGTCTACCGCTCGCTGGGTATCGATGTGGAGGCCGACAGCACGGGGCAGTACAACAAAGCCGTCATCCGCAACGCCGCGAAGGGCGACGTGCATGTCGTCAACATCGACCCCAAGTTCTCGCGCAACTTCTACACGAACTACTTCTGGAGGACCATGTAACTTTTCCCGGCGATTCACGAATTCAGCATGAAGGGAGTGTGGGCGTTTGACGGGGCCAGGATAGGGTGGAAGAAGGGCTTAAATGATGTCTGGCGTTGGTGTATACCCCAAAGTGCGTAGTCTTGGTCTTCGGTAATGAACATTGCACGAATCTACTCGATCGAGTTTCTAAAAGGTCATTGTGTGATCACGCTGCTATAGAAGCTATTCGGTACAAGGGAGCGCCCTTTTGAACGATTAGAGCTATTTCTAATGTAAAGCTGGTGCGCAAGAAAGAATGCGCGTCTTCCATGCAATCTGCCAGCGTGGTCAGCTTCATCCGCCCAACTGTGAAGCGGCAAAGGCGAGTATGGGACGGTGCTCATGAAAAAATTAGAGTGTTGCGTTTTTGATCCTCAGAGAAGGACTCAGGGTTAAAAATGTATAATCATCGCGGTGGAAGAAGACGGGGGTATATACTTACCATGGAGGAGTGTAACCAGAGGCGGGAAGCACCTTTCGCGATGCCGTGACGCAGATACTCCTTGAAATTTTGGTGCAGACAGCGTCCACTACGAATTTGCCTCACGGATTCCATTCTCGTCATCAACGATGTTTGGCGGGTACAAGCCGGCCATACCATCGGGCGCCCTGAGCTCCGTGCGAAATGGAAGCTATGCACCGCGTCGACGAAGAGTTTGCATGCTGCGAACACATTTCAGGCTCGGCTCTGCACGGGGCCACGATGCGATCTGCGTGAAGTAGTGGAACTGTGGCTGCAACTCACAAGGTTGCACCAAGCACGCGAATTCCTACCGTGGGCGGGTATGCAGGGTCTTCGACAGCCGCTGCAGTGACAGCTGGCAGAAGTGGCCCATTTGTCAGGCACGGGGCCGCCGCACTTTCATGGGAGTCGATTGATGTGTTGGTTCTCTCGATGTAGCCGTGATGATGGAGGGTCGGCAATGCGAAGTGGTAGGGCAGTGAGGATGTGACGAGGAATGCGAATCCCCTGTATTGACCGCCTCTTTTAGCATCCGCGGGCACACTTTTCCAGTCGCCAAACCTGCACAGACACTGCGGGCCCGACAACGCATCACCACCCCGGCGCTTCCAGTGCATGGATTCTCGGCTTGCACAACTTGCCGCCGGTGCAGCTGGGCCGCGAGGCGAACGCCCATGAAGCATGCCATCCGTGGAGACGCGCCCAACTTCGAGATGGACGTCAGCGCGTGAGAGGTCGCCTCGACACTTCTCGAGACGAAACCTCCGAGGAACAGCCCGAGTCCCTGCGGCGGTGGGAGCCTGAGGACCCGTCCGCATAGCTCGAGGACCGCTCGGAGACGACGACTCATATGGAACTATGCTAGCATATATGTTGACGAGCTGTGCATGCTGTCACCAGAAACACCCACGCTGCTATTAATCAAGTGCATCCGCTGCTGTAGACCGCCTTTCCCATTGCCGTCACGAGCATCTGCATTGCCTGATCTTTTACTCTTCCGCTCGTCGGGGCCGTGCCACGTCAAAGGTCGCGATTGGCACCCCGGCGCATCGCTCTGTCTGCACGTACACGGTGTTATGCCCTGTACATAAAAGCCAATACCTACGCTGTGCTCGCGCTCCCGCTTAGGAGAATCAGGAAGGAAAATTTGATACGCTAGCAGCGCAGTTGCTATCGGTGCTGAGCTGCAAATCATCATGCCCAGCTTTGGCAGGAGTCGGTCGAGCTATGAGTAAGTTGCAGTCTTGCATGGCAATTCTTTTTGTATACACGCCATTCAACCACGCTTCATAATTCCACCACTACCTTTTTTTTTTCGCTCCGGTAAGCACGCTTCGGCCTAGAGGCTTGTTGCTACTTCAACCTCGGTGGCCAGTTGCTTTACACCTTCTCAAACTAGCACCTGCCCGCCAACAGGCGGTGTGGTGTTGTCGTTTGTTTGCCAACGCCCCGAACGTTCGACGCTTCAACTCGACTGACCACCCACACCTAGTGCTTCCAGCAAGGAGCAGAAGCAGATACTCGCCGACCTTAACGCGGGGTCTCAGAAGTTTGGCCGCAAGCTTCTCTCCCGCCAACCCAGCAATCGTCGGGATCGACCCAACGAGATCATCACACCAGTAACAGTCCTTCCTGAGCAGCAGCAACAGGAAGAGCGCAGAGGACGCAAATCCACCAATTCGACCCGCCCGAAGATCCCTAAACGAACGAGCAGTATGAGGAGGGCTTATAACTACTTTTTCGGCGGGGCCACCCCGCAGGAACCACCGTCGCCTACTTCGCCTGTCGTCACCGAGGCACACGCGGAAGCTGTGAAGAGCACAAAGGATGACACCGCGTCTGCCCGCGATGTCGGCGTAGACACGCCGCCACAAACGCCCGCCCGCGAAGCTTCGCAGACAGCCTCCGGCGCCGATGCGGAAGCTGGTAAGTGGCACCGGAAGCACTTTGTCACCTCTCAACGTAGGCACGAACACTGACATCCCCCTCCGCCAGTTCCCGAACCGCCCTCGCCCAGCGCCGACGACCCGCTCGACGTTCAGGTAGAGAAGCTCCGCAAGAAGCTCGATAAGACGCGATCCGATCTTGCCGAAGCGCACTCGACCGTCAAGCGCCAGGACGACACCATCACCGGCATTGAAGAACAATACAAGGAGCGGGAACGGAGCTTCGAAGAGCGCGAAGCCACTCTCCAGCAGGATAAGAAGGATCTGGAGGAGCACATGGTCAGCATCGTTGTGCAGCAGGTCCGGGAGGCGAAGGCAAAGGAGCGCCACACTGTCGTTGAAGAGTGTGAGCAGGAGTTTGCAGAGAAGATTGCCAAGGTCAACTCCGAACGTGACGCTCGCGAGGCAGAGTTGAAGGAGCAGATCCGTGAGCTGCAGGAGCGTGTGAAGGCCCTTGAGGACGAGATTGCGAGCCTGCAGGCGCAAAAGGGCGAGACCGTGCCTTCGGCCCAGCTGGAAGAGAAAGACAATGAGATTGCTGCTCTGGCTGCGGACAAGGCCACTGCGGAAGAGTCTCTTGCAAAGGTACGTTGATTTTCTACGTCTCTGCGGAGATGGACGCTGACTGGTTGTGATGTAGGCCAACTCTGAACTTGAGCAGCTTCGCGCTACGAACGCAAGCCTACAGGAGGAGAAGAGCTCTCTCGTCCCGAAGAGCGAGGTCGACAGCAAAGACGAGGAAATTGCTAGGCTTACCGCCGAGAAAGAGGCTGCAAGCGCTTCTTGGGAGGAAGAGAAGGGTTCCCTCGTACCCAAGGCTGACATTGAGGCCAAAGAGGCCATCATTGCTACGCTCACCACAGAGCGGGATGAAGCCGTCGCATCACTGAACCAGGCAAAGGAGGAACTCGATAGCCAAATCTCCACGCTCCAACAGAAGCACAGCAAATTGCAGGAAGAGCACGACGCTCGGAGTGTGGAGAGCGAGGAACACAAGTCTCGCATTGCGGAGCTCGAAGCTGTAAGTCGTTCCCTGGGGCATTGCAAGAGCAAGTCGAAGATTCTGTTACAGTCGGTCTTGACATTGTTTCTCTTGGATATCCAGGCTTTTGATACGCCGTGGCGGATTCGAGACATGTGCTAACCACATTTATCAATAGTCCATTGCTACACTCGAGGCAGCCAAGGGTGACGTTTCTGGCGAGATTGCACAGTTGCAGAAGTCTCTTGCTGAAAAGGAAGAAGCCCTTTCATCGAAGCTTGCAGAAGTGGAGGCGGCTCAAAAGGAGGCTACTGACAAGGCTCAAGGGCTCGCCAGCGCCACGGAAGCCCACGAGATGACCCGTGCTGAGCTTCAATCTCACCAGGCACGTGTCTCTGAGCTTGAGGAGCAACTCAAAGAGCTAGATGCAGTCAAAGAAGATGCCGCCGGCAAGGCCAAAGAGCTTAGCAGCGCCACGGAAGCCCACGAGGCGACTCGTGCCGAGCTCCAGTCCCATCAATCGCGCATCTCAGAGTTGGAGCAACAACTGGATGCGGCCAAGAAAGACGAGGTGCGTATCCGTTCTGTGTTGCCCGTACTATGAATGGCAGGCACTGATGATGTATGTAGTCCGCGCAGCTCGCCAGCGCCACAGAAGCCCACGATGCGACGCGCAAAGAGCTTGAGAGCTCCCAAGCCCGTGTCTCTGAACTGGAGGAGCAGCTCAAGACGGCGGAACTGTCCAAGGGCGACGCGGAAGAGCTGGCAAGCAAGATCAGCGCTTTGGAAGCCAAGCAAGACACCATTTCGAAGGAGAAGTCTGACTTGGAGAGCAAGATTTCTGCTTTGGAAGCCGACAAGGACAGTGCCCTGAAGAATGCCGAGGAGCTGCAGGGGAAGCTTAGCGAGGCGCAGGACAAGGCCACCAGCGCTGAGTCTCAAGCCCAGTCCATCCGCGCTGAAGCGGACGAAGCAAAGAGCCAGATTGAGACTCTGACTGCTCAAGTCAGCGACCTGCAGGCGTCTATGTCCAAGAAAGACGAGGAACTTGCAGCGGCACGATCGGAAATAGAGTCTAAACAAGCTGAGCTATCGGCTGCCGAAGCAGCGAAAGGTGATGCCGAGGGCTTGTCCGACAAGATCAAAGAACTTGAAGCATCCCTATCGGCAGCGCAATCCGATGCTGAATCCAAGCAGTCTCAACTGTCAGAACTGGAAACGTCTGTGGAGTCGCTCAAGAAGGATCTCGCTTCAAAGGAGGAGTCGCTGGCGACGCAGCTGAAGGAGAGCCAGGATGCCTTGTCAGCAAAGGATAGCGAGATCGAATCCATCCGCAACGAACTGACCCAGGCTCAACAGTCAGGTGCTAACGCTAACGAGCTTTCCGAGCAACTGGCTGCGAAAGCGAAGGATCTCGAGAGTCTGCAGGCTCAATTTGACGAGAAGTCGGCCGCAGCGAAATCGGCTGAGGATAGCCACGCTCAACTGAGCATCCAGCTTGCATCCCTACAATCTCAGCTGGATGAGGCCAATGCGGCGCACGAGGCGACCAAACAAGGCCACCAGGATGCCTTGTCGGCCCTTGAAAATGACTTGACCACTGCCCGGGAAGAGGCTGGTGCTGTCTCCGGCCTCAAATCTCAGCTCGATGAAGCGAACGAGGCGCACGAGACTACCAAGGGTCAATTGACTGCGGCTCAAGAAGCGTCTGCTGGCCTCGAGAACAAATTGAAGGAGTTGGAGCAGCAGTTGAGTGATGCTCAGGCTCATGAGGCGAAGATTACAGAGCTGGAGGAGCAGGTCAAGAATCTCCAGGCTGTTGAGGTACGTGTCTTGCCCTGTATTACCCCAGGACCAAATTTACAATGCCCGATTTGTTTGCATAGCTAACGCACCTCCTATAGGCCGCGAAGACTGAAATCGAGGAGAAACTGAAGAGCGCCACGGAGAGCAGCGAAAAGGCCACTGCAGACCTGAACCTTGTCCAGTCTGAACGAGATGAACTTTCTAGCAAGCTAAAGGCTGCCACCGAGGATGCTGAGAGGAGCGCTGAGGAGGTCAAGGCCCTCCAAGAGAAATTGGACGCTGCCACAAGCGCTGCTACTGTGAGTAACCCTCCACCCGAGCATCCACATCCTGTCATTGTAATGCGCATCCCGGGGTAACGCACGATCCCGTCACCTTTAGCTGTCTGGCATGTCTATCATGTTCATACGGACACTAACCGCTCAACCAGGGCCATGACGAGAAGCTTAGCTCGCTCGAGAGCACGGTCAAGGAGCTTCAAGACAAACTCGCCGCTTCCGAGAAGGCCGGCGAAGAGGCTGATGCACTAAAGAAGGCGAACGCTGAACTTGAGGAAAAGCTCTCAGCTGCTACGGAGGCATCCGCCTCGAACGACTCGAAAGTGGCGGATCTCGAGAAGCAAGTTGGTACTCTGACTAGCGAACTTGAGGCCTCCCGCAAGTCCGCTGAAGATGCCGCATCTGCGCAGACCACCGCCGCTAGCGAGTTGGACGAGTTCAAGAAGAACCTCGATCTTTTGAAGGAGGAGAAGGAGAAGGCTGTGGCGGAACTCGAAGCCAGCCTTGCCAAGGCGAAAGAAGACCACTCGTCGGCTGATCAGGCCCGTGAGACAGCAGAGAACGCATTGGCCGACAGTAAGGCTTCGATCGAGGAGCTCAAGAAGAAGAGCGAGGATGCAGAAAAGCGTGCTGAAGATGCTTTGAGTTCGGTCAAGGAGGCAGAGGCAAAGGCTAGCACCGCTGAGGAACAACTGCAGAAGGCAATCCAGGAGAAAGAGGAACTCCAGACGAGGTTGGAGACTGCTCTCCAGGCTGCTAGCGAGGCACCGAAGACTGAAGCTGCTAAAGAGGAGGACGCCAGCCCTGCTGCTCCTGCTGCTCCTGAGGAGGTTCCGGGGGAGGAGCCTGTCGCCGCTGCCGCCGAAGCTCCTGCCGCTGATGCATCTACGGAAGAAGCCACTCCTGCTGCCGCCGAAGAGCCGAAAGAGGATGCCCCTGCGCCGACCGAAGAAGAGCAGAACGGCGACGCGGCCCCGGGCACCCCTCCCGGGACCGACGACGCTGATGACTCTGTCCCCGCTACACCCATGACCGAGGATGCCCCTGAGGCCGATACCGGCGCCTCTCCAAAGACGCCTTCGAAGAAGAACAAGAAGAAGAAGGGCAAGAAGAACTAGTCATTCAACTCCTTCTTTGCCTCTTGAACTCCTCGCCCTGAACGCTTCCTCGAACGAAGTTTTAGCCCGCCAGATTGTATTGTGCTTTTGCAATTGCTATGTCTTTTGTTTCTTTCCGCGTGCGTCATAATGAGCTTGCGGCATTATACCCCCACTTTATTTTGCTTTGTGGATAAAGTGGACATGAGTGGCCTGCGATACGATGCGGCGATTTCGTTGATGCTTGGACTAGGGTATCGAAGTTGATGGCTATGAGCGATGGTGGATGCGGGATATGATATTTTACGGTCGATTTACATGATGGGGATGAGAATGATGGGATGGATGTGATTAATGAATTGAATTTTGTGCATATTTTCGAAGCTATCTGCGGGGTGAATGTGGATGAACGTGAGTGCTGTAACGTCGTTGGACTGTGTTTGGGAATCATGTTTGTGTTGGTCTCCTCTTTGGTAGGCGAGACGGCGAAACAGCGCCTATGGTCATGTAGATCAGAACGCAGTTGATTCGCCGTGGGGCCAAGCTGGTTGGTTAACTATCGGGAGCCGCCGCAAAGAACCGAACGATGCATATAAACGTGGCGCAGGTGGCTGTGCGATCGCAACACTCCACTCCGTTGAGCTCCGCCGTCCCACCGAACGCGCGCGGCTCAGCTGCACCTCCCAACAAACGCCATGTTACGCTTCGGGTATCAGCGCCTGTCCAAGTGACTTCCGGTCCATGTGGCGCTTCCTCCCTGCTGCTGACGCATGCGCGCCGCGTGCGTGCTTTAAAGCCGTGTGATTGTCCGACCCCTCCCCGCGCTCAGCCTGCGTTGCATTCCGCCCCTACATCTACCTCGCTCTTCTTTTGCTCCACCACACTTCCCAGAGATCTGCAGCTTTAGATATGAGCAGCTACGATTATTACGGCGGGGACGGCTCCCACAACCAGCAGCCACCGCCACAGTACGGCCAGCAGGGACAATACGGGCAACAAGGGCAGGGCTACAACAACTACCCCCCTCAGCAACCGGCGTACGGCCAGCAGCCGCATGACCAGTACGGCCAGGGGCAGAACCCGTATCCTCAGCAGCAGCAGCAGCAGCAGCACGTAAGTACGAGTGGGCTTCCCAGACCGAGCGCATGTTGATGGCCCGCAGAGTCCCTACCCTCCTGCGCAGGCGCCTTATCAGCCCCCACAGCAGGGCTACGGCGCTCCACCCCCGGGTGACTACAACCACGGCTACGACCAGAACCGCGCTCACTCTCCCTACCCGCCGCCACAGCAAGGGTACGGCGACCAGGGCTACGGACAGCACCAGCAGCAGCAAGGCCAGTACGGCCAGCACGACCAATACGGCCAGGCCCAGCATGGAGCTCCCGGAGCTCCGGGTGGTCCTGCCGAGGGCGACCGTGGCCTTGGTTCAACGCTCATAGGAGGCGCGGGCGGTGCGTTCCTGGGTAGCAAGGTGGGCGGTGGCGTCCTGGGCACTGTTGGCGGCATGGTCGCTGGTGCCGTGGGCGCGAACATGCTGTCGGACAAGCACGACAAGAAGTGAGCTGCTCAAGCGACAGTCCTTACTGGGTACATACTGACAGCGCGCCACAGGAAAAAGGACAAGAAGCATAAGAAGCACGGCAGCGGCTCGCACAGCGGCTCTGTGCATGCTGGCAGTGCCGGACTGGGCGGACTGTATGCTGCCAGCCATGGCAGTGGTCACAAGAAGCACAAGCAGCACAGGTCGAAGAGCAGGGGTAGGTCGAGCTCCTCTTCGAGCAGTGACTCGGACTAGGCTTGCTGCGCAGTTGGTCGAGAGACTCCTTTTGGGTACTGTCTCCTCGAGAGTGTTGTGGTTCATACTGTTATCTGACTTTTCCCTGTTGCGGTCCTGTTCAAAGCCTCGGTCTCGCTACGGAGTCGACACTCAAGTGGAAGAGCTACTGTCGTCCGATGTGCTTAATGAGTAATGAATGGTTTACCTCTATGGCTATCGTGGAACACGTGCGCAATATATCTCCAGGCCTTTAAACTGGACATGTCCTGTTTCGTGCGAGAAGTGAGCAATTGCAATGCGAGCAACTGCGTTTACGCGGGGCAGCATTTCAACTGGCACCTGGACTGTGATATTACTGCAATTTTCAGCAACGAACCCGCGTTGTTTACTAAAACGGCTAGCGCGCCACCGCCTAATTTTCTCCACCATCAAATGAATCACTGCCCAAGGTCAGAATGTTTGAAACTGCGTGATTCCCTCCCTGGAAGAAACGAGGTCAAGATGGGCGACATTTTGCTCGACTTCTTCCGCAGCGCCCTACCGGATGAGCTGGCGGGCGTGCTCGGCGACACTATCAAGGCTATTGAGAGTGGCGACTTTCTGACTGTGCTCCAAAAACCCCAAGTCCAGCTTCTCCTGGGCCACGAGGACGACGACACCACCCGACATGTAAGGCTAGAAGATTTTGCGTCTTGGAATGACTTCATATTCCATCGCCTAGGGTTGATTCTCTCGAGTCGAACCGGAGACGCCGACGTTCCGATCGAGCAGACTGGCGCCTATCGTCAAAACCTCTTCTTCCTCGCAGCGATCGCCGCACTGTACGCCTTCCTACAGTCTAACGTTACGGGTCCTCCCATATCGTTCAACTCGGTCGATGTCCTATTTCCCAGGCATGTTGCCTCAAGTGCGACGGCATCAAGCAAGCTTAGAGCAGGTCTTGTTGCTTCTTTGAGCGCGGATGGCGTCGCGGCATACAAGCTGACACCTAATGTGGAACTCTTGTGTCTTGCTGAGACGGTCTTGGTGTGCCCACCGATTCAGAAGTATGTTGAGCACTCGGCCTGGGCTAGGCTGCGAGTGAATTTCGTCCATCAGCGGTTGCTCTCGGAACCCGCACCCTCGCTGCAAAAGGCTATCTATGATGATCTGGGGACAGTAGAACGGATGATCCTATCACGTACTCATCAAGAAGAGAATAAGGATCTGCATGTTCATTTCTTGCTCGAGCGATCAGCTGTGCATACCCACCATGGCTTGGACAAGAAAGCGAGGGCCGATCTTGACCAGGCAACGTCGGAGAGAAACTTTGAGTTCGCTTTAACCGGTTTGATGGGCAAGCGAACAAAATACCAGCAGAAAGATACCAGTCAGCTATTGATCTTGGCACGCAGCGCCGACACAGAGGCTAACGGAGCCTCGGAAGAAAAGGCGTTGAAACCGAAGAACCTGGACTTGAATGACGACACTCTGCTCGAGTCGATTTCATTCACTTCACCATCAGCATCGACCGAAGTCCGCAGCGAGTCCTCTCTGCCAGCTAGCCTTGCATCTCTAGATCCTGAGAAGCAGCCAAAGTTGGAGCCTCTGGACTCGGTTATCCTACTCTCATTGGCATCTTCCATCACTAACACCAACCCTGCGGATGGACTCACAAGAGAAGAGACGATTCCATACGCCACGCGAGTCTTGGAGGGTGGTAGCTCAAACTGGCAGGTCTACACACAAGCGTTGCTGGTTCGGAGTCGCATTGAAGGCTACAAGTCTCGTACAATGGAACGAGGACTCCTTCAATTGCAGGCGCTCGTCGACCAGGTAATCGCTGACACTTCGGGGAACGCAACTACGGACGCCGAAACTGGTGCTCAGGTAACTTCGTTCTTGCCGAAAGCGAAGCAAAATGAATCCGCACCAGTTAGCGAGCGTCTCAGATATGTATTCTCGCTTGCATCTCCATCACGTTGGGAGCTGGAGGCGGAGCTTGCCGCTCGATGGGTCAGTGTGGGCGGTCTGCGATCTGCACTTGAGATTTACGAGCGCTTGGAGATGTGGGCCGAGGCTGCTCTATGCTGGGCTGCTACTGAAAAGGAAGAGAAGGCGAAGCGTATCATTCGGCGACAGCTGTTCCATGCGACAGATGGAGATGACAACTCAGCCGATCCGGACGAAGAGAAGTGGGAGGGTGCAGCGCGCGACCCGCCTCCAGCTGATGCACCACGACTTTACTGTATTCTGGGGGACATAGATCAGGATCTGTCAATGTATGAGAAAGCATGGGAGGTTTCGGGCAAGCGATATGCTCGGGCGCAACGGTCCATTGGCCAGCGCCATTTTGCACGCAAAGAATATGACAAGGCTGCGGAGGCGTATTCGCTGTCTCTGAAGATCAACGCTTTGAATCACCCTGCATGGTTCGCTCTGGGGTGCGCATATCTCGAGCTCCAACGATTCAAAGACGCCGTGGAAGCTTTCTCACGCTGCGTCCAGCTTGACGACCAGGACGCCGAGGCCTGGAGTAACCTTGCAGCAGCACTCCTTCACTTGCGACCAAAGACGTCGTTGAACGAAGACGGCGAGCGCTCTGAAGGCAAAATCACGAACCACCCTCGCACCGACGCCCTCAAAGCCTTCAAGCGCGCCGCCGCCCTCAAACACGACAACTACCGCATCTGGTCCAACGTCCTTGCTGTCGCAGGCTCCACCGATCCCCCATCGTGGAACGACATCGTCAGCGCCCAGCGCCGCATCTGCGACCTGCGCGGCGAAACTGACGGCGAGAAATGCGTGGACGCAGAGCTCCTTGAACTCCTCGTGCGCCACGTCGTCCAGTCTGAAGATGGCTTCGACATCAGCAAGCCCGGCCTTCCACGCTTAGTCAACGAACTCGTCGAAAAGCACATCAAGCCCCTCATCACTGTCTCGCCCTCCCTTTGGACGACGCTGTCTACGCTGTACATGCACACCAATCGACCTAGCTCTGCGCTGGAATGCCATGAGAAGGCGTGGAGGGCAGTGACGAGCCAGCCGAACTGGGAGAGCAGGACGGAAAAGGAGTGGGATGCTGTAGTGAAGCAAACGGTAGACTTGGTGGACGCGTATGAGACGCTGGGCCCGAGAGAAAGGTCCGAGGGGTTAGCGGCTGGGACGGGAGAGTTGGTAGCCAAAGATTGGAAGTTTAAGGCTAGGAGTGCGGTGAGGAGCGTAATGGGGAAGGGCAAAGAGGCGTGGGAGGACAGTGCGGGATGGGATAGGCTTAAAGAGAGGCTGGAGGAGCTCAAGGGTAAAGATTGATTGGTCAGTGCGGTGGGATTTAGCCGTAGGGATTAGAGTCAAAAAAGTTCATGTTTCTTGTTCGTGGAATCTGACCTTGATCATGATTTACACGTCGTCGATCATGGGGTCGGGTACCTTGCGGCACAGCTCACGCTGATCTGGCCTAACGCAGGGCGGTCGCTTACATACTTCACTTCCACCTTTCCATTCATTCGAACCATTCCATGACCCTTCTGTATCAAACCACCACTTACCGTTACATCTTCCCCCGCCTTTCCTGTCGTCTTCCAGAGTCCCTGCCCGTGCCATATAGCTATCTGTGACCATGCCCTCCCCCAACACCGCCCGCTTCCCCGCCACCTCCCAACAAGCCGACCTCGCGGGCGTAGAAAAAGCCATCCTCGATAACTTCGGCACTGCCATCGAACTCCACGACCAGCAAGGCAACTTACTCGGGCCCTTCGGCCCCCTTTCCTACACTCCCCACGTGCTGGCACCGTACCTCGCGCACATGGTCGCAATCAACAGCACGCCGCATCTTACCCCGCGGGAGAGGGAGCTGGTCGTCCTCGGGACGTGCAGTGTATGATTTTGTTCCAGCTACAAGCCGATGGGAATACAAGCTAACGTTGAGGGAGAGCGACAGGTAACGAATGCGGCGTTTGTCATCCAGTCGCACAAGAAGATTGGGATGGCGGCGGGGTTAACGCGGGAGCAGGTTGACCATGCGGCCGAGGGAAAGGGTGTTTCAGAGTTGGGGGAGAGGGAGAAGGTAGTGTATGAGCTGGGGTTGGAGATAGCGCGGGGGTCTGGCAAAGTGAGCGATGAGGGTTTCGAGAAGGGTGTGGGTGTGTTGGGGAGGGAGGGGGTAAGTGCGGTGGCGCAGGTTGTGGGGGCGTATTTTTTGGCGGGGGTGCTGGTTAATGTCGCAGATGTTAGGGTGCAAGGATAGAATGTTAGGAAGATGGGATTTGTGTGAGCTTGCGGGACTGCGGTAGTTAATAACTCTTTTTTAAATGGGTAGTTAGGGAAGTACGATTCTCAGCCGCTCATATATATGTTCAAAACCAGCTAGTTGGGCGGCATATGGTCTTCTTCCGTGCCATGGCTCTGTTTCTAGGTGTTCACTTTTAGATGGGCACATTCCAAACTGTCTATCAAGGAAGATCTCCACGAATTTGGAGCCTTGCACACGTGTATTGAAGCCTAGAGCAGATATCCTGATGGTTTTGGTCATGTCTAAAAAGCCTTTTTGCTAAAGTATACCCTATTAACGTTGTGATTTTATAGGCTATAGGCAGACAGAATGGGGTCTTGTTCCTAGCCCGCTCTAATACCTAGGTAGCGTGGCGGATACCTAGGGATCAAAACTGGTCCCAAAGACCCCAATGCTACTGATCCGCGTCAGCTACCAGCAAGGATGCAACTTGATGTGTCTGCTCCCAATAATCGAAGAGATCTGCACGCATCGATAACGGATGGCCGCATGTGGCATTTATACACGAGAATTAGGCAAAAGACCTTGGCGAGGTCTTGGCTGTGTGACTTTCTCCCCGACTCCATCCGTTAACCCTTAAACTCGAGCTGATACACGACGCAAAATTTTTATCTGGCCCTCTTTCATCCCAACTATTATTATTGCACGTAGTCGCTGATCGTGGTGGCCAACCTGAGTCCCCGGCTACTTGGATTCTTGCCAGCAGCTGTTCGAGCGGTAGCCTTGCTTCGACTTCACACTCAGATTCTCTGCAGTTCTTAATCGACAGTATGGCGCTCGAAAATTCTGTGAAGGTTGGTCCATCCACGCTCTCTCGGTTCTGGAATATTATTCGCGATAGGAATGGTGATCCAGAGGAACTTCGGATACTGTTGGACGAGACACCTTCGCTGGACATCAATACCGAATTCTGCTCCGAAGAGCTCCTACTAGAAATGTGGTGGAGTGCCCGGCCAATATATGTGGACCCGCTTCGCCGCGATGCGAATTTGACATCATTGCACATAGCTTGTGGCATGGGCAATTTACGTGTTGTTGAGTTACTTCTTGCGCGGGGAGCCAAGCAAATTTCCACCAACTGTCTGCAAATTACGCCACTCCATATTGTGGAGGATATACGCCGGGGTTGGCGTATTGCTAGATTGCTACTGGACGCCATCCCTCAGCCAGAGAGACGCAAAGAGTACATCGAAAGACGGGACTACATGGGACGAACAGCTCTCTCCACCGCTATTGCTCAGCAATGCAAGGGTACAACAAAACTGCTCGTTGAGGATGAGGGAATAGATATGACAATTGTCGACTATTCTGGTCAAACATGTCTCCACGTCGCCGCTGAGACAGGGAACGAAGACATTATGGGCTATCTTTTGGATCACGTTGACATGGACACGATTCGTAGGAGGGATAACAATGGCAATACGGCCTGGGACATCGCGACCGGCGCTGCTGTAACGAAGGTTAATCGTTATCGCTTTAACATTGTCTGTGCTTTTTTGAAGCGGGAAGCAGTCACGCCGTCCATGACGTTCAAAGATCGTCATATGGTCGAATGCGAGCCACTAAATGACGTAAGTTTAGCACCCACCGAAATTTTTCTCCAGTTGACTAGCGATACAGAGGACCAAACTCCTGGTAAGGCGCTCTCGGCCGACCGTGTTTCTCCTTCAGTCCTAATATTGCAGGCATTGTTGATGCGAAGGAATGCACCTCGCGAGTTGATTTACAAACAGTTCGCAGATGGCCTTCTGATTGATCATACGTACGACGATGACGTTGACAACAGCAATTTATTAATAAGATATCGGGAGCCGACCTGTCAGTCTGACCTTAGAAATGAAGTCATCTCGCTTGTGGTAAGTCCTATAGGACGTCGCACTGCAACTGAGAGTGACTGTTCTAGATGCCCTTCTTCCACCTTCAAACGACCAATGAGATCCAGTATTGGAGAGATGAGACGCAGAGGACGAGATCGTTCGAGGAGCGGACGAGAAACTGGCGACTTTGTGTCAGTGACAGACCCAAAGCATACGGTATATGCATACCGCTCACACTGGATGTAAGTTATTCAAGGTGGCAAGTGGTTATCCACAGCCAGAGAGAGGCCAATGTCAATACATCTTCAAATTAACGTCACCTGAAGCTGTATGTCCGCCCGGCTGATCAGAATCGCTAATCGTACTGCATATTTTCAGGAATACTGCTGTCCGGTATTGTCTTGGAAGACACTAAGTGACAGGAATAAAGACCAAGTGTTCTCTAAGACCGACAGTTCAAAACACATATCTCCCAAACTCGTTATGATCAGTCAGCTGTGGCTCTGGAAACTTGGCCATGACTTCATTATTTCCCCGAGCGAAGATCACCCCCAGTCAAAAAACGACCCATATGACTATATCTGTGACAGATTAGGGGTAGATCACAACTCCGACAGTTTTCGACGCATTGGGATCATCATTGCACACTTTCTCAATTTCCTCAATGATCCATTCAGGAGTCGCACGCACCGTAATGATATCCGGTCGGCCGATGCCCACAAAAGACCAATTCTAGACACCTTTCAGAAAGCCATCACGTTAGTGTCTGAGGAAGTGAACCAGTACTTGAAAGACATCGCAATAGAGAACATCGACAGCGAGCTCGAAAAGGACTTTATCCATAGGATCGGTGACATACGGGAAGAGCTCTCAATGATCAAACGGGTCCTCGCACAGCAAGAAGATGTATGGAAAGACTTTGCGATGATCGCTTGGCCAGATTTCTGGCCGTACGGGCCCGATGGGAGAATGGTTGTTCCGAGACATCCAGAAAACGAACCGCCATCTGAGGAAGAGAACGAAGAATGGGACATTATCACGCAAATACCGACAAAGTTTGCCAAGTACTACAAGCGCATCGAAGCACTCGACGAGGACGCAGCCCGCGTTGAGCAAGCCATCGGCGTAAAACTCGACCTCATGGCGAAGCACGCAACCATCCGTGAAGGCCATGCAAGCGCCATCATGAGCGCCGGGGTCTTCGGTTTCACCCTCATCACCGTCATCTTCACGCCCCTCTCGTTCTTTGCGAGCTTGTTCGCTCTGCCGATCGATCGCTTCCAGGAGAACCAGGTATACGGGAGGTTCACGAACGAGACTGGCATGTACACGACCAATTACATTGGCAAGTTCATTGGTGAGTGCCAATTGGCGGATGACATGGAATGCCTTGACTGATCTTGAGCAGCTACGGGGGAGATTGCCTCCGTTAGCGTCACACTTTTTGCCATGTGGCTCGCGGTGCGATTTGGCATGGGCGTCCACATTTTCGGTCCGCTCTGGACTTCATTCAAGGATTTGGGTGACTGGGTAATTGGGCTGAAAGATAATTGGAAAGCATTGGGTTGGCATCAGGATCAGCCAGATGCACAGAGACGTTCTGATCGTCCAGTAGAAGGGGCTCAACGTTTCGAGTCGCGCATGAAAGCGGGGCAGGACCTGGAGAAACAGTAGTTCTTTCCTGCACTACTATTTTCGGAAGACAACTCGTGTGACACTCCGGCGTGAGTGCAATATCATGTGAAGAGAGGTAAAGTGTAGCGTCGAGACACTAGTCCAAAGTGAGTGCAATATATGGTGACATTGGAATGAATGTACATTTTCCTATAAGTTGACTCCTAGACAAGTTCTTACTCCGATCTTAAAATGTGAAACTTCTTACCTATTGTCTGTCTAATAAGCCAATAATCATAAAATCAATATAAGTTCGCAATACAGTTGCTCTGAAGTCCAAGTCGATAAGGCCGAATTCTACGTCGCTTCCAACACACTTTTGATTGGTTTGGAGCTGTACGGGCAATTATGCAGGTAATGCGGTATCCTGACTGGGATAAGTCATTGTGGCTGCCGTTTAAAGTGAGAACTACTACCCTACCCTAAGCTTCACCGGCGCATTCGCGGTAATACTACCACTTCCTGGCTCGATACAGAAGCGAACAGACAACCCTGATGTAAGACTTCTCTTTGCAAACTGCAGCAGCAAGCTTCCTTTAAGAATGTCGGATTATACTGGCTTTGGTATATTTACTAAAGAAGCCCTCCCTAAGCTACAGTACGTCGTTGGGAAAAACTGGGAAGATAGGAGTTTCTCTAGAAAGCATAAAAAGCTCTAGGCGGGCCTGACCTTAAATTCCTATAAATATACAATGTTTTTATATAAAAAAGTTATACGCTTATTAGTCCTATAATTAGGTATAAATAATAAAATAATTTAGTATTTACTTTAAACTATATATATAATAATAATTAAATAAAAATATATAATTATAATAACTAAAAAGTAATTAAAAAGACTTTAAATAAAGGTATACACATACTCCTCCTTTTTTAAAACCCCTTTTGGTCGCCCCGAGCCACTACAGCCACACTATTTGTTTAATTAATATATAAAAAAAATATATATTAAAAAGACTTTAAAAAAAGTATATATATACTATAATTAAAATTATATTACTAATAATCTATATATAATATTAATATTATTTAAATTATTTAAATATAACTTATTTTATATTAATAAACTGTTTTAAATAGTTTTTTTTTTAAATAAATCTACGCTTTTAGCGTGGTACTTATATTTTAAAAGAAATAACTACTAGCTACTATAAAGGTTCCTGTAAAACAGCTCTATAGTATCCTTAATATAATAATAAGAGATATAATATATAGTTATATAATGCGTATACTAAAAATATATATAGATTAACGCGTTATACTTAGTATATATAATAATAATTAAATAATTTAGAGTATTACGCGTTTTTACCTACTATAGCACGTCTATTTATAAAAGAAAGAAATATAATAGTAATAGCTTACACTATTTATAATATATAATAAAGTATTAATATATACTAGCGTCCCTAAACTAGTTATAATAATAATATAAGATAATATAAAAAGATAGACTACGAGGCTATAGCTCTATCGCGATATTCTATAATAATAGAATATATAGTATATATAATAAATATAGTAAATATAGTAAATATAATAAATATAAAGCGTTTTTAAACTAGTAAACTATATATTTTTATATACTATATTACTATAAAAGCACTAGACGTCCTTAATTAGTTTAATAGTAATACTTATATAAAGCTAAAGTATACTACTTATAATTTTAGATTTCTTATAAACTAAACTATTTTTATTACTAGCTAATATGCTCTAAGCGTTATAATTTAAAAATATAACTACTTATATATTATTTATAAGTAGTCCTTTTACTAGTATATATTACAGTATTACTAATAGTATAGTATAAATTTAAAACTATAAAATATAGATAAAAACCTAGTACGCGTAGAAAAGTAAAAAACTAAATTTTAAAAACTTTTAGGTAATTAGGGGAATCTAGATTAGTAAAAAAATATAAAAGAAATAGTATATTATAAAGTAGTATAGCTATTATAGCTATAATACGTAATAACTTTACTAAAGTAGTTATAAGAAATAGTAGTCTTACAGCCCTAGAGATAAGATAAATATAACTAATATATATATAAAATAATATAGGTAAATAGTATAAATAATATATAAGTATAAAAAGGGAAGAAAAGAAAGTTTTATAAAATACTTATATATATAAATAAAATAATATAAAAGGTATAAGTATAAAAAAAATAAGTAGTCTATATTAAAAAGAAATAAAAAAGTCTTTACTTATTATAAATCTATTAATAAATACTATTATAACCTATTAGACCTAACCCGTCAGTTTTAAATAGTATTAGAATTTTTTTTTTTTTTTTTTTTTTTTTTTTAGTTTTATTAGACCTATTTAGTAAAAGAAAAATTTTTTTTTAAAAAATATATAGTATATTTATATTAAAATAGTTATATATATTATAGTATTTTTTATTATTAAAATCTATACTATTACGTATATAAATTAGTATTTAATAAAATTTTCTTACTATATTTATATTTCTAGATTAATGTCTAGACGTACCTATTACTTTTTAATTAAATTCTATATAGTAACTATGTAATATAGGTATATAAAAATATTAGGCCCTTATAAGAAAAAAGTATAGATTCTTCCCTATTATCAAGTTTAAAATGGCGTAAAAAGAACGCTAATAGCTGAGCTACGTTTCTAATTACCGTTAGTTGGGTTCGAACGCGAGCTGGCAGGCAGAACTAACCGATCGTAGGTCCTCCGGGTTATGAGCCCGGCGCGCTTCCGCTGCGCCACTCAGCTTTTACAAGCTTGTGATTGGCAAGAATTTCGAGTAAGATAATCTATATATGCAGAAAATTTCAAAGCACTACTACGACTGTTTCTCGGCGTTCTAACTGATAGGGAAGACTAGAGCTCAATGTGTTGGGCAAATATCACGTCAGTGTGGGGTTAATAGCCCCACGTCAAGGGTGGTACTTTCATTGACTCAACGTAGGAGACAACGCAGTTGTTAAAAAGGAACGACATAGATAAAACCCATTGAACTAAAGTTCAAGACCATGCCTGACGATTATAGACAACAGTGAAGTAATGAAGATCCGAACAGCATATTATCCGGGTAGAACTGGGGAATTTTTAAGGAGAATACTAAGTAAATTTACTCAAGCCTCGAATATTCACGGTTTTGACCTAGCAATTAACAGAAATCATTGCACATATGCGACACGAAGTGATATGGTTTGCGGGCGTTAGACGTCTGGGGACGTTTGCCGCGTGGAGACGAAGGCGGCTAGCGCGATGTCGCGTCGCGTCCAGCACTTTTAGAACGCGTCGCATCTGGCACTCGCGCCTCAGCGCACCGCGCACCACTTTCACGCAAGCCTACGTAATGTCGTTACCCATATAGAGTTTCAATGAGCACTTATTCGGACGGCATCCCTACCTCTTTCGATCCCGCTCTCCTCAACTCTGAACTCGACTTCCTTGCCGCGCCCGCGTCCACATCTTTCTCCGACGACATCGACGCGATCCAGGAGTGCATCGCGGACGACAAAGCCAAAAAGACCAGAGCGGGCATCGTTATCCAGCATCGCACTTGGAACACGTTAGACGCTTTTAGAAGCGAGGAAGACTACCCCATTGGTACTGCGGACGTTCGAAGTGCGTGGTACCCGAACTGAACTCTCTAGACACGCCTTTGAAGCACCTCAAGAACGCGCCGATTCAACGATTCCCGACCGGTACCTCGACCGGAATCCGCATATCCTCGTCTCCGCCCGCCATGCCGCTCATCTCCTCACCACTTGGGTATCCGCAAAGCTCGCTGCCTGGCGTTACATCTCCGAAGAAGCGAAAGCGGTCGGATGCAGAACGCAGCCCGCTTAAAGACGTACCGAACAACAGCACTACAAGGAGAGTAGGCGCCTTCTTGGACGACTCGGATGACGAGGATGAGATCGCTGCGCTGAAAGAGCAGGCGCTGAAGAGGAGGGCCATCAACAGTATCCGGGACCTTCCCGCTCTCCCGGACGGTATAGATGAGTACACGCCGCCTGCAAGCCAGCCAGAGATTGCAGACCCGGAAATAGTACATATCGAACCGCTGGATGACTACTTGAGAACACCCTCCCCAGTCAAACATCCTGTTGCGGTGCCGGCTGAGCCTACATCGGCGCAGCCAAATCGCGGCAAGACTGCACGGACTGCCTCCGGGAAACCTTTCTATCTTCCCAAGAAGATCCAACGAGAGTCGTTATCGTACGAGCAACTCATTGCATCTCGATCTATGGGCGAGCAGGGACAGGCCAGACAAAGCTACTATGGCATCAACATACATCGCCTCATCGATGAAGCAAAAGCGATGGATGAAGCAAAGACTGCCCATCAAGAGACGCATATCGAGACCACAAGGCAGTCTGTCGAGCGACCTGTATCCGGGAAGAGCAACCGCACGCTCATGTGGACGGAGAAGTACCGAGCGAAGAAATTCACGGATTTGGTGGGCGACGAACGTACACATCGTTCAGTTCTGCGTTGGCTCAAAGCATGGGACTCAATAGTCTTCCCAAGTTCAGCCAAGCAGAAGCCAAAGAGTGTGAGGAAGAAGTTTGGGGAAGAAGAAGAACAGAGACACCGCAAAGTCCTATTGCTTACTGGACCACCCGGTCTTGGAAAAACGACTCTGGCCCACGTATGCGCGCGGCAAGCTGGCTACGAAGTACAGGAGATCAACGCGTCCGATGAGCGCAGCAAGGATGTTGTGAAGGGTCGTATTCGCGATATGGTTGGTACTGAGAATGTTCGCGGGGTAAACACCAATACTGCAAATGGCAAAGTCCGAAAAGCGGGAAAACCAGTCTGTGTGGTTGTTGATGAAGTGGACGGCGTAGTGTCTGGTAGTGGCGGCGCTGGTGAGGGAGGTTTCGTCAAAGCGCTGATTGATCTCATCAACCTGGACGAGAGGAACTCGAAGAATGTTGGACAGCAAAGCTCGACAGGACCAAAGCGGAAGAAGAAGGGAGATAGATTTCGACTCCTCCGTCCGCTTATTCTCATCTGCAACGATGTATACCATCCTTCACTACGACCACTGCGACAGTCATCTCTTGCCGAGATCATCCATGTTCGCAAGCCTGCTCTGAACATGGTCGTCACGCGTATGCAGGAAGTGTTCGTTAAGGAGGGCATTCAATGTGACTCAGACGGTGTGCGACGTCTATGCGAGGCTACCTGGGGTGTCAGCACAAAAAAAGAGGGCGGCACGGGCAGTGGGACCGGTGAGGGCGACATCCGAGGCATCATGGTAGTTGGCGAATGGGTCGCTGGCCGCTTCAGGAGCTCGATGGACCCGAAGGCCAAAGAAGCTCCACGACTAAGTCGTCGCTGGATTGAGGACAACATCATCAACGATCTCGGACACGGAGGTGGAGCAGCCCGCAGCTTGGGCCGCGGAGGCGCAAAAGATGTGGTCGATCGCGTCTTCCGTGAAGGTGCCGGCTTTCCGAAGCAGGCTGAAACCACGGATGTCAATACCGCTGCAGCGAGAGCGAAGCAAGGCGTTATCGGCGTCGCTGAGGCGGCGAAAAAAGGGGCAATGGCTCGACTGAGGGAGATGGTGGATACAAGCGGTGACTGTGATCGCATCGTGACAGGTATGCTTCCCCATACAGCTTACGAAATTTTACTAACACGAGTTAGATTGCTTTGCCGCCTATCCTGCCAAACCCTTCCAGGACGACAACTACCTCAGCAAACCTACCGCTGCATACGAATGGCTCCACTTCCACGACACGCTCTCATCTGCTGTACACGGGTCCCAGGAATGGGAACTGGCACCTTACCTCTCGCAGCCTGTCCTCGCCTTCCACAACCTCTTCGCTTCACCTCGACAACAGTCTTCGAATCCGACCGCCGACCCTGATGCAGAGACGAGCGCGTTCTCTGGACCGAATGCAAACTATATGGCCACCGAGGAACTGAAGAAGAATAAGGCGCAGCTGATGGCCTTGCAAAGCACACTAAGCCTTCCGCTTACGAGACTGTTCCGGAGCCCGGAGGAGATGGCGGCTGAGCTGATACCATACGTGTTGAAGATGCTGTCACCGGACGTAAAGCCGGTGATTGTGAACACGGGTGCTGCGGGTTCGAAGTCGGTAGCCACGGCATCTGTGCGGAAGGCGTCAGAAAAGGCGATGGTCAAGAGGGCCGTTGAAGCTATGGCCGCTACGGGCGTTCGATTCGAGAGGAGCAGGGTGGAGATGGAAGATGTGGCGAACAGGACCGGAGGCTGGGTGTTGCGAATGGAGCCACCACTGGACGCGCTCGCCGCGTTTGAGACACTGGCCGGCAAGAAGGACGAGAAAGTACGATATGCTGTCCGCAGCGTCCTCGAAACCGAGTGGAAGAAGGAGAGCGTGTTGATGGAAGCTGAAGCGCGGAAGCGGAGAGGTGGGCAGCTTGAAGGAGAGGAAACAACCGAAGATGCGAAGGAGGAGGTTGATGAAGAGAAGGCGGCTGAAAAGAACAAGAAGGCTGTGAAGAGGGATTTTTTTGGGAGGATCATCAAGGAAGCACCCGTTGCGCAAGGGGTCAAGCCACAGAAGAAGGTTGTGAAAGGCAATGATGAGGGTAGAATATGGGTGAGCTTTCACGAGGGGTTTTCAAACGCGGTGCGAAAGCCCATTACGATCGATGAGCTTATGAGGGGTCTATGAGCTCTTAATATTTCAACTAGACGAGATGATCTCATACTTGAGCCAATTGAAAAGATTCTGACTTTGGGTTCGTGCACGTAGTCAGGGTGAACGCTAAGATTGCAGCCCACCAAGCATCCCCCATCAGCTCTACTGATTGCGCTCGACTCCCAAATCAGCCATCGGTCTCAAAGGTTGAACGTCAACAAAGGTTCCATCTGAGTGCAACAATGGTAACTCAGGCAATTCTGGCACATATCACTCACCCGTTGAGCAAGAGTGGCAACCCCAGCCCCAGCTCATGCCGCTCAATCCTTCATCGCTAACGTTGATATTGTCGCCAACCCAAGATCAAGGCCAAGCTACGCCTGCTCAACATGGTGTTCAAGACTGTCTACGGTAGCACTTTGACATCTTTCAGGAAGACCATCGTGGAGCGGGATCACAAGGACATCGATGACTATGGTAAGGTCTTTTCCGCCACAGTTGAGCTGGTTGCAACAGCTGGAAAAGTAGTCGCGGAGGAACTTTACGATGCACACGGAAAGTCGAACAATTCCGTCGAACAACAGGGAGACGACACGAATGTGGCCAGTTCGGCCCAATTAGGAAACCTAACAGGAGCACATGGAACCTGTATATTCGATAGTCCGACTGTGATTATATCTTCCCACCCTAGATCGACGCTCGAGCTTAATCCTCAGCTGGCACAGTAGGCCCTGTCTCTGCATCGGTCAAGACATGAATATTAGCCATGAGCTGCTCGAGAGTAGCGTGTCGCTGCTCAGGACCACCAGCCGGCTCCGGATTCGGCGGCACACCTACCTCGCCTGTCTTTGACGACACCCAGTTGTCGGTCGGATGTCGGAAAGCCAGTCCTAAGCCCTTATCCGCGCCAGCTGGATAGAACGGCTTCTCGTTTTCTACATCCTGATATAGCATGCACCGCTCGAAATGGATTTTCGGGATGCTCTCGAAGAAGCCGTCGTACTCGTAGGCCATGGCTGCAGTAAGCGAAGCCACTTTGTCCGTGCTGTTTGGAGGCTGGAGTGCCGACCAGGGATCGCGGCAGCTGTCCTGCACGCATGATTTGGTGACCATAAGAACGGCATTTAGGCGGTTGATGAGACGCTTGTGCTCACCCTCGACCTCGCCGCGCGCTAGATTCTTGATCTCCCAAGGGTCGGCCTGCGTGACGTCATCTCAGCAATTTAGCGCGCGAATGATGAGACGCAGGGAACTGACCGTGGTGTTGTATAACTCCATCTCATTCGTACACCAGCTTACGAACATGAAAGAACTCTCCTCGGAGACAATGCGCAGAGTCTTGTAGCTGTTGTTGTGGAGTACAACGCCAGCGTACTCCGGAACTTCAATGACCTTGTCGCCCCAGAACTCGATGTTGATGACCTCTTTGGCGGAGCCGATCGCGGGCTTTTCCTCGGGGGCGGGATCCTTCCATTCGCTGAGCAAACTGCGACCGTCAAGGAACACCGGCCACTCCTCTCTTGGCACGCCTATGATGTCTAAGAAGGTAGGTGCGAAGTCCAAATGGGCACTGGCAACTTTGGACTTGACGCCCTGCGGCACTCCAGGACCTCTGACTACCATAGGCAGGTTCGTATCTTGGATGTATGGGAGGGCTTTGCCAGCCGGAAGGCGAAACGCACCGATATGGTACCCATTGTCAGAAGTGTAAATGACTGTGGAGGTATCAGCAAAACGTCCAGGATTCATTAATCAGGGCGGTAAATCCACTTACTGTAAGTGTTGTCTAACTCGCCCTTCTCTTCGAGCTTTGCAAGTACGTCCTCGATAATTTCGTCCACCCCTTGCAGAGCTTGGATTCGCGCCCGATAAAGTTTATCCGCTGACTGTTCAACGGTACCGTTGAAGCGCGGAAGATTCTTTATCTCGGCACTCTTGCCTTGTTGAATTTCATCCGGTGGGTTCCAGTAGGCAAATCTGGGTGCCTGGAGATCCAAAAACTGATCTGCATGGCGAGTCTGGGGCGTGGGGGGGTTGGACCCCGAAACGTGTGGCGCGTATGGCATGATGGCCAGGAAGAAAGGACAGTCTCCATCAAGAAGATGGTCCAGACGGGTGAGTCTTCATGTAGACGTGAGCGAGCTGCATCGACATTGTGAGTACAGGGTATCTTACGCCTTGATTCTAACAACATCATTGCTGTGAAAGTCCCGATACTGGATGGGGCGCTCTCCGTTTTTTGACATGACCACATTGTTGTAGTCGTGGATGTAGGGTTCAAGCTAGCTTGTTGTTAGCCACATTCCAGCTCCAGTATCGAAGGAACATACAAGTGAATCTACATGATCCCAACCTTTCGGAGGGATAAGGTAGTTGGCCTGGCTATAGCCGTTCAAGAACTTCCCAATGTCTCGGGCAGCCGTTAGCGAGAGTTCTTCTTTACAATTCAGTTTGGTGCGTACACTCGGCTTTGTAGCCCCCTTTCTTTATCCAGTGCGGCAAGTAATCTCTGTCTTGTTGGGAAATCCGCCACTTATCATAATTGCCCCTTGAATTCGATGAGCAATCGTTAGTTACAATTAAATTAAGAGAACGTGAGGTGGTTAAAACTCACCCCGGTGGACGAACATGTGTGATGTTCGTCGAGTGACCAGCTTGCCCTCTCAGCAAGCTCGCTCGTGACGGGCAGCAATTGCTGACGGTGCCGAAATGATTTTCGAACTCCACACCTTTACCGATCATCGCTTTTTGGAGGGTTGGCATATAGTTCATAGATTCGAGTTTACGATCTTGATCGTCAGACATAATAAAGATAATGTTTGGTTTCTTTTGGTTTTCGCCTCCAAGTACGGAACCGGCCAAAGCCAGGGTGGCTAGCGAAGACGAAAGAAACTTCATGGTTGCTGATGTCCAGCGTTCAAGTCAATCAACTGCTAAGGTCGAGAAAAAGAGCGGAGAGCTAGGCTGGTTTTGACGGCCTCGCCCATAGCAGCTTTGCTCGCTCCATTATTGGAATCGACGACGGCATAGGACCTCGCCACACCGCTTCCTAACTTTTTAACCTTTTTAGGTGCTATTTGAGTCTAGAGGAGATATAGTATATTCAATGATAGGTTAACTTCTCGGTTGTCGGTCGGAGCTTCTGTCCTGGAAATAATCCTTGGTCGCGGCAATTTCCTAACTGGCTGCGCTACAGCCTCCACGGCCAGTTGCCCCGCGACCCCACGTTGGAGAAATGGGGAACCCCTTGCAGCATCACGCGTCTTCATTGATCTCCACGTTCATGCTCGCTTTATTATCATTTCGATGGTATGCTCCCTTGGGCACGCATGGAACTTCCAGGCGTTCCTTGTAGGTTAGTTTCATGCCCAGAATGACATCATCTCCATGACCTACGATCCTCTTCTCTCTTCCTCCATCACCCAACCCCCGAGAACTGAGGTTCGCTGTTTTAGTACGCATGGAGTCTTAATGCTATGCCTTCTTCCTCTGGAAAACGAACAGGGCCTCATCTTTCCCCGCAAAACTCGGGAGCGGCATGCGCAGCGTCAACTCAAAATCCTCCAGATTCTTCTCGACCCACTTGTCCACAACCTGATCCTGGAATGCCGTAAACCCGTTAGCATTCTGTGTCCCCGCGACCACAATCGTATCGCCTTTAAACTTGTTCAACAGCGGGCCCGTGAAATCGCCGGTAGCTTGCGGATAGACTAACAGCAACACGCAACCTTTGCCGTTGCCGTGCTTAGCGAGGTAAGCAAGTCCGTCCTCGCGAACAGTGTCTTTCACCCAGGATACGCGGTATTCTGAGATGCCGTTGTCGATGGCGCGGACGTCGAGGGCTTTCATGTCAGGCGACAGGGGCAAGTTGCGGAGCATGAAGGTCCAGTACCCGTTCCCGGAGCCGATATCCAGTACCGGTCTCACAGGCTCTTTGCTTGGTTTTGAGGGCTGGGATAGTCTGGCGATGACGTGCAACGCTGCGTGGCTGGGTACTACGCACCCGAAGTGGTGATAGAAGATGGGTAAGATGTGGTGCGCTATCTTCGTATCAGTGGTGTTTGGCCAGGGACCTGCCCATTCCAGTTCTTCGCAGGAGTACGCCCATAGAGCCAAGTATGGGTTGGTGTGTGCCCTGTCTTTCTTTGCCGGCACCAGGCCGGTTGTCGCGTTATAGAACTGCGAGTGGAGATGGGTTGAGATGTGGGCTCGGAGAGTATTTGGCTTTGAATTCGCTTTGAAGGAGTTTAATGCTTTGGGAAGAGACGCAGAGGGTGAGAAGAGGGCGACGTAGGCAGCAATGTCCTCTGGTGATGGGTGGGGCGGGTTGTTCTGGTAGACTTAGATGATTTATCTCTAGATGCACATGGACAAATGAGGAAGGGAGAGGAATAAGAGTCCGCCATGAGAGCACATACGGGGTTGCCGAGTTCGTCGTGGTACCAGTTGTGCAGGCCATGTGATCGCTTGCCAGCAATAGCCCTCTGCGTTATGGAAAGAGTGGTTTCGCCTTGAGCTCTATAGACGTAGTTATCGTTTTTGGGAATGTGGAAGGCGGCTCGGATAGACTCTTCGAAGGTTTTGCCGTTGTGGATGGGGCTGTATTTTTCCTCGATCCAATCTTGCAGCAGCGCATCGGGATGGAAGTTTCTCAACGCCATGATCTCCTCTTCGCAACTGTTTGCGAATGTTTCCGTTGTCCCCACGGGCGGGCAACAGCGGTACGGGCGATCTCGAATGTTCCTTCCTCTCTAGGACTCTGGTTTTGGGTGGGTAGTTCGAGTCGACACCCGTAAAAGCATTAAACGAAGTATCTACTTGGGAAGCGATTGGACAACTCAGCTTGAGTAAGGCAGTTCTTTCTCATAGGGTCCCACTGTGGGCCAAAGAGAGCCGCGGGCTGGTTCCGCGAAATCGCTTGATGCACCAATCGCGTGCTCGGATTAGCAAATTTGGATCCATTCGTCATCGCTCGGTAAGCCGAGACGGGGTGCCGCCATCGACGTCCTCGTAAGGCCTTACTCACCATTGCAAAATGCCCGTCGCTCCAGAATGGCTCCAGATCGAAGCTGCTTCGAGCTTCTCACAATGGCCAAGCAGCGGAGCTGACACGTATAAAGCCTTGATGCAGGAAGCAACTTCTCTTTTCCATGACAGCAACTACTGAACAACAAGCTCCAGCACGCACGTCGTTCGTCACAGCAAAAAGCTTCGCAGCGCTCATCGCAGTCCTAGCATTCACCCTGGCGCTCTCGGCAAGCTTCCGCAGCGCCCTTCCCTCCCTTGTCCCGAAATTCACCACGCGCTCCATGGCGTCCACCGCGCCCGCCGCCATGAACATCACCAAGCGCCCCTGGTCCACCCGCGGCCACGCTGACCACGGGTGGCTGTACACATGGCACACCTTCTCCTTCGCGTCCTACTACTCGCCGGACCCGCTTCACCAGTCCTTCGGCCCGCTGCGCGTCATCAACGAGGACCGCGTCCTGCCCAACACCGGCTTCGGCACGCACGCCCACGCCGAATTCCTCATATTCAGCTACATTGTGAGCGGCACGCTGGAGCACCGCGACTCCATGGGCAACCTGGAGAACTTGAAGAGGGGCGAGGTGCAGTTCACCAGCGCGGGGACGGGCATCAGGCACTCGGAATACAACCGCGACCCCAAAGATGAGGTTCACTTCCTGCAGATCTGGGCGAAGCCCAACAAGAGCCGGTTGACGCCCCACTACGAGACGAAAAAGTTCACGGATGAGCAGAAGAAGGACAAGCTGGTGCGCATAATGGAGTACACCGATCGCTTGGGCGCCAAGACAGACACCTCGCCTATCGGGCTCCAGGCCGATCTTAGCATGGATGCGTCCATTTTGTCGCCCGGGAAGAGTGTCACGCACGAACTGGTGGCCGATGGCCCGCGGAAAGTCTTCTTGCAGGTCATCATGAGCGGGAGGACGCAGCCGAAGGAAGGCGGCGCCAAGATCAAGATCGGTGACGTGGTCTTGGGTGAGGGTGATGGTGCCTACGTCCAGGGCGTGAGAGGACCTGGTAACGTGGAAGTGGAGAGTGTGGGCGACAAGCCCGCAGAGTTCCTGTTGTTCGATATGGGAACTGAAGATGCGTAGACTTAAACTTGTGTAAATAGATACCTAGATAGATGTACATACATGTGACCTGTTTTCGCACGTACTGTTGCCCTTATCACTTCATATGCTTTTCATCTGTTGGAACAGGAGCCCGCCATGCACCAAGGCTCGTTCCGTATCAAGCTTGGACTATAACCAGGACCTATAGCTAGCTCTCTCCTCCAGCTGATACCAACATGCTCCCCGTCACCTGTTTACAATGCGCCAGCGTTCTTCAAGCATGGCCGCAGCAATCATGTCCCCTATTCGGCCTCTACGTCGCCCCTTGCAGCACCTTCTCTCGATGCTGACTGCTCTTCCCGTCTTGCGGAAACGCGCCAGGCATCTGCGCCATTCTATCCGCAATGGACCCACTCCCGTTGCTGGTGCTTTCCGCTCATTACTATGATTATTATGGTTGTTGCTGTGGGCATCGCGAGCAATCATGCAGGCGAGGAAGGACCCACGACAAGGCGAGGGGCTATAATATGGTGCATACCTAGGTAGGGGCCCATATAGCGGCACTGCTTGTCTTCGCGACAAGTCGCCATGTTTATGGGTGGCTCAGCTGATGCAATAGGAGTTTGGCTCATACATATGGTGAGTGACTACGTATATTCCCTACCTGCATGCCATGCGGCCCATGCTTTTGTGGTTAATCTACGAGCGAAGTGACCAGGTGAAAATGGGCTCCTCATCTGCCCTACGCATCCTCGTCCACGCCATCACCTCTCCTATCTCCCTCTTTCCTGTCTAGCTTGTCTTTCCAATTCTTCCGCATATGCTCGCGTTCTTCTGCGGTCGATACCCGAGGCTCGTCTGGGTCGCCCCCGGCATGAGCAACTGCCTCTCCGCTGAAGAAAGAAGCGTAGACGCGGATGCAGAGATGCGAGACGTATTTTTTTTTAGCGTAGTCTAAGAGCCACATGGTGTTTTGACGGCAATGGAGAAGGCTGGGGATATGTGTGGTATTGACGAACTGGGAACTAGATTGCGGTGCGTGAATAGGAGGCGAAAAGGTAAGAACCTTGGAATCAAAAATGGAATGTTGCCATTATATGCTAGTTATCGGGCGTGTTAAGTATTTTATATTCTCATGGTTTTTTTTTTTTTTTTTTTTTTTTTGATATGGCAAGACCTGGTGCGTGTTATCGAGAGCGATTGCTCCAAACTAGGGGAAAGTTGTGCTGGTCTGGTCTTGCATGCTCCGATGTTGGCAATGAAACCATGCAATTTATTTACTGTTCGGAGCATGTGGCAGGTTCACTGTTGTTAAGCATGCATTCTACACTGTAGGCTTTCATGCCGATAAATACGCGCACGAAGATTCCACCTATGTCTTCCAATCACGCTGGTATCTTCCAATCATAGGACGCTAAGCAAGGCTGTACATGTGATTTGTTGGGGATTCCTGTCGTATTGCGTGTCTGAGCTTAAATAAGAGGCCGCATAATTTATCTTGGGCGCAATTAAGTAGTTCGTTCTTCAAATAAACCAAGGGGTGTTGCCCACCCATGCATCACATGCATAACGAGCATCCAACCTCGTACAAATTTCACACGGTAGCTCATCCCCTTTGCTAACCAATTCGGTTATCGAAGCTCTTGTAATTCTCATACATTTGGCCTTCGCTGCTTCTTCGGCTGATAAATCTGTACTTTATTGAGAAGGTTCTCAGTATTAGGTTGAATGAAGCCCATTTCCCAGCAAGTTCGAAAAATGCATGGTGTAGATCTTCAATAGAGGAGCCAATATTGTCATTAAACAATCCTGAATCATCAGGAAGAAGCGCAGCTTGGTAAGTTCATTATCCACAGTCCCTAGTAATACATACAAAGAAAATAGTTCATCTGAATTCCGCAGTAGGTGTAGGCATCTCCGGAAACGGAGTAGGCAGTTCATAAACCGGTGTCGGCATCTCATGAACAAGCTTCTGCGCATCTTCGGCTTCGACCGGTGGCACTCCTGCACCTTCAAGCTCGGATTTTCCCTGCTCCCCGACTAATTCGGAAAGCTCGTTGCCCATGATCTCTGGCCGTTTCGTGGCATGTGGTGATTGGCCCTCACCTCCAGCTTCCAGCTCATGCGCCTTCTCGGGCCTGTGATAGAAGTACCACGCGAGACCGGCAAGCAGCGTAATCCCAACAACAGCACCAATAACGATTCCCACAATGGCACCACTCGATAGGGTGTGTGTTTTGGTCGATGCTCCCGAGTTGTTGTCCGTCGGCATGTTAACGGGTTCGATTGTCGCGATCTTAACCTCCGGCTTGGGTAGCGAATAATTGGCCTGGCTGACATTGAAGTAGCTTCTTTCGTAATCGACGGTCAAGTACACTTCTTGAAGCAACACTCGTCCGATCATGTACTGGCTGTCGTTCGCAGCCCTCCTGATGGGAAAGTAATTTAACGTATCGGCAAAAATCGGAAAACCAGCTTGCAGATCGAAAGCAGAGTATGGAAGTTGCACGGTTATGGCGATCCCATCTGTAAGCTGCGAGCCGATGGTGAAGTTGACCGTTGGGTCGTTCTTTTGGAGTTGGGTGTGGTTCTTAGACTCGAGTATGTAGCGATTGGTTTGATCGTTATATTGAAGACCGAAGGCGGACTCAAATTCATCGCATATGGACTTTGGGAGCCAAAGGTCTGTCACGGATGAGTCGATGGGCATGAGTATTGGAGTGTCGGAGAGGTCGACATTGCCTCCAAGGGAGTTCGAGACGACGATCTTTTGAACGGCGACGGTCAATGGGCGGTCGTCATCATCGCTTATGGGAATCTTGAGGTTCTCGCCTGTTCGTCCTTGGTCGTAGCCTCCCAGTGTTAGGCTTGCCGAAATCTTGGTGGAGCCTTCATCACGGGTAAATTCGTTGCCTTGACTTCAGACGAAGCGCAGCGTGACTTACGGTAAGGAGCGCCCGCCGTATACCCATAGCTCAAGCTTGGAATGCTTCCAGCGTCCTTCAGGTTCGTCAGAAAGCTCACCAGTTGCTCTTGTCCCAGATTCATCCTTCGATTACTTAGCCCGATCTCTCCAAGCCAGAATTCGGGACTGGCATAAGCGGTAACGGCTGTATGATTGATTTGGACAGTCTGGCTCGCATCGCCTCTTATCAGTCCCACCGTATCATACCCAAAGGCTCCATTGCCGGTGAAACCAAGGAAGTCATTCTGTCCAAGCTTGAAGAGGCCAATGCTCTCCCATGTCGAAGAAAGATTGCTCTGAAATCCGGGACTTATGGTGCTGTTAAATGGATATACACCCCGTTTTGAGCCGCAGTCGGTCAGGTTGAGGGCTTTGCAGTCATCGGCGATGGGTACCCATGTGTTTGCGACGTTTGTAGCTGGTAAGACTGCGAATTGCTGCGGTGGGCTCCCAACCGCTATCGTGAAGCTGCACGCCGGGATTAGGTAAGGAACGGCAAGTCTGAGAGGCAGACATACGTAGACCACGACCCATCGTTGCCGTACCAGCTCCCAGATGGGGGTACTACTAGCGCCGGAGGCAAAGCTCTGATATTTGCCATCCGAATACCTCGAGAAAAGCCATGCGCATTGCGCAACGGGATGTCAGCGGACACGGAAGTTGAGAGTCACCGAGGCTGTGCACTGTGGAGTCCATATACGAGGCTCGTATATAGGACCCCAGCTGGAAAGATACGAGCTGAATCAAGAAAACAAAGAAAATGAGAACGCCCTATTTGCTAAATCCGGCGAGTAGGCGAACAATTAATTTCTAGTGCCGGCAGCTGCAGGTCAGCTGGCGCCAATGGTTCTTGCGAACTGCACTAGACCGGATAGACTAATCTGTTGCTAAGCTTTGGCTACGCTGGCGGCGCAAGGAGGTACGAGCACTGCCTCGTCATAACTTAGATCATAAAACCCCGGTCGTATTCTCAACCCTGGTGGTGATTTTGGGCGGACCTGCGTCATGGGACGAACAAAAGTATCCCCGGTTCTACTGGTACTGTTATCCGTCAGTACGGTTATCGATGCGCAAACGAAGGAAGGTGAGCAGATGACTCATCCTGAGCGAAGGAGCAGCTAAACATATTGGATATAGTCATTAGTACTGTAGAGATACCACCGCTACCTTCTTCGCTATTACCTACAGCACCGCCGATCACCACCACAGGCAAGGTACCATTGCAGCCCGGCAATTTTTCACCATGTTGGGGGAGTACGGTCAGCAGGGGTATAATTTGGTACGTAACGACTGCGGTAAAATATGGACTTGTCCTGCAATTCGCTGCTGTATTGTCCCGTCGTGCGGTAACACAAAACGCCCTAAGAAGATATGGAATGGAACTGTTAGAGCTGACTTTGTACCTCAACGTTTAGGAATATTTTGACCACCACGTTTACAAACATCATCGTGGTTCCCTATATTACTCCTTTTGCAAATGGTACGAACATCACGAGCTATGAAACGATCGCACCTCAGGGACCGGTACCAACACCCTTCCTCTCAATGACAATGGCCGATGGCTCCGTCTGGTATGAGATTGCTACCTCAAGGGAGTGCAAGGGCTAACGGTGACAGTGTTGCACCGACTCCATGCGTAGGGAAGCTGGTTCAAGGTTGCAGCTCACTTCGCGAGAGACAGCTTTTCGTAGCTCTCAACTCGATTAGCACAATCGGCGAGACCAGCACAGTCGGCGAGACCAGCACAGTCGGCGAGAACAGCACAGACGCCGAGCACAGCACAGTCTACGCGCCCCCGCGCCCGTCCCTTACAGTCCCGACCATATTGATAACTGCAAATTCCATAATCGAGACGGCGTATACCGCACCACCAAGGGTTAAGCCAAGAGTCGATCCTACTTCTGCAGCCTCCAAAAAGGAAGAGGTCTCCAAAGAGCAAGGGTCAAGCCCTCGTCCGAAACCAACCATGCCACAGCCAGCACCGAGCCCGGCACCGAGCCCGGCACCGAGCCCGGCACCGAGCCCGGCACCGACTGCAGGCAGGCCCAATAATCCGGACGACAACGATGGTCCACGACCGGCCGCATCAGGAGCACGGAACGAAGATCAATCATCCGCGAGAGTGATCCCACCAGTTATAAGTAGCTTGCTGGGTGGACTTGTGCCTCCAGAGAGATCCAACCACGCAGCACCGACTGCCGTGGAAGTCCATGCTTCCGATGACCCAGCGCCCGCAGGCGAAACCGGGAGACCACCAGGACGACCTGCTCCTGCCGATCTGCCCAACCACGCAACACCAACTGCCGTGGAAGTCAATGCTTCCGATGACCCAGCGCCCGCAGGCGAAACCGGGAGACCACCAGGACGACCTGCTCCCGCCAATCTTCCCAATGGCTTTTCGACTTTGCCCTCCGAACCCGGCTTGCTCCTTCCCAATGGCCAAACACTTGAGCCTGGCGCAGCCACAACAGTCAACGAAGTTTTCGTATCGCTAGCGCCTTCAGGAAATTTCCTCGCCCTCGGCGGCAGCAACACCATCCCCCTAGCCCCGGTAGCCACCGGCCCTCCTTCAGGCGGAGATCCAACACCTGTCCAGCTGCCAAGTGGGTTCGCCATCTTGCCCTCCGGGTCCGGTGTAGTCCTTCCTAATGGCCAAACACTTGAGCCTGGCGCAGCCACAACGGTCAACGAAGTTTTCGTGTCGCTAGCGCCTTCAGGAAATTTCGTCGCCGTCGGCGGCAGCAACACCATCCCCCTAGCCCCAGTAGCCACCGGCCCTCCTTCAGGCAGTGATCCAAGACCTGCCCAACTGCCAAGTGGGTTCGCCATCCTGCCCTCCGGGTCCGGTGTAGTCCTTCCAAACGGGCAAACACTCGAGCCTGGCTCCGCAACCACGGTCAACGGGATCCCGATATCTTTGTCGCCGTCGGAAAGCTTCATCGCGATCGAGGGTAGTAAGACGATTCCGCTAGCTCCCCAGATCACCGGCGGCGTTGTCCTACCGAATGGCGAGACACTCGAGCCCGGCTCCGCCACCACGGTCAACGGGATTCCAATATCTCTATCGCCGTCGGAGAGCTTCCTCGTTGTCGAGGGCAGCAGGACGATCCCGCTAGCTCCACACATCACCAGCGATATTGTCCTGCCGAATGGGGAGACACTGAACCTCGCTATGGAAGGCAGCAAGACGATTGCGATTCCGCTCGCTCCCCAAATCACTGGCGGTCTTGTCCTACCGAATGGCGAGACACTCGAGCCCGGCTCCGCCACCACGGTCAACGGGATTCTGATATCTCTATCGCCGTCGGAGAGCTTCATCGTTGTCGAGGGCAGCAGGACGATTCCGATCTCGCTAGCTCCCCAAATCACCGGCGGTGTTGTCCTACCGAATGGGGAGACCCTTCATCCGGGCGTGTTGACGACCATACTGGGCGTGCCGGTTTCGCTGAGTCCCGGAGGGACAAAGATTGTCATTGATGGCAGTACGCTGGTGCTTGCTCCTAGCGCGACAGGCGGTCTGGGAAGTTACATCTGGAGCGGCATCAGCGCCGAAGCTACGACCTCGAGAGAGGTAGATGCAGAGGCCACGTCCTCGACAGCTTCAGGCGGGGAAACGTCATCTCCGCCACCGTTACCATCCAATAGTGGCGCTGCAGCCACGACGGGTAGGTGTGCAACATTTTTCGCTGTTGTTCTTGGGGCTCTTCAGGCGTGTCTTTGGTTATGAACGGTACTATTATGTGGATTCATTGGGAAGGTCTCGTATATTGTTATGCACTTGGTACACCTGGGCCTGGTAACGAAGTAATAATGACCATTCAATTGTCGTCGATGGCGCCTTCGACATTACGAAGAAATATATGCTCTTCCTAAGCAACGCTTATGCAGACATGCTTGTTTTCAATGCTCTTCGCACCAGCGCAATCCCCTTCTCGAAATCTAGTCTTCGCTTTCCTTCCCCGTAGAGTTCCTTCCTGCAGGTCTGGAGCCCATTTCTCTCTCGCTGCGCAATATCCTTCAATATCTTTCTATCGCCATCGTCCAAAAACGCAGTGTCTCCATCCATCTTGCCAACCGCCTCATGCACTTCCATGAACGACCATGACATGCCAACCAGAACGTCCCGATAGGTCAACCACCGCATACCGATCCATAGCATCCATTCCGCAAACGCAGCAGACTCGGCATTGCCAAGTGCAACGGCGTCGTTGAGAGTTTCTGGCATGGGCAACCCCGCGTGCTTGCACATGCTCAACCCGAGCTCAACGATACCGAGTGCTCCGCCAGAATCGGTGCGCCGGACTTCTTCCATGCCGGCTACACCTGGCCCTTCGACGTCAAAGCCGGTTTGCGCTCGGAGGACACGGATCAAAGCGGAACCGTAGATATCTGCTGCGCGAACGGGGACCGAGGGGAGCGATTCTAGGAGAGCGGTGGACGCGAACCACAAGGGCAAAAAGTTCCGGAGGTTTAATGAGGTAACGTCGACAGGAAGCTCGTCGTCGATGTTAGGGCTTACGTTCTCATGTAGAAGATATGCAGATTCTGGTAACGATCGGCAATCCGAAAGGACGGGGTAGTGATCCAGAAGGTTCGAGCTCTCCAGTTCCATGGCTGCTGAGTCTGGGGAAGTTCGCTTAGTGAAATCGAAATATACCTGCGGATCTGGCGATGGGGTCTGTGTCGGCGCTCCGAGCCCATCGATCCAGGCTTTTACGATCTCGACTTCGCTCTGCGTGAAACTGCCAAACATGCGACCCTCCCATGACAGCTCTCTAACTAGCCTACTCTTGTCACTATTTCCCTTGATGACCCAAGGCTTGCAGTTGCCCAAGTCATGCAGAAAGTCCTTCTGCCAGGCGGGATCCGCAAATGCACACGGTTCAAGCCAATCCACGAGTGAGTGGCGGCCAATTTTCAAACGACTGTTACAGTGAATCTTGTGCGCGACTGCGCTCTTCGCGGTAAAGATGTCAACTAATGCTGCCTCGGTCTCGGACCTCGGGAAAGGCTCGGTGTCGCCGCTCTTCGCCTTGAGGGATGGACTTTCTGGAGTAGTGGGTAGGCCTTCAGCGAGGATGTATCCGGCCTGTACGCGCCTCCACGCGATTTCTGCAGCCTTTTGCCCCTCGGTCTGTTCTACCATGTCGATGTAGCTGACCACTGTTTCCATGGCCATGGCAGCGTGCCCGGTGTCGGCATTATCGATGCAGATGTGAAGTTCGAAATAGTAGGCATTGAGTCGCACCTCACGAAGTTCTTTGATGGTTTTTAGCAGATGCAGAGGCAAACTCTCGTATGCCATGTTGAAACCGAGTGCTTCGGGGAGGAAGTCGTGCGCAAACAGGGAGATGAGCAGTTGGGCCACGGCCGCTCTCCAGCAACGCGCTTCGTTGAGCTCGTGGCGTGGGTGGATGAAGTCTTCAGAATCGGCGGCAGGAAGTTTGGCGTCGATAGCGTCCATCAGCTCGCGATAGACGTGTACGTGGTTCTTTGCGAGGTCTCCGTCTCCGAGCTCTTCCGACATGACTTGCCAGGCATTCTTGGTGATGCTGCGAAGTCTGAAGGGCGTGCTGATCTTGTTGATATGCCCGAGCCAAGCGCCATCCACGTATTTGACCGGCGCAGCTTGCTTGAGCCACCACTTGGCCTCATTCTTGTCGGCGAACATCTCGCGCGGTCCTCCGGCTTTGCGGCGTGCAACATAGTCTTCATACCGAGATTGAACATGGTCATCTTTGGCTTTCAGAAACTTCTTGAGCTCCTCGTGGGAGAAGCTGTGCAGACGGAGAATGGTATCGCCTGGGTCTTTCAAGGCATCCGTGATGGTAGCCGATAGGAGAGAGAGGAGTAGCTCGCGACACTGGGGGAGGATGTCGGCATGGTGTTCGAGGTTATGTAGTTTATGGTAGAGTAGTTTGAGCCGTTGCATCTCCTTTTTCGCCGTCGCGTCTTCCTCGACCATGGGCATCATGACTGCTTCATCATGAACAGGCGATGGCTTGACGTCGCCGAAGCCAGCTATGGTCGGGCTGGGCGGGATCTCGACATCTTTCCTTCTTGATCGGCCTCTGGCCAAACGATTCCGGACATTATTGTAGGCAACTAGCGCCAGGAACGAGACAAGCACCGCTATGGTGGTCTGCAAGATAAACATGGTAACGGAACTGTGGATGGAGGCAACAAGGAAGGTTGCATTCTCAATTTGAGTAGGGCCTTTCGGCGGCGATCGTTGTAGTACAAAGGGCAATTGCGATGACGATTGCTACCGGTCATGGCCGCCGTTGGACGTAGCGCATCTGGGCACGGCCAAATCACGTGGACAAGTGCATCCCGAGGTCGGCCGTAGTGGAAGCGAATCGGGTCCGTCCAATCAGGCGTTGGTTCCTGAGACCCTGCATTTCGCCAACGGGCGCTAGCGGCTCTCGGTGCCATCATCGGCACGTCACCGTGACCACGACATGTCCAACTGTCAGGTTGCGTGATTGTGCCTGCTTCATCCATATTGCACCATGGTCGTGCCCGCGGAAGCCTGCACGCTCCAACATGGCCGAGACCACAGCCTACGAGGCGCTCATCCGACACCTGGCTGAGGCCAAGTATGCCTTTGTTTGCCCTTCACCCGAGACCCAAGGCAGAGTGGTCCGAAAACGGAGCGCAGACGCGTCCACTGCAGATGCGAAGACGGCGCACGACTTCTTCGGCTGGAGTTTGCCATGTTCAAGGTGCATCGCTCCTGCCTTGACGCATTGGGTAGGCTAACGGGAAGAATAGAGATGCGTTGAGGAATATCCTACCCGATTCTCTTATGGAGAGATTGTGCAAAACCAACATCATCACCGCGAGCCATGACCGCTACCGCGCCACAATCCGCGTATCCAACTTCTATCTCCCTACCCTTCCAAAGGACGGCCCAAATACTGCCCCGCTCTACTATGTCCACTCGGCTTTTCCAGCAGCTTCAGATGCCGTCTTCTTCGGACCGGACACGTATCTGTTCGTATCATGGCTGCAGACAGCAGTGCGCCACCTCCCCAACCCGCCAAGCTCCGTCGTAGACGTATGTTGTGGCTCGGGCGCAGGTGCGATACATATGGCGAGAACGTATGCCGAGGCGAAAGTGCTAGGATTGGATCTCAATCCACGTGCTCTCTCCCTAGGTCGCGTGAACGCTCAAGTCGCCGGCGTCACGGTCGATTTCCACGAATCCAACCTATATGCTTCAGTGCCTCGGAATTTCACAGCTTCGGGCATCGACGTCATTGTTAGCAACCCACCGTATATTGCCTCATCTACCGATGACCGAGATTTACCTATATACGCCGACGGTGGCGCCGAATTCGGACTGGACATGTCTCTGAGGATTGCAGAAGAGGGTGTCAAGATGCTGTCGCCCGAGGGCGTCATTATGTTGTACACAGGAGTCGCGATACCTACTGCCAACCCTGGGTACGATGCCCTTCTGGACAAGCTGCAAGGCGTAGAGGGCGCGGAGCTAGTCGAATATACAATTCTGCATCCAGATATGTGGTCAGAAGAGATTGGGCAGGGTGCCTACGCCGACGTGTGCAGGATACAAGCCGTGGGCGCTTTAATAAGGAAGCGGAGATAAGAGCCGACTTAGGCTGGTGGTTATAACATGGTCCATCATAGGCACGTCCACATCAGCGCTCACATCTCTACTTTTCCGTGCTATATTCCGGAATGACTTGAACGCTAACGCGTCACGAAAACGATGTCGCGTTTTGTCGCTCTCCGCAACCGCTCACTGCAGGTGATTCTTCCTGACGTCCCCCAAGTACGCAGCTCGCAATAGCACAGAGACGAGGCCACAACAATCAGCACCTCCAATTAAGATAAGACACTAGCAAGAGACAGAAACAAAGTATATACAAAGATGAACGTCCCATTACCTCCCGCACCCTCACATATACGCGTACGGATCTGTCTTCGGCATCTCCTGCCATCTCCTGATCGCCATTCCACCCAACTCTGTCGGCGTCTTAGGTGTCAAGCGGCCCGGGAGTAGGACCAGCCTTATCCTCGGTTCTTGGTGCCGTTGGCGTGGCATAGCTCACGTACCTGCTTTGCGGGTAGAGTTCAGAAGAGCGTCTGGGCTCGTTGGGCGTAGCACGATTGCCGTTATCCGAGTTGGTGCTTGGCTTGGGAAAAGGAAAAGCGGCACTGCGCTCGTCTCCAAAGCCGCTTGACCTGGCATTGTAGATGCTTGGAGAGACAATAGGTTCTCCTGGGTCGACGAAAGGGTTTTTGGACGTACTGGGTTCGCCTGGATACGAGTCTTGTTCGCCCAATTTGCGTGCATTCGTCGGGAGGCCAATTTGCGAGTCCTCTTTCCCCAGCAGATCGGCTGTTCTGCGTTCCACAAGCGCCGGACGTTGTCTGGGAGCGGGCGCAGGAGTCGAGTCGAAGCCGAAAGTTTGGATGGTATCTGTCCTTTTCGCATTCAACGCCCTGGCTTTCTCGGAAAACGCGACGTTGCCATGCTCTCCACGACTGTTCCTTGCGAGCCTTCTCTCGAGAATGACCCTTGCAACCAACAAGCCAGTAGCACCCATTTGCACCAAAAGGGTAAGGTTCAAAAGCCCCACCATGAGGGGAGCAATGAGAATAGCGTCGACCAGGCATAGCGAGATAGCGCGGAGATCCTCGAAACCTTCTATAAAAGAGATCATGCCAAAAGCGAGGGTTAGTTGAATTAGTAGGTTCGCGATGATATGGATCTTGTGAGGGCCTTTTACGGCGGCGATCTGGTTCTTGAACAAAAAGGCCGAAGGCGGCGGAATGGGAATGGCGGTGCGCAAGCGCACGAAGCTCAAGACGACAGAAGGAACAATGAATAGGAGCGCAATGAGGCCGAGTACCTATCGATCGTCAGGGCATACTCGTAACAAGTGGCGATAGGGCGTACACTGTGGGCACTTCGGAAATGTGCTGCTGATCCTTTGCCGACGATACCAAGGATGATACCAAGAATAGCGAGGGGTGTGAAGAAGCCAAGCAGAACGATCATGCGCCACCTCTTCATCTTTGCATCGTCGATGGGTTGGCCGATCATATCGGAGAACCGCCAGATTGCACCCAGTGCAAGGTAGGCCGGAAGCGCAAAGAAGAAGGCCAACGTGGAAAAGAGTACTAGTTCGATTAGTCTCCAGATTTCGAAGATGCAATGAGAGAGGCCTACCATGAAGAGCTGTGATGGTAGCAAAAGGCTTAAGTTTGAGCCCATTGATCGTCACCGCCTGGTCAGCAAGGTTGACCGTGAACATGTTGCCTTGGTTCATGACGGTAATGGGATCCTTCGGCAACGCAGCAAGTGTGGAGTTATCCAGTGGCACCGAACCTGTCAGGTTTCCTCTTTTCAAAACTGGCCCTTGCGAGACGCCCAGCGCGAGAGCAGCAAGTCCACCAAGGCCTGAACACGTGATAGTATCCAGGCCTGACTGGGCGATGCCTTCCAATGTCCTATCATCTATAGCAGGAATGACGCCGTCGGCGCGACGAGTCAAACTACGATAGGGTACTACCACGATCAGCGTGGGATAACAGGGAAAGACATGGAAGCTCACCTACTCCGCTAGCACCAAGGCTTCGCTTGGCCGGCGGTGCGCCAGAGTTGTTTTTCCCCATGTTGAACACCTGAGAGATCAGAAGAACCCCTTCACCCGACAAGCCACGCATAAAAGCGACAACGGAGCCATTCAAAGAATCGTTAAATGTCGTCGGAGGAAGCGGAGGGAGGTTTGCCGCCAGCTCTTTCGGAAAGTCGCCACTGATGACTTTCTGGAAGCCACCGGCCTCCGACAGAGCGCTGACGCTACCTTCTACCAAGCCTCTCGCAGCGCCTTCAGCTGCTTTGGGGATATCCACATTACCGGCGAGACCTCCGGCCTGCGAAGTTAATGAGTCCCCGATGGCTTTTATGCCCCCATTTTGAAGCAAGCTGGTCACCAGATTCTTGGTAAACTGCTCAGAAATGAGCTCCATCTGATCGCCACCACTGTTAGCCTGAGGAGCAGGAGCTGTGCTGCTGTTGTTGCCAGTGCCTAAGCCCGCTGCGATACCTTCACCAATGCCTTTTCCGGCTCCAGACGCTAGCGAAACAAGACTTGAACTGTTGAGGTCGAAACTGGCTCCGCCGCCATTCGGAAGAAGCATACTCAAGTTGGATGACTCCAAAAACGACTGGCTCAGACCTAGCGTAAAGTTGCGCACGACCCCAGGGACGTCCATCTGCGCCGGGTCAATGGCTGCTTGTCGTTTGGCCACGGCTCCGGTTGTTCCGCCCTTGGTCAGCCCCAGCCCTCTGCTGGCCCCCTGACCAAGTCCTTCACCTGCTGCTGCTGCTATTTGCGGTACCTGCGCCATAATATCACCGGCCCCATTCATTTGCGTGAGCAAGCTGCTGGCAATGGGACCCGCAACGCCGAGTCCAACATTTTTGGAAATAGCCGTGATGTCACTGCTGTTCGTTGGCGTAAACCGCTGCTGCGTGAGATTGAGACCACTCGCACTGGCTTGGCCGATGCCTTCTGCCAGTGCAAATGCCACCATACCAACTGGTATATTTGAACCACCCCCACCCAGAAGCGGTGCCAGCTGAGAACTCAATCCGCTTCCAAGGTTCTGGGCAATCTCGTTGAACCCAGTTGGCTGTTGTCCACTCGCTGCGGCAACCTTTGTTGCGATAGCCTTGGACTCGTCCGGGGTAGTTAGGTTGAGGCCGTTCTCTGCACCCATACTGCAACGCGTCAGTTGAAGTTTCTGGAAACGACGTTACGTCACTTACCCAAGGCCGATACCGAGAAAGTAAGCAGGAGTCGCAAGCCCACCTACAATATCTCCGGTGATACCTGATAGTGCTTGCTGGAACAGATCGCCCAAGCTGGTCGCATTCCCGGCTCCGCCGAATATGCCCTTCAATCCAGATAATAGTCCACCAAGTACACCGTCGTTTTGTCCATCGCCGAGCGCACGATCCTGAAGCTGTCTCGTATGTCGACTTGGTGCTTCGCTCGTTTTCACGCGCGCCACCTCTGCCATCAAGCTCTTCCCGAAGTCTTTCAGCCTGTCGCTCTCCAAGCCATCTCCATAGCTCAACGAGGCCTTCGCAATCGTCTCGGTCAAGTCCAATATCGCATGATGCAAGCGCGGATCTTCATACAAGGCATCGATCGTTTCCGGTGAGAGAATGCTGTCAAGTGCGTGTGGCGGTCGCGCCCGGCTACCCGCCAACCATTCGGTGAACCAGAGTCCGAGGGAAACATAGAGAAGGAAAGTAATTGTTAAAAGCGCAAACGGCAGGTGCCAGCCCGCCTTCGAAGAGAACACCATGCTGGGGAGATGCTGACACAATCACGGACCGCCACCGACGACAGCGGCGAGGTGCACACGGGCAGTCATATAGTCGGGGCATTGGGCCATGGGTTTACCGCCAGGCCATGTGTTTACGAAACATGCTAGGTGTCGCGCATGCTGGGGCAGGAGAGCGCATCTCCAGATCGTTGCTATCCGTTTTTAGACGTGCCTCGGGCCGCCCGTGCTTGATGCCTCAGCGTAGACGCTGTGTAGATGGGATACGTCTACTCGCCCTTTTCCAGCCTTTACCTATTTTAGCCTAGCATAATCCGCCCTGCCTCCACCTGTGTGACTTTATTTGTCTCCAGATCGAAAGCGGAGGTCCCTTGTTCGGCGTCAAATGGTAGACACACGCGATCTCGCATGGACCGAGGTTCTGTTTTGTGCCCTCGCTCAGCAAGCAGTACATGTGCCATGCAATTTCGGCAGATTGTTTGGTGCTGGCATAGGGACGGATGAGCGAGTCAACGGACGCGGCGACGCCAAGGAATGAATTGCGCTAGGAAAATTCCACGCGCTAACGAATCAGCCGCAAGAGCAGAGCCGCATGAGGTGGATCGCCAGACCGGGTCCCTGCAGGTTTCGTAAGGTACCTGGTCTATATAATGCCTTTCTGGAATAGTGGCGCGTGCAGAGCATGATGCGACGGGCGTGAAACAAGATGAATAGGCTAAATATGGAGGGTAAAGGGAGGCAGCGAGGGAGAAGAGGAGTGGGTTGGGATTTTCTCGCGATGGCAGTTTGGAAGGGGGGGGTATGCAACTCGCGGAAGCAACCATCTTCGAAGGAGATATAAGGTTTCGGGTAGAGATATAGTATATTTCTACACTTCTGCCTGGAGGCATAACTACAGTTTTACTATACTCTTTAAAGCAAATATAAAGATTATAAAAGCTCTCTAACAATACTAGTAGTAAACGCATTAAGCGTTGCCAACCTGTAAGTCGACTGAACAAAGCGGCGAACTTTTGATCAAGGTGCGATGGTGGTCGGCACGCGCTGACCGGGGGCTGCGGTGGCTAAGATCGTCGTAATCCAGGCTTCGGGCCGCTCCTTACCAATCGTCCGAGATTTTGTCATTAACGCGTCGCCAACGCGTACGTGAAAACTTGTTTTGCGTAGTTTTCTTGCGTTTGACGATTGTATCGCACATCCTGGAGTAACACATCCTCCCATTTCGACAAGGGACCACAACATGCCTTTATTGGAAGAATTGGATTACTAGATACAGTACACGCCCGGTCGGGCTGCCAATAGACAATAGGACCCACAGCCAGCAGACATCAGCGCAACCGGCCCATCTGCGATAACACGACGCCGTGAAGCTCATCAGAGGCCGACCACCCAAGCCGATGTTCAACTCGTTCCAGAGCAGCTGGGCTTTCTATTCCGCGAACATGCCCTTGACATTGACACCACCCTCCGGACCCGCAAACGCCACCATCTTCTTGATCGCATCGATATCGGCCGTCGTCACCAAATGGCCGCCTGCCTTCATTTCTTCCATCATCCCGGCTACGCGGTTCCGCCGCTTTTCTCGCAGTTTCTCAATCACCCTCTCTTTATCCTTTACCGTCCAATAGTTCCACCACTTTTCCTTCGCATGTCGAATCGCCATGGCCTCTTCACTATTGTCATTCTCCAGCGTCACCTGGTTGGCGAGCAGGCGGAGGTGATATGTGGACATGCGCGCCCCGGGGGCGCATGGGTATATCTCCAAGTAGTCGCGATAGCGATATGCGAGGATGTCATTGCCGGGTATCCTCATCTCGGCATCCAGGTCCGCCTTGAGCTTTTCCTTCCGAACTAGTTCCATGCGCGCCTGCTTCTCCTGCTCGGCTTGGAAAGCGTTCCATGCCGTCACCCGGCGCTCATAGTCAAGCTGTTCGTGTGACTTGGGTGGAGGCAGAGGTTGAGGTGTCGCTCGGTCGTATGCCTGGGAGCTGCTCGTTTGTGGATTGCCAACCACTGTATCACTAACCCCGGGGTAAGTCGCACCCTGTACGTTCTGCGGACTGACCGTCGACTGCTTGCCCGTACCCTTATCCTGACTACGCTGCCCGTTCATTCGCTCTGTATGTTCCGCGGTAAGCTGCTCTGCGCGCACTTGGCCACGCGGATTCAACTGGCGTGTGAGTGGACTCGAGAGGTTCCCGGGCAAGTAGAGTTTTGGAGGGTGCTCTTCGTGGTATCTTTGCGTCTCTGCCGCGAATGCAGCGTACGGGTTGATGGTGCCCTTTCGCTGCTGAGGTTGTGCCTGCGGCGAACTGGCGCCATTCTGCTGGCCAGCGGCCGTTGGAGATACCATGCTGACATTAGGAATATGTGTACTGAAGGAGGACTGGTAGTGCGGCGGATTGAAAGGTGGGTGAGGGTACTTCTGTTGCTGGACTTGTCGCGCTGGTTGTCCAGCCTGGGAAGGAACGCTCTGGTTCCTTCCATTTCCGTGATCGCCTCCCGACATTGTCTTGGCCGGAGTGCTCTGTGGACTATTGTATATGCTAGTCGCCCCAAACGGCTGAATTTCTCCGCATGTGATTCCGGGATGGGGTGTCGTGTTGCCGTTAACCACGGAGCTGTCGTTGCCGGCAATATTGTAAAAGAAGTCGCCATTCATCTTCGAGATACGCTGAGGCATATGACTCTGTACCAGGTTCCACCGGCTCTGCTGGAGATTCTCTTGCGCGGACCCGGGTATAGGCGACGAGGGTGTAGGAGGTGCGTTCAGTGGGGTTGTATAGGGCGAACGCGGCGCTGTAGGCGGCTGAGGTGTCGGCGATCTATATCTACGAAGATCAGTCAACGCCGTCTCTGTCATTCATGTTCATAGTGGGTTAACGCAACGTACCTTAACCGTGGGTCGACCACCGCAGCCGATGGCGGATGAACAAAGCTGGTGTTGATGGTTTGCTCCGCTTCTTGCGACCCTCCACCCTCCACCCCATCACCACCTTCGTCCCGTCCGCGTATTTCCCGTCCCATCTTCAGCAGTGCCTCTTTCGGATCCGATAGGTCCATCTTCGAGAGCCTCTCCTTGTGCGCAGCGCAATTCCTCCACCTCACCAACGGCTGCCACCCTGAATCGGCAAAGTTGACCATGGAAGCGAAGTCCCCAACATTGTTCTGGTCTTTGAACTGTCGCAACAGAGGCGGCAGTCCGTGTGCGGGGTTCACTTCAACAGCTTCTTTGTCGAGCTGTGTATTGACTGCAGCAATCAGAGAGCGCATATTGCTGGAGTACTCATTTACATCGCGGGAAGGGGAGGAGCGAGGAGACGAGAATGGGAGCGCGGTGCGCATAGCGTCGCCCATGCTCATTCTCGGGTGAGCCATGGGAGGCAATCGAGGTAGGCGTGCTATCCGGCGCCGTATTATGTATCGAGGTAAGAGAAGGCGGGTTGAGGACGGGGCCGAAGAGCGGGGGCGCGATGTTATTATAGCAATATGAGTAGCATCTGTTGTGGAAAGTTTCTTCGGATTGAGCGATGAAAGTGAATGGGGTCCGGGCACAGTGCACATGCCTAACATCCACATCTAGCAACAGCGACCAGCCTTCGATAAACTAAAGCCGGAGGCTGAATGTTTCCCATGTTACCCCAAAGCTCGCAATACAGGTGTGGGAGGAACTTGCTGAGAGAGACCAAGGCCGCCGTAAGACTCACATTGGCGGCCTTTGTAAAAGCGCATCCTAGGGAAACAAAGTTTGGTTCCAGTAGCTGGTGGAGGACCAGCCGCCTGTAGAGACTCTGGCGAGTGTGAGGAGGGCGATTGCAAGGAAAAGTCGTCCAAAAAGCGATCATAGTTCTGCGCGTCCCGATTTTCCATCTGAACCACTGTTGAGGCGGACAACAGCGAAATATCTGAAGATACCCACAACGGTGCAAGATAACTATTTCTTTCTGCGACGTTTATCTGCCAAGAGAGGAGTGGAAATGCCCAGCCCCAGCCGACCATGCACCTAGCATGTTCATCATGCCTAGGTGCGCTTACGCGCTCGCATACATGGTGTCAGAGTGCCAAGTTTTCCGTGGTGAAAGACATGTGCATTTATCATCTGCGTAAGTGAGAGTCGGGAATTGCATACTATCATTCTACTGACCAAAGTATAAGTTGCTACGCTTCGGTTTCACTAGGACGCTCCGTCTACTTTAAGACATAAACGGATATACAGCGTTCCTGGGCAAATGAGACAAACACTCGAGGCACTGGATTGAACCGGGGATATGGTTAATTGAATGTTACACGATCCTGTTAAACGGACTGTTAAACGCAAGGGGGAGATAAAATCATGCATTCATACCAATATGTATACCGTCTCCATAGAAAGCACTTAAACGGCGTGCAAAAAGACCAAGCACTACATAGATGCCTCCGTCGAACGGTACCTTGCTAAAAGAAAAAAAAATACAACTCATGATCCGAATCGCAAGCCATATATACCGTGATAACGTTATCAGTAATCCTTCGGTTCTCGGACAGTCTCTCTCTGGACCGACGCAGCATTTCGCTGCTAGCTAGCCACGACTTAGACCTCAGAACTCTCGCCGCGCTTCTCGAGCGCCTCCTTCACCTTCGCGAACTTGTTCTCATAGTTCTTGATCTTGTCATAAAGCTGCTTCCGCAGCGCCCGCTCCTCCTTGCAATCGTTTGCCCCGCCCAACTTCTTGTTCTCCATCTGAACTTCGGCCCTATCCCGCTCCTCCTTCCATTCATTGATGTGCATCCGGATGTCGGATGCCGCTTGCTGCAGTTCCTTGCTGGACTTCCTATCAATGGCCCGGGTGATGTTTTGAAGTGCTGAAGGCACGGGAGTGCAGTTCTCCAGTGATGCCAGGGCGGTGGAAGGATTACGAGCCTGGAGGGCCTCGAACTTCTTCGCGTTTGCCCTACCCTTTGCTTCCGCCTTCACTTTTGCCCGTGCCATCATGGGGGCAATGGAGGGAGTCGGAGAGGGGATTAGGAGTTCCAAGTCGGGTCGATGAGCTTGAGGCACCAAGTCGGCATGATGCAGTTGCGGCATCGAACCAATAGGCTGAACTTCCAGATGGGGATGGTATATCTGAGGCTTTAGTCCGGGATGGTGAGCTTCAGGCTGGTGTTTCTTCGCAGCTTGCTCGCGCTGCGTATCGTCATGCTTGCGCTTCTGACCGGGATTAGCTAGCGCTGGCTCGAACGTCGTAGCTTCTAGAGTAGGAAAGTGATGCTGAGGCGTAGCTGCGAACACGGTCTCGGTACACTTCTGCTCCATCAACCGGGTGTGTTCTGCTCGACCCTTCAGTTCTTCGAGAGCTTGTTGGTTTATCTGAGCTTGCAACCACTTGGAGTTCGCTTCCGCCTTAGCTTTCTGCTTCTGCTCCAGCTGGAAGCTTTCGTATTGATGTTGCTCAACGTCTTCCTGCAGCCTCTTCTGCTGCTCCTGAAGCACGGCCTGCTGCTGCTCAACACGCGCCTGGTAGAGCTGATTCGAAAGCCCAGAGGTAACGTTCTCAGTCAAATTATCATGTCCATTCTGGCTGTTCTCGTGTGAGTTCTGCATTCCCAATCCGTGCATGGTCTGAGGCTCGGTATCCGGGGTAGAATGGCCGTCATTGGGAGGTGCTGACAAGGCAAAAGTCGGGCCTTCGTTCAAGATGGCATCCAGTTGCTTTTCGAAATCATCGTTGTCGGTGTTGGTTGGAGTAAACAAAGAGGGCGAAAGCCCAAGTGCATATGAGCGTGCATTCACGCTCCAGGTGTCGCTACCGCCGAGGAACTCATTGCCCATTGCCTGTGCAGAAGCCTCGATACCGTACTGCGTCGTGTCATTGTCAAAGCCATGCCTAGCAATCCACCTATCTACCAGATGAGAGGCCGCGAAGAAGTCTTCATTGGCGAGGAGGACATTCAGATGCTGCTTGAAGCTCTGAGCTTCGGACTGAGGAGCGACAATGGTGGACGAGGACGACCGAAGCGCGAGTTGCCCTGGGGTAGGAGAATCCGGCTGCTGATGCATTGTGTACTCTGAGGCAACACGGGAAGTGTTCGAAGTTTCTTTTTCTCTCTCGGTTGCTACGAGGCTGCGTTGGAGACGTAGGTTGAGGTTGTTGTTCGGGTGTGCGAGCGTGTGGGCGTCCCGAGAACATTTATCTGGGGTGTTTATGAGGGCTCGAGGGGTGGTTAACGAGCTAAAAGTAATGACTTTACTACACGAAAAAAACCGGTATTCGCGGTGAAGGTGAAAATAAGCGGTTGACCAGCGCTCTGCACGCACAATCCTACTGAAACACTTTGCATACCCGACCAGATTGCTGGACGTATCATAATCACTGCACTTCCGAGTGCGACAGCAAGCCAATACAGGTGCCATTTAAGATAAGGGCTGGCTACTGACGTGAAAATTTGCAAGACTGCCCGTGGATAAGAGGGCTTTAATCCACGGTTGACGGGAAGATTCATACTCAAGATAGGTGACTCCTCACCCAAAACGTAGACTATTTTAATATTAATTATTAATAATATACTACTAAAGAGTAGCTAAAAAAGTTATAATATAAAAGTTAAAAAAAAAAGCTTTTAGGAAACTGTTAGTGATAGCTATCGCTTTACTCACTTATATACTCGAGCTGGATAAGAGGGCACTCACCCTATTATACTGTGCATGTATCGCACGAGCAATAGAGACTCTACGGCATTCTTCGATTCACAACTCCCTTTTTATTTCTTATCTATTTGTCTTCAACTAGAGCGATAGACTCGCTAGTAATAGGGACTGTAGGATGACCTAGCTCTTAATTTCGACGACGATGGTTGAAGACGTGCGAACCGTGTGCGATACACGTGTGAACCGTGGGAAATCGTGCGCTCAACAACAAAAGCCCACTGTTGGGCCGCCGGTACCAGGCACTGTACGTGACCTAGCTCTACGGAATCCTCTCTAGGCGATGATGATACACGTGCGCGAGGCAACCGTACTAGTAGAAGTTAATAGATTTAATAAAATAGTATTATTAAGGTTATAGCCTAAAAATATAAACTATAATTAATAGTAAAAAAGGGTATATAGAGACTACTTTACTATATATATAAAATTTTTTATCTATCTACTATACTTACACTTATTTATATCCTCTATCTCTATTTTTATAATTATTATACTATTTAATAATAATAATTATTTTAAATATAGCTATACTGCTGTTTTACCTAAAAAGATAATATATTAATAAATAGTTTTATAAATTTTATACTAATACCCTATTTAACTTAGGGCTTTTTAAAAAAAGTAAAAAATAGTAAATTAAAAATAATTTTTATAAATATATATATTTAGTTAAGCTTACTGTTAATAGTAATAATTTTAAACTATAAATTTAGTTTTTTATACTAGTTTAGCTGCTGTACTACTATTTAAAATTAAAATTTAATATAAGTAAGTAAATAACTACCTCTTCTTTATAATAAATAACTAATTTTAATAAAACTTCTAGTATAATATATTAAGAATAAACTACTTAGAATTAAAAAGCTTTTTAAAAAAAACTATATTTGTATATTAATTGAATAAAAAGTGTGGCTATAATAGCTCGGGGCGACTAAAAGGGGTTTTAAAAAAGGAGGAGTATATATATGCCTTTATTTAAAAAAAACTATAAAAGATATTTTATAAAAGATCTATAAAACTTTTTTTATTATAAAATACTAATAGAAGAGGAAAAAGTATATTTTAATTTTTAAAGGGGGTAAAATATTTTAAAAAATAATCTACTATAATCTATAATTAGTATATTAGATATAGATCGCAATATTACTATATAGATTATTATAGGAAAATCATTCTAGCTCTACGGAACAGTATACTGCTTCAGGACCCTATCGTAGATAATCTTTTGCTGAGGTAAGGATATGCAATCCGAAGACTGCATACTTCTAGTGGCCTGTGATTATAGAGCAGAGCAGTGCGAGTCGAATTTAGAAAGGGAATCACTAATATGAGCGTTTGAACAGCAATATACTGGCGCGTTTTACAACGACGAAGTTTTTTTGAACACGCTAACTCCACCGGCAAATCTAGAAGGTAGGGATGCGTTATTCCAGGATGTACTTAACAAAGGACGATCCTATCAAAAAGATAAGCTCTTCACAGCGTTGCAAACAGGCTTCGATTATAATTAGAGTGAAGAAAATAAAAACTAGGTATCCAGTGCCCATCGGCTTCAACTAATGGAGCCATCGACCGTTCATCAACACTGCAATACAACATGCTACGTTCGTACCCAACAATGCCAGGAATATCCTTCATGAATATCCACAGCACATACCCATGTGGTAAGCAGGCCATGAGTCTCTAAGTCTCCTTGGCAGGGCTCTCAACCTTAATGGCGGTCTTCTTCGCAAACGGCATCTTGCGTTTTGTCTGGGTCGGCTCCGGTGAAGGCTCGTCATCTTCGCCCAGGTCAGTGAGCTCCGACTCTGTATCCGACATCCTGGTAGAACTTCCACCCTCCAAATACTTGTCTTTCCTAGTCGTCTTGGCCATGATGTCGCTGTTGTTGTCGTCCTCGTGATCTGAGCTGATCCCAGCCATGGCGGTGTCGGCCTCCGTAGGCGCAGGGGCCAGGTCGACTGTGTCGCGAGGATCTTTACCATCCTCCAAAGCCCTAGCAATGAGGTGAATTTGTGAGACTTTGGCGTCAACTTGATTTTCCTTGCACCAGCGAATGCAGTCGGTGAAGATGCCGCTCTGCTCGTCACTCGGAAGCTTGATCAAATCCTTGAACAAATCCAGAACAGGGTAGTCACAGGTGCCAGAGAGTTCTTCGTCTGAGTGACGGATGGTATCAGTCGCTTGCTCGTCGTTGGCTTTCTCGAAGTAGTCGGTGACCTTCACCTTCCACTCCTCTCCGTGCGCGCGGATAAAGGTCTTGACAGATTTGTTGCAATGAACGCTGCAAGTGTTGCGCTTATACCCATCGGGGTTGACTACGCGATGCTCGTTGATAACACTGGCAATCCAGTTGGGACCACCTCGGGCATAGAGTCGCACGGCGACAATGGGGCGCGCAGTCGAATTGTAGAAGAAGACAATCAGTTCGACGTCGGTCAGAGGTACAAGCGGAAGCTTAGTGTTTGCGGGGGGCAACTTCGCCTTCAGATCATGCTTGTCCTTCTTATAGAGAACAGTGCGACTGCCTGGTGTAGTGGGCGTGCGGGGGACTACTAGGGCTGAACTCGGAGCGTCTGATGGAGTAACTGGTGCAGGAGCGTCGGCTGAAGATGATGCGAAGCTGGACGAATTTGCACTCTGCGGGAAAGTCGCGGAGGTGCCAGACGCAGGCCTGCTGGGAAACGCAAGGGTGGTGCCCGTTAGAGCGGCCTGTATGGACCAGTCAATCATTACGTGCAGCAAAAATTAGCATATACGTACCGTTGACGGCGTGGGCAAGTTGCCGGACGCTTCAGTGCCACCGTCCAACCTCAGGTTGTCAATTGCTACAGTCAACTTCGGTGCCTGTCGCTTGGCGCGAAGGCCCTCAACGAGCGCTCGAAGCTGAGCATTCTCCTGTTCGAGCGTCTTCACACGGGTTCTCAGGGCACCCACGTGATCGTAAAGTGTCTGGTTCGAAGTGGTTGCACGGATAATATCCTGGTGCATCTTCTCGAGCGCGCCGAAGAGAGCACTGTTGATCTCGGTCTGGTCGGGTGTGTCCTCCGGAGAACCTGCTTTTCATCAGTCTGGCAGTCTTTGCATGATACATCCTGGGACAACACAGCGTAGATTGCGACCTGGAGCTTTCGCCAACAATAGGCGCAAAAAGGACGACCTACCTGAAGCCGTCGATTCAAGCGGCGCGTCGTGATTCTGCCAAAGATCCTCCATTATAGGCGAGTTATGCTGATGGTTTGAGTTGTTTGTGGTGTGAGCGAGCTTTGTGTTGGTAAACCGGCTAGCCTTCGCGCGCATTCCCAAGTTGGTTGCCGGGGCGTCGAAGGTCAACACCGGCAAATAAACCTTGGAAACGGGGAGAAAGAGTGGACCCAATGGCTGCTGGCAAAGTCTCACCGATTCAATTGCCCCGGCTTGGTCTTGCTCGAAGGTTGTCTTTCGAGCATCCGTACTCAATGCCCTCGTGAAGCCCCTATCGTTTGGAGGCGATAGTATCTGTGAGTTTACAAAGTCAATAGAGGTCCTCGGGATACACATAAATGGACTATACGCCGGGGTCAGGGCTGAGGATCCGGCTGGTACGCCACACCGTGTTCGGGGGCATATTGCTTTGGATGGCTCCATAGTCATGCCGGGTAGCGTTACGGTTCAGGAAAATCAAAAATATATCCCTCATCTTGTTCTTTGTATAATAAGACACAGCCTCAAAGCGGGATGGACGTCATCCCTGACCTGATTGAAGGCACCGCAACCTAGCCGAACAGTAACAGGTTCATAGCCTAATCGGATGTAACTCGTTTCTTGGAGTATATGTGTGCACCACATCCGGAAATAATATGAAGGGGAGTACTTACACGAACACGCTTGCGCGTAGGTTGTTTAGAGGCCGCGGACCGCAGGGCGCTCACCGGCACCGCCACGGCGTTACGGACCGCTTGGTGTCGTGTGCTGCAGAATGCAGCACATTGCGAGATGCTCAGAAGCGTTGCAGCAGCTTCGAAATCCGCTTGTGTATGTACGGACTCTAATGGAGTACCGGACTTCGAGGACGAAGGAACCACGGTCGTGTGGGCCGGCTTTGGTGGCGGGTTTTCACTGGAGGCCAACCACGACGTAACGACAATTTCCTCGTGCGAAGGCATGCTTCTAATGCTGTAAAACGTCTTCCGAAGTACTATGATACAACAAGAAGCTGGACGCGGCGAGTGGAAGAAGGAGAGAGGGATTGAGGTTAGGGAAGTGATCCTAAGTAGCGAGTGAGCGGCAGAGTTTTACCCAGCGCCGGACCCCCGCAAACGCTTTGATCACTTCCAGCGGATGGTGAAGGTGACAACCGAGTGAGTCAGCGTGGGTGCCTGAAGGGTACCTAGCACATCACCCGACACCCGTAGTTACAGTAGCGTCTTTATGACAATGAGGGCACATGCAACTATTGCGCACACAATATCAGTAATTCCTCCATATTATGATAGCATGTTTAACTCAGGCGTACACACAATGTCAAGCATGCCAGCCACAGATGTTGGTTATGCAACTGCACCCTAGCTCTTCCAGGATCCATGAAGCAACAGAAGATGCGATTTAGGGAAGGGCAGGGAGCGATGGTTTCATCACCTAACGTAAGTATCGGCATCTCTAGCGTGAAGCTAGCATCATTCCGGGTAGGCATGATTGGGTCGGATATGAGAGGCAATAGCGAACGGTTTTGAGGCTCAATCGAGCATGCAAACGCCCGCGTATTCATTCACGTTCACAATGATCGGCATCTGCTGACGCTCAATGTGCGAGCAGGACTTGCATCAATACGATTTTTGGCGTTTCGAAGCGATACGAACGAGACCAGAAGCTATTCACATGCCTGCTTTGCGCTGTCCGAAGCTCAAGGCTATCGAGAAGTAATAAGTACGTCTAGGTCTCGATCGAGGACTACGAACGCAGTGGGAAAACCCTGCTAGGTGCTAACCAGTTTACGCAATGATCAAAAGCTGAGTGCTCGAGGCTGTTCCTTAAGACATCTGCAGCCTATTTACACAGCACTCCGGCACCGCCCATCTATCACCTTCGACCAGGAAACAAACATCCTCGTCGTTCATATTCTCACCGGCCCTTTTTTATTGCCAGCCCTTGAACCACGGACAATACTATGTCTTTCAGACTCCCACCAAACACCGCACTCCTCTGCATCTTGACTCCAAATTCCCTCCTCGTCCAGCTCTCAATCTCGATTGCACCCAAACTATCAATACCCAGATCCACGACGCTCTTCGTGTCATCGACATGTTCCAATTGCAGTAATACCTTCAGCTTATCTACGAATGCCGTACGCACAATCCGGAAAACCGCATCCGCGGCCGCAGAGGGAGAATGAGGATTGTTGGATTTGAAGGCGGTAGCGAGCTGATCGCGAAGGGAAACCTGAAGTGTTGCGCTGGCCGAAGATGGGCCATTATGTACCGAGCTGCCTTTGCGTATGTTCTTGAACATCGGCTCCGCCGTAAAGGGCAACTTGTCTTCCAACCCTCCTTCCAGATCTTTCAGCCCGGTGACGATTTCGGGTACTACTCCTGGATTGGGCTGACTTGCGAGCACCGCTTCCGCGAAGATCTGATGCAGATCCCTTTCGGAAATAGGGTACGCTCCTTTTCGCACATCCTCGTTGATCAAACGTACAGTGCCAGTACTTTCCTGCCTTGCGATGTAGCCAATCCCAACAACAGTGCCGAGATGCACGACCGACGCCGGAAGCCCGAGAGTACGACGATACCGAACGAGAGAAGCCATGAAGGCGTTTCCCGCATTGTAGTTTGCCTGGCCGGGGTTGCCAATAATGTACGAGAGACTCGAGGTCAGGATGAAGAAATCAAGGGCTTCTTTGGAGAGCGCGTTATGCAGGTTCAGGCTTCCTTTTGCCTTGACATCCGCCACTGCGCGGAACTTGTCGTATGTCATAGTAGGAAAGACACCGTCCTTGAAGACTGTCGCTAGATGTATGACGCCGCCGAGAGGTGGGAGTGCCGTGACGCTTCCCACATTTTGAGCTTTGATCATACTGACGAGATCCTCAACAGACTCTTCGTTAGTGATATCCGCAGAATGCAGTCTGATTGTGATGCCATAATCGAACATCTCTTGAGCCCATTCGGCTACTTTGTCTGTGTTCCGGCTGACCATCACGATAAACTTGGCTCCACTGCTAGCCATCCACTCGCAGATTGAGCGAGCGATTTCGCTGCTGCCAATTATGAGATATGTCTTGGTTGCATTGAACTGAACCGCCTGGGTAGCTCTTCGAACCGGAAGTTTGATATTGGCAGGCTTGGTCCAGTTCAGGATCGTCGACGGAGGCTGATCCGGATGTGTCACGATATGCTGCGGGTGGATGCTCGGCTCTTTCTCGATTTCGGCGCTGTCGGAGGTGGCAAAGTCGAGCTGCAGAACAGCATTATCTTCCAGGAATTCCAAAGACTGGCTCAGAGTACCCCTCCCTTCGTTCTTCAGCGATGCATTCTCGCGGAAGACTGCACTGTGGTCTTTGAATATGATTAGACGACCCTTCATTGCCACCTTGATCCTTTCGAACAATTGTTTCTCCGCCGATCGACGCGAAAGGTTGATAACAGTCGAGGCATGGGAAGGCACCTTTCGACGAATGGATACCTCCAAAGCGCTGTGGTGGATAAAAATCGCTTCATTCGAGCTGGCGTCAGCCACCCCAGTAAGAATGATAACGGTCTTGCTTCGCCTTTCAGCCTCATCCTTGATTCGAGATATCCACATATCATCGGAACATATGACTACCAAGCTTCCGCTGCCATGGCATGAGTCGACCACTGCACGAGCCACAATAGTTGCCACGGCGGTTTTGAAGAACGTCGGAGAGGGTGACCCTGGCAAAGCAGAACGTAGGGTCAGATGATCACTGACATGTGCCAATGAGCTGATCTTCTCCAGTGCCACTAGAAAAAGCTTGCCTTCATCATCTTTACCGATTCCGAGATGAACAAAGCCTAGATCCTTGATCTTGAACGCATACAGCGTGCAGTAAATTACTAAAAGAGGCTTGCGGGGTCCATCGCCTGGTGGACGTGATTTCACAAAGTAGGCTTCTTCTAGTGTGTACTGTCCCGAATTCTTTCGTATAAGCTGGAGTGCATCCTTGCTACAGTCCGCTTTGCGGAAAATTCCACGATGTTGAGAATTGTATCGGTCGTTCATCGGAGCGACGCGATTGATGACCGGTACGTAGGTGACGCCGGCCTCATTCGAGACCTCAGGGTAAGACAGAGCATAACCAGATGAGTTCTCTACCGGCGGTTCTCTAGAGATGTGCCAACGGAACATTGCGCCAGCCAAATACTGCGCGGTAATGGCTGCAGGATCATCAATGTCAACGATATCGAGTCGGAGCTGTCGCAGTTCATGTCTGACAGATCTAGCCAGTCCGACGGTCATATTCGCATGCACTTCATCGAGATGTTTGGGAGCTCTGATGCCGGTGGTCACCCATAAAATATCAGTTGCCTCGGCAAAGAGCCGCTGAAGGGCAGCCCATTTCCGTGTAGACAAGTTTAGGAACACTGGTCCATCGAGTTCGACAAGGGATAAAATTGCGTACGGAATGTCTGCGACTTCATCGACATTTTCCAGTGATGGAATGGCGATGATTTCTTGGAAGACGGGCGATAACAGCTTGTCAAGCTCCTCGGCAAGGTTTCTAGTATCACCAACAATCATCAGTATTTCGTTGCTCGCTTTGAAAGTTGCTGAGGATGACTTCGATCTTCTCTCGCTACCACCGTCTGCTGAGAAGAGGCTGTCCCTGGGCGAACCGCCTAGGGTCGTACCCAAAATAGCAGCTTTTAAAGCGCCGTTGTCGATATCATCCCACGGTGCCGAATCAACAGCCTCCCAACCGACCTCCGAATACATCTTAACGTCATCTGCGGCAGTAGTGAGGCGAAATGATTGCAACATGAGACCATCAAGCTGTACCGCTACACCAACACCAGCGCAATGAAGCATACCGCTTGACTCTCTTTCGCCTATACTGATTGCCTGGAAACGTAATGTTTGAAAATGTGGCGGTCCACTGAGCTCAGAGAGCTCTCGACATCGCTCAGGAAAGACTGTAAGTCTTCTAATTCGAGAGGGTACAGCCATATCCGGCAGCGCAGAATCCCCCGGGAAGTGTGCTGCAATATTTCCACCCTGAAACAAGCCATCAAGAACGGCAGGATGAATCACAAGCTCACTGGGTGTAAGCGCTATCTCGCCAGTGGCGAAGTTCATCTTTCGCTCGGCGGAGATGATGTTTCGGAAGGATCCTTGGTAGCCGAGACCTTGGAAGGTGGCATTGTGGTAAAAGGTATCCGCTCTAACATTAGCGAGGTCCCTGGGTGTGTCGAGAAGTTCCGGGTACGTCCTATCAGTGTCTTCTCCGTGGTTGGCGCAGATTGACCCTCGCGCTGCCGTAATCAAATCACCAACCGCTTGGTCCGTACAGAAGTCGATGGCGAAAGAGCCAGTAGTGGTATGGGAGGTCTCGTCGAGGTCGCAAATGGTCAAGACTGTCTCAACCCTTGTGTATTCGCTGAAGAAAACGATTGGCTGCAGAAAAGTAAGGTCCGTTATGTCGACAGAGGCCACGGTCCGACCTCTTCTTTTGCTTTGCACAGCAGCCACTACCATAGCGACGTACGCCGCAGCTGGAAGCACGATGGTCCCTTGAATTTTGTGATCCAAGAGCCATGGACTCTGCTTAGGGTTCAAAAACTGCCGCCATTTGGCTTCGTGACTGCCGCATAGGTGGACTTCTGAACCAAGCAACTCACTTGGTGGGGTAGTCGACTGAAGCTGCTTGCGCATATATCTGTTGTGCCACCAGTACTCTTTGTCGTGATCCCAGCGGTATGTTGGCAGATCCTTCACCAATATAGGTGGCTTTCCGCCGGAGAGCTTCCGGTCAAGGCTGGCCATGTCAACGGCCTCGCGTCCAAAGTGAGTCCATATAAGACCAAGAGCTTCCGAAAAACACTGTACCGCGTCTGACCCTCGTCGGAGCAAGCCCATGTACATAGACGTGCTGTCGCTCATTCCAGCCACAGTTCGTCGAACGACGCTTTCGAGAACTGGATGTGGACCAATTTCTAGGATCAAGTCTGGCATTGCCATTCTATCGATTGCCGCAGTGACTGCATCTTTGAACAAAACTGGCTGGCACATATTCTTGACCCAGTAGTCTGCATTGGCCGAAGGTCCTTGTGTGCCCGGTGACACAGAGGAGTACCACGTGGGAAGTCCATCCTTCACTATTGCCGGAACAGTTTCCGTTCCCTCAAGCGACTTCCTGTAAGGCCCGCTACAAACCACCATATGGCGAGAATGATACGCCGTCGTGAGGGGTAAACGTTTTGTAATGACCCTGCGTTCTTCTAGACTAACCTCGGCTTCTTCAATAGCATCAGCATCACCTGATAAGGTAACGTCAGAAGGACTGTTGATGGCTGCAACTTCCATTCGGCCAGCAAATGTTGGAAGGTTGCAAAGGACAGCAGCGTCCCTCGCCGGCATAGATGCTGCGAGCATGGCTCCTTCTTTGCCCTTGTTACTTGCGCGGCTAGAATGTAGCCCTCGATAGTATGCGTTTCGAATAGCATCTTCAGCGCTTATGACCCCCGCGGCAAAAGCTGCTGCAACCTCGCCAGATGAATGCCCGATTACTGCCTTCATTGTGATTCCGGCAATTTCCAACAAGCGCACCAGCAAGATCTGGATAGCGATCGTTAACGGCTGACACATAGTAGTCTCACTAACCCGAGAATGAATATCTTCTCGAAGGAGCTCATCCTTGAATTTCCAGGACGGTCTATCTCCAGAAGGCAATGTAGCCAGAGCTTCGTCAAGGTTGTCAATAATACTGCGAGCATAAGACGAAGCTTCGATGAACTGCTTTCCCATTGCAGCGTACTGTGCTCCTTGGCCTGTAAAGATAGCCAATATGTGGGGCTTCTTGGAATGGGTACTTCGAACGATAGTGTTTGAGTGTGTTGCTGCTGTTCCGGTGGAATTGGCCTTAAAATAACCAATCGTCTCGGTGAGACGATTTGTAAGCTCAGTGTGGTCTCTAGCGGCAACGGAACAACGATAATCCAACTGTGAACGTTTGTACTGAAGAGTCCACGCGAGATCTCGCGAAGGGACTTGTTCTCGCTTTTGCTGCGTGTAAGCAAGGTGAGCTTCGAGCATAGATATAAGAGCCTCTGGAGAACTCGCAGAGAAAGTGAAAGGCGTGAATGCAGAGGTGTTGTCAGATGCGAGTGGGTTCGAACTCGCACAATGCGAGGAGCCAGTGTAGAGACTCTCCAGGATTACGTGGACGTTGGTGCCTCCAAAACCTGCAGGTATCGATTAGAGACGTATAATCCAAAGGATATCAAAGATCAGTGACCTACCGAAGCTGTTCACCGATACCCGACGCGGGATATGGTCGGGTAAACTCGGCCATGGCCGAGGCTCAGTCGGAATTCTCAAATGTTTCGCTCGAGCTGCGACCTTCGGAGACGTGTGGTTGAAGTGCAGGTTGGGTGGTATGACTCCATGCCGTAGAGCGAGAGAAGCGCGTAAGATACCTGCTACGCCCGCGGTGCCCTCTGTGTGACCGATGATAGTCTTGATCGATCCAATATACAATAAACCGTCTTCATCCTGCTGCTCTTCGGGGGGAAAGAACGCCCTCTCCACAGCTTCGGCTTCTGTCGGGTCGCCAACGCGCGTGCCAGTTCCTATGTAGAAGTTAGCCGATACGCTTCAAATTTACCTGTACTCAATAGTTACATATCCTATGTTAGTAGACTTTAATCATATTGTGGCTTGTTATGACAAAGTTATGATCATCACTTACCATGAGCTTCGAAGTACTGCGGCCGAGACAATGGAAGAGACGGACTGAGACCAGCCTTCTCATAGGTCCTGCGGATCAGCTTTGCTTGAGCCTCCGCACTCGGCGCTGTCAGAGTACGAGAACGCCCATCGTGATTGGTCTCAGTGTGCCGTATCACGCACTCGACAATGTCGCCATCTTTGATAGCAAGATCCAAGCGTTTCAGGCACAGGACACCAATCCCCTCTCCTCTTCCGTACCCATCAGCCGAATCATCAAACATCTTACTGCGGCCATCTGGACTGAACATGCCCAGCCTTGATCCAGCTTTGAAGACAGTCGGAGCCATGATGAGGTTGGCACCACACGCAAAGGCGACTTGTGAGTCTCCTCGCCGTAGAGACTCGACAGCGAGATGGACAGCCACCATACTAGAAGAGCAAGCGGTATCAATAGCTATGGACGGACCCCGGAAATCGAAAATGTGCGAAATTCGGTTCGCGGTTATGCTTCGAACGGTGCCTGTAGTAAGCATAGGTCCGCTCGCAGCATCGGGATCGGAGACCGCAAGCTCATGGTAGTCGTCAAACATCTGTCCCACAAACACTCCGCTATCGCTCCCTCGAAGATCTTCAAGCGTGAGGCCAGCGGACTCCATCGCCTCATACACGCATTCGAGAAGGAGCCGCTGTTGCGGGTCCATACTCTCCGCCTCCAAGGGCGATATCCCGAAGAAGTGCGGGTCGAATTGGCGAATATTCTCCTCTAGCCAGTACGCAGCCTTGACCTTGATTCCATTGTGCTGGCCATCGGCTCGATGGAGGCCCTCCCAGCGGAATCTATCGGGAGGTACGTCTTTCACGAGGTCCGGCGGATCCAGAAGAGACTTCCATAACTTGGATGCACTAGAGATTCCTCCTGGCAAGCGACATCCGGTTCCAATGATGGCGATCGGAGGTGGTGGATCGGAAAACATATGTGCAAGAGTTGATACGATCACTCTCGGTGGTGGAGCACTTCGCCCAAGCTGCCGCCAACGGAGATGTCAAGAACTCGAGGTACCTCATCCAGTAAATGTGATCGTAGCACGCTATAAGCTGACAGCCCGGAGGCGCTATTTCACTGCAGGCCAAGGTGAGAAACTTGTACGTAGTGCGCCACCGGTCAGTGCTCGGGTTTACCCGCCCAAGCTGACTGTGTTGAGCAATATGATGTTGAATATCCTATAAGATCGACCCGTCCTGATGCAAACACTCACCTATTCCCACTTCGTACATTTGTGTTTGTAGCAAACGCTAATTCGGGTAATAGTACCCAGCGTTGCAATCAAGGGAATTCCATGATGCGGATAGGTTCGAGTGAATAGCCAGCATACTCGAGCTGTGAACAGTCTCCCTGGGCCGAGAGTGTCGCGGAGAAACTGTCGTGGAGTTCTATAATAGGCGTTAGACGCATTTTCAACCAATAGTGCGTTGAACTCTATTGTAGCAACGCCACCCGATTCCACAAATTGCGACCGTGCCTGGTAGACCGGACGCCATCTAGCGAACAAAGTAGTTTATTAAGTAGCAAGTCGTACAAAAGGAGCTCCGGAGATCGGTCTTTTCAATATAAGTGAGATGAGTATCGCGATAGTGACGATGAGAGGGTGTAGTGCCTGATTCATGGGCACCTGGGCACGCGTGACACAGCGTTAACGCTAGAGAAGAACGCTAACCGCATATAGTAAAACCCGCGCTTACCGCCAAGTTGCTGCCCCCTTAGCTTCAGCGGTAGCGAAAGTTAATTTTTTGCAGCGTACTATTGAACTGCGTAATACTATTAAAACACTTATAAAAATAACAATTCTAGATTTTCTTTTACTATTTTTAAACTATTTTAAAATAAATTAAAAAAACTAAAAAGTTTTTAAAGTTTTTTTATTACTATTATCTACACTATTATAGGAGGGGTTTTTTTTTTAAAAAAAAATTAAGCCTTTTATATTAAGGCTATCTAGCTATTTAAGAAAAGTATTTTATTTTTTTAAATAAACTAGAACTAACTCTTTAACTTCCTAACTAGGTTATTATATTACTAAATAGTTAAATTAAATATTAATCTAATACCTAATTAGGTCTAGTTCGCTATACTAGGCCTATTTAGGAATAGATGTTTATTTTATCTAACTTTAGATAGTAATTTTTAGCCTAAAATCTCGCTTATACTTTTAGATATAATATATTTTATATAAAAATTTTAGCTTCCTATAGTCTTATATTAATTTCTTAATAGTATTTTATATTTTTAAAAATTTTATATTTTACTATATAAAGTAGGCGCGTTTAAAGAACACTATAATAAGAAAAGGAATTAAACCCCTAATACGTAGAAGAGACCTTAAAAATTAAAAAATTTTAGTATTTTTAGGTATATGCCTACTGTGCTACCCCGCTATTATAGGAGGTAATAAAAAAACTATTTAAAAAAAATATTTTTTTAATTAGTATAACTTATTAATTAGTAAGCCTAAAAAATATAAAAAAGTACTATTTTAAAAAAAAATTAATAAATTTTAGTCGTTTTTTTTTAAAACGACTTACTATAGTAGTAGTAGATATTTAAGAAATTCTATTTAGGTAAATTCGAACTTAGAAGCATATAGAAGTACGTATATAAAAATATAATTAAAGAATATATTAAGTACTAATAGGCCTAATATATTAAAATACTAAAAAGTTACTAAATTATTTTTTATTTATTTTTTTCTAAATACTTAAGAGCGAGAATTCCTTTTCCCTAGTTATAATTTAAAAAAAAATCTTTAAGGACTTTAAAAATAATAGTATTAAGTAAAATTTAATACTAATTTAATTTAAATAAAAATTAAATATTAAAGTTATAAATTTAAGTTTATTTTAATTTAATTAGGATTTAGAAGTATAAAATTTTAGTACTAAGTTTTATTTAATTTATAATATTATTTTTTATTATACTACTCTCTCTTTTTAATTATATTATAAATAGATAGTATCTTTATAGTTTTATAAATAATAGTTATTACCTTATATTTAACTATTAAGTTAATCTATTTTTATATATTATAGATAGTATTAAAAAGCTACTATATATTTATTTATAATTATAGTCTTCTAAATATTCCCTCTATCTACTTTATAAATATATAAATATTTATCCGCGGCTTTATAAAGCCCGCGAAGTACACTAAGTAATATAAATATTTTCTAATACTTAGTTATATATATATACGCTTATATAACTTAAACTTATATTTACTTTTTTTTTCTTATTAACGTGTAGTAATTAGTATACCTATTTTATATTTTATTATCTACTACCGCTAGTAGTAAGTTACTTAGAATAATTTAATAGCTACTACTATATTATAGGAGAGTGAGGAAAATAAGACTAATTAAAAAAATACCTTTTTAAAAATAATATAACTTTTTAATTAATAAGTCTAAGAGTATAAAAAATAGAGTATTAAAAAGAAGAACTAGCGTATATAATTTACCTACTTAGAGACTACTTACTAAGTAGTTTAGAAGTAATTAAAAGTTAGTAAAATTAAAACTTTTTTAAAATCCTATTTAAAGCTATTATAGCTTTTTATTTAAGATATAAAATTAGTTTATTTTTCTATATATAATAACAGAGACTATACTATATTAATATATTAATATATTAATATATTAATAAAATAATTATTAATAAAAGTTAAATTTTTAAAATTTTAATAATAAACTAGTAAATAATATATTACGAGTACTTGGTATAGGACTTCTAAGATTCTATAAGTATTTTATAATAGCTAGAAAGTAATAAAATATAATTATTAGTAACTTTTTATAATTTTATATTCTACTATTTAAAAATAGCTCTGTAATAGCCTCTATAGTTTCTAAATTTAATTCTATATCTAAATTAGTTTTTTATTTTATATAATCCTATATATTTCTTATATAGGCTAAATTAGTGTTATAGGCGTATAAAGGTATACACATACTCCTCCTTGTTTAAAACCCCTTTTAGTCACCCCGAGCCACTACAGCCATACTATTTGTTCGATTAGTATACAAATATATATATATAAATATAGGCTAAATTTTTATTATTAATATAACTATATGTATAAAGACATGCACATACTCCTCCTTTTTTAAAATCCCTTTTAGTCGTCCCGAGCTACCACAGCTACACTATTTGTTCGATTAATATATAAATATATAACTATATTATTAGATTACTAATATATAATAAAAATCTAGTTACGTGATCTATACTAGGCGTAAAAGAGTATAGTTAAATTTTTATTTAAATATATTTACGAACTAAAAAGTTATAGGAACCTAAAAAAGGGATTTAAAAAACTCTCTTATTTAGGTAATTTTAACTTATTATATGTAATTAATAAGTAGTAAGTAAAATACTTATAGAATTTTCTGTTATTGTTACTTTATAATAGTATTATTTACGTATTTTTAGGCTTATTAATTAATTTAATATATATTTTTTTAAAAAGATATCTTTTTTAATTAGTTTTTTTTTTCATCCCCCTGTAAATACCTATTACAGGGGGGTGTAATAACAAACGAGTAATTAATAATGATTAGTTTTTAAAAGTTTAATAATTCTATAAGTATTATATTTAAAAATTTAAATATATTTGTATATTAATTAAACAAAAGGGTGTGGCTGTAGTGGCTGTATAGGCAACTAAAAGGGGTTTTAAAAAAGGAGAAGTATATGCATACCTTTATTTAAAAAATTTATAATAAAGTTAATTTATAAAAAAAGTTATAATATATAGTATAATAAAGTCTAATTAGGCTTAGCGTATTTATAGCCTTAGTTATATAGTCTTAAACTTAAGACCTTTTTTTAATTAACTTTACGTATTTATAACTTTTTAACTAGTATATAGAATTAGCTATAAAATATATAAATATTATTATTTTATACTTTTTCGACACATTAAGTATAAAGGTATATATATACTCCTCTTTTTTTAAAACCCCTTTTAGTCGTCCCGAACTACTACAACCACACTATTTGTTTAATTAGTATATAAATATATTATTATTTTATATATATTACTTACATAAACGTTTATAGTATAGATTAATAATATCTTACTAAAATTATTTTATATTTTATTATAATAAAAAAATAGTAAAAACTTAGAAATTGTATTATATATCTTACGTAACTAAGATTTTATATAACATTAAATATAATATTAAATATTTTAGTTATAATTAATAGTTAATAATATATTATTATTATTAGATAATATATACTAAAAATTTAACTAATCTAGTTAGGTAATAATAAATATTAGCTCTTTAGTGTTTTATATAGTCTAAAATATTAGATAATAATTATTTACTTATCTTTCCTATATAAGAAATTATAAGACTTTAAATTTATATAAATTTAAAAAGTTTTTTAGTTATTACTAATATAATATCGTAGTAAATTAAAAAATTATTTTATTTTTAAACTTATTATATAGTTTTACTTTTATTTCGTATTTTAAATTTTTTAAAAATACGTTAAATATATAGTATTTTAAATAACGTCTAAATTCTCTAAATTAAGGTTTTATATTCCAAATTTAAATTACGAAATATTTAAATAAGAAATCATAATTAAAACGTTTTAAATAAATATTTTATAGTAATTATTAATATATATATATTTTATAGCTAATTCTATACACTAGTTAAAAAGTTATAAATACGTAGAGTTAAGTAAAAAAAAGTCTTAAGTTTAAGACTATATAACTAAGGCTATAAATACGCTAAGCCTAATTAGGCTTTATTATACTATATATTATAACTTTTTCTATAAGTAAACTTTGTTTTAAATTTTTAAATATAATACTTATAAAGTTATTAAATTGTTAAAAACTAATTGTTATTAATTACTCTTTTTTTATATTTATATTTGTATTTGTATACTAATCGAACAAATAGTGTGGCTGTGGTGGCTGTGTAGGCGACCAAAAGGGGTTTCAAAAAAAGAGGAGTATATGTATGCCTTCATAAACTCTTTTTTTATTATACCCCTCTATATACCTATACGCTGTCTATTATTTTAAGTATAAAGTCTATCTTTTATCTTTTTATTATTATTTTTTATATAACTTATCTATAAGCTATCACAGCTTAGTATTTTATAGTATAATTAAACTAGTATTTTTAATATATAATATATAAATATACTATACTAGTAAATATAGTTTAATATTTTGCCCTACTATTATTACTATTTTATACTTATCTTTTTTAGCTTTAGTAAGTAAATAGTTAGGCTGGCAAATAGGTTAGGGTTACACAGACCACTTGTGGTCGCACAGATTAAAGAATAATAAACTGTTTTTTAAACAGTATATACTAACTTTTAAATATAATTAATTATATAATAAAATAATAATATAATGTTTAGCGTATATACTGAAGTTAAATTATAAATAAAAAAAAGTTTTTATTATTAAATATTACGTAGTTTAAAGTCTAAACGATGTATAAGACTAAATTTTAAATTACGTAGTATTTAATAATATAAATTATATATTTGATAATTTATAATTTAACTTTAGCCTATACGCTAATAATCAAGATATTATATTATTATATAATTAATTATATTTAAAAACTTAGTATATACGGTTTAAAAAACACTTTAATATTCTTTAGTCTATGCGATCCCAAGTGGTCTGTGTTACCCTAACCCATTTACCAGCGTATAAATAGTACGCAGTGTTATAATATTTCTTTTTTAATATAATAAAAACTCTTATAGTATTAACTTTAGTAACTTTATTAATATATATTTATATACTTAAAAGATAGTTTAAAACTGTCTTTAATACTTATATATATATATTATTATTAGTTATACTGTTATAAATAGATATATAAGACTTAGTTATAGTCTTATTTTTAAATATTATTATAATACGTAAAGTTACTATTAGTATACCTATAATAAACGTTAGCTAAATCTATTTTATAAACTATTAAAAATAAATACTATATTAGTATCTATGTTAGTACTTACGTTAATATACTAAATCTTATTATATAACTTTAATAATATAATAAAGCAGGGGTATTATAGCGTTACTAGTACTATAGTACTACTTAGCCTAAAAAAAAGTAATAGTAACTATAGACCTATACTAGTATACTAAACTTTAATACGCTAAGTTATATATTAAGTTATATACTAAGCTATATATTAAGTTATATACTCAGTCTATAAGTTTAAGTACTATACTAACATAAAATAAAAATATTTTTTATAATTTTTATATACGTTTATTTTTTTACTAGATGTAGGAAAATAACTTTTTTAGCCTATACCTTTTTAGACTAGTGTCTTAACCCTATACTTTATCTCCTTTTATATAATACTATAGATAGTTTTTTATTTATATAATTTTAAACTCTTTTTATATAAAGTCGGTTTTTTTTATATATTATTACTTTTTTACTTATTAAGTCTTTTACTATTAGAATTAGTGCGTTTACTATAGTAATTATATAGTATTTAATTAATTATATATATTTTCTTCCGCGATAATATAGTATAAGTAATAATAGTATAAAGTAATTACTTAAATTTAATATATTACAGGGGGGTGAAATGGAAAAAGCGTAATTAAAAAAGTTACCTTTTTTAAAGTTATATAACTTTTTAATTAGTAAGCTAAAAAATACAAAAAAAAATAGGGTTTTAAAGAGAAAGACTAGTAGATTCTATTTACCCTGTTAGGGGCTGCTTACTAAGGGGTTCAGGGGTAAAAAAAAATTAGTGAATATAGAGAATTTTTAGGACCCTACTTTAGGCTATTATAACTTTTTATTTAAGGTATAAAATTAGCTTATTTTTATATATATAATAATAGATACTAAGTTATACTAATATAATAAACATTTTTATATATTTATATATTAAATATATAATTATATATAAAAGTTACTTTTTCAAATTTTTAATAATAAACTAGTAAATAATAAATTACTAGTACTTAGTATAGTAGCCTTTAGCTTCTATAACTACCTTATAACGGTTAGGCAGAGATAAAATACAGTTATTAATAACTTCTTATAGTATATTCTACTACTCTTTATTAATAACTCTTTTAAAGGCCTCTATACTATTTAAACTATTTCCTACACCTAAATTAGCCTTTTTATTTTTAACTAGCCCTGATTTTAATAAACCCTATATATTTTCTATAGGGGCTAAATCAGGACTATAGGCTGGGTAAAGAAATAGTTTAATTTTGTTATTTTTAAACTAAGTTAAAACGTTCTTAGTTTTATGAATAGGGACGTTATCTTATTAAAATTGCCAACCTAAATTAATATTAATATAAAGATTATAATTATAATATAATATAATAATATATATATATATATATTATTATACTATTAAAAAAAGGGGTAAAAAAGTATTATAAAACTTACCCCTTTTTATATAGGGTTTAAGCTTAGGTATAAGGACTTTATTTATATAGTCCTTACTAGTATAAGAAGTAGAAGAATTAGGTATTTTAATAAATACTAAATTACTTCTACCTCCTACCTAAATTGTACCCTAAACTTGTAGGGTAATATCGTGGCCTATAAAATAATTAATATAATTAATATTAAAAAACTAAAACCATAACTTAAAAATATATAAAAAGTTATATATTTTAATATTTTAAAATATTAAAATAACTTATTTTGTAATTAGCTAACAGCCAGTTCTCTTCCAACTCTATTATTACCCCTTTTTCTATAATATTCCCTTCTAGCTTTACCCCTTTGTATTGCTGACTTATCAGAAAATATTATTTTATTTAGTTTTATATTTTTTATATTTTTTAATTGTTCTTTAGCGTATTTTACTCTTTTTTTAGCGTTTTCTTTGTTAATTATTGGTTTTTTTTTACTTATATTAATAGAGTAGTCCTCTTCTTTTAAAAAAAATTGTAAAGTCCTTTTTGTAATATTAAGACTATTTTCTATTAATCTTCTTTTATTTTCTTTTTTAGGACTTCTAGTTAAGTCCCTATTAATAACTCTTTTATCTCTTTAAGTTAACTTTTTTATGCCACTATGTTTAACCTTTTTTATATTATTATTATTATTATCTTTTTTATTATTTTTATCTTTAATACGCCTTATAGCGTTATAAATAGTACTTAGTAATTTATTTAAAGTAGTAGCAATTAAAGTGGGTGAATTATTTACTTTTAAAAGAAGATTTACTTTATATTTGAGTTTTAAGAATATTGGCTCTATTTTAAGGAAATAGGAGTCTAAGTTTATAAAAGTTAAAAGATATTATAATATACTATAATATTAATAATATATCACGTGATTAGTAATTATATAAGCCTTAGCAATATTTTTATAATTAATATAATTTTATTATTAGATTACTAATATACTTCGAAAATCTAGTTACGTGACCTATACTAGGCCTAAAAGGGTATAGTTAAAATTTTAGTTAAATATATTCACTAACTAAAAAGTTATAGGAACCTAAAGAAGGGGTTAAAAAAATTACTAGGTTTAGGTAATTTTAGTTATTTACGTAGGCTTAGTAAGTAGTAACTAAAATAGTAATTAAAATCTCCTTAACTTTCTCTTTAAAACGGTATTATTCGCGTATTTTTAGCTTTATTATTTAATTTTATATAATTTTTTAAAAAAGATAACTTTTTTAATTACGCTTTTTCCATTTCACCCCCCTGTAATTGTATTAACTATATTCTAATATATTTTTTATAAATAAAAAAATAATAGTATTATAAAACTCTAATATTACGTTTTAATATAAGATATAAAACATAGATATTAAAAGTATATTTTTAAACTTTTATATCTAATTTTATTAGTAAGTGTTTATTATATTTTTTAAGTTTTTTTACTACTAATAGTCAAATAGTTTATAATACTTATTTATTCTCTTTATAGCTTACTTTTAATAATATTTTATATAATATATTTGTACTATATTTATATTTTTATGTAAAACTATACTCTTAACTATTATTTTTTAATATTTTAATTTAAGAAATACGTGTATTATATGTACTAAAATAATATGTATAATTTAAAAAATTTATTATTATATTTATATTTTAACTAATTACTAACTATTAGTATAGATTTTTAATTTTACTGAACAAAAATTCTACGTTGTTTTTTTTACTTTATAAACTTAGAAGGCTATAGATAGAAAAAAAAGTTTAAATTTTTTTTATTAGTTCTAAATTAAGTAGTAGAGAATCTATTTATTATAATTTAAGTTATATAGATTAGTAAAATAGCTATTTTAACTCTAAAACTACTATTTATATATTATTCTTTTTTAAACTAGCTAAGTTATAATTTAAAATAAGTAGAGAATATTATAAATAGATTAAATACTATAGTAAAAAGTAATTTTTTTTTAGTACTAGAAAGGGTAAGCGTATTTATAGTAATTTAAAGGACTAGCTTTTATCTATATTAGAGTTAAAAGAGGATAAGTTAATAAAAAAGGTTAAAGTAGTAATACGGTTATTTCTTTTTTAATTTTTTTTATATAATTAAAAATTAATAACTTATTTCTACTATTTAATCTTTTATTTCTATTTTTATATTTTTTTTAGTTTTTTAGGAGGTTCTACTAAATGTAAATATTAGTTATAATATTTTTTTAAAATTTAAAACTAAGTATTAAATAAAATTTAGATTATACCTAATCTATTTTATTTAGTATTTAAAGTATTATAATATAGTTTACTAGCTAGAATTTTATTAAATTTTTATTTCTCTATACTATTAATAGAGATGTTTAGGGACTTTAATATTCTTTTTATTTAAATAATAAATTTTATAGGTTTTTATATAAAAGGTTTAAAATAAATATATTATAAATTCTTAATCCTAAAAGTAATTTAAGTTAGTAAAAATATTTTACTAGTTTTAAACTTTTAAAAAAACTTTTTTACTTATTAGCTAACTTTTAACTAGAATAAAATATTATTGGATTTTTAGTATTTAAGTATATTATATTATTAATATTTTAGTCTACTAGTTTTTTTTTTTTTTTTTTTTTTTTTTTTTTAATAAATATTTTTTTTATTTTTTTTTTTTTTTTTTTTTTTAATTTTATATATATTTTTTTTTTTTTTTAAATTAAAAAAAAAATTTTTTTATTATTATTATTTTTTTAAATAAAAAAAAATTTTATTTTATTTTTTTTTTTTAATTTTATTATATTATTAATTTTTTTTTTTTTTTTTTTTTTTTTTTTTTTTTTTTTTTTTTAAATAAAGCTACACTTTTAGCGTAGTACCTATATTTTTTTTTTAAAAAAAACTATTAGTTACTATAGGGGTTCCTATAAAACGAGTCTATAATAATCTAAATATAATAATAAAAAATATAGTACGTGGTTATATATTAATGTATTACGCTAAAGACGTATTTATTATACTTAATTATAATAAGTTAAAATAGCGTCGCGTACTTAATTACCTATAATAAGTTAATATATAATATCTTTTAATCTAGTACTAGACGTCTATTTATTAAAAAAAAAAGAGGTAGTATATTTATAGTATACTATAGAGTATTAATATACGCCGGCGCCCCTACTACTATATATATACGCATATATAGAATAATAAAAAAGTATAATAAAATAGTCTACTACGCTAGGTAACTGTATTAGATATCTTTATAGATATTATATATATTATATTTTATATACTATATACTATACACCGTATATTATATTATAATATAGATAAATAACTTTATAAAAGTAATATTTATAGTACTTTTTACACGACTAAATATATTTTTATATTAAATATATTTTTACTAAAAATTTTTAAAACATTTTAAAATACTATAGTAAGTCTTAACCTAGGTAGGTAACTAGATAGTATAAAATAAATAGTAAAAGTAATTATCCTAAACTACGCCTTTATAGAGGGAATAGTCTTTATAAAATAAATAAATAAATAAATATTATATTTATACGGTTATAGCTACAGTAATAGTAATTATTATTAATTTATATAATAGGCTATATTACTAATAGTAACCTAAACTATATTTAAAAATAAAAGTAGTAGCTCCTAACTATACTAAATAATTAGAATAATTTTAATTATACTAAGTTTAAGAATAAGGTAGTATAGTACGTAAATATAGCTATTTTAATAATAGTAGATTAGCTATAAAACGCGAAAGAGCTAGCGAGGAGAGTATTAATAATAATAACTAAATAGGCTTAGCCCTAAGAGTAAGAAGGAGGATAAGAAGAAAAAGGAGCTATATATAAAATAGTAAACACGATAGGTAAATATAATAAATATAATAATAATATATAGAGGAGTAAATAAAAAAGCGTTATAAAATACCTATAAGTATAAATAAAATAATATATAATAGTTTAGGTATAAAGAAAATAGATAGTTAGTATTAAAAAAAAAAGTCTTTATCTTATTATAAAAATCTATTAATAAGTACTGTTATAACCTATCGAATCCGACTGTTACGGTTAAGCCTAAGTCTACTAGTTTATAATACTAGTTAATTATAAATTATATCTATTTTTAAATTTACTATATATAGCTTTTTACTAGCTGCTAGACTATATATATATAATTAATAATATTTAATAACTAAATATATTAAAGTGGCGTATTATATCTCTTAAGTCTTATGTTTCGATACCTGGTAATATGTAACACTATATATTTACAACGTAATATATATTGCAGTCTAGTTATATAATAAAAAAGTTAATAAAGTTAACGCTAGATTCTTATATAGCCTATATACTTAGAAAAAATCTAGCTCCGTAAATAGTATAAAATTATTAAATATTTTATTTATATAATCTATATATAGTAACTTTTTATAGTTAAGTATTTTATTATTTTTAATTTTCCTTTAAAGTACTTTTATAGTATCTATCTCCTATTTCTAGTAGCCCTATAAAAAACGTTTTACTAAGATTAGTATTATTTATATATATAGTATTAGAAGGCGTATCTTCTTTAGCGTAAATAATAATATAATAAATAATTATATTAAAGAGCTGTATTTATAACTATATTACCTTATTATACTTTTTATATTTTTTATACTTATCTAGACGCGTCTAAACTAAATTATAAATATATTTATTAAAATTATTTCTAAACTCCTCTAGCTTACTATATATATTAATTTTATAATTAATATCTTTGTAGTTACGTATATAGTATACCTAAAAATAAAAAACTTTCTAAATAATATTTACCTAATTCTTTATAATTAAAGTGTAAAACTTTTAGACTATAATATATTACTGCTCGCTATAACTACTATTTTACTACTACTTATTTTAGACCGTATACTATATTATTTATATATCTTTTTTACAGTACGTAGTAAGTTTATAATAATATTATTAATAAAAGGATTTATATTTATAGTAGTTTAATAAAAGAGAAAAAGTTATAGAGTCTATTTTACTATATATATAAACGGCTAGTATACGACTTAGTACTAAACTTTAATAATAATAATAATTAAAAAAAAAATATAAAAACTATAGGCGATCGTATACTTAATAATAAAAACTTTATCTTAGGCTACTACTAAGGTATAGATAAAAAAGAGTTATAGAGTCTATTTTACTATATAAGCAGCTAGTATACGACTTAGTACTAAACTTTAACGACAACAATAGTTAATATAAAAACTATAGGCGATCGTGCGCTCAACAACAAAAGCCCCACCTTAGGCCGCCGCTAAAGCACGGACGTGTATCTCTTAACTACGATGTGTCTGTCCCCAACCTCATCGTAAGCTATAGTTCGAAATTCTCGAAGTCGCCATAATCTGCATACGCCTCCTCATACAGTTCTCGTGGGCCTTCACCGTGGAACTTCCAGTATTCCTTGCCCTGCTGCACTACACACCGTCCCTCGTCCTCACTCTTGCCTAACGTACTACAAACAACCTTCGCTCGCTTCCCTTCTCCCCACGGCGGAAAGTATAATGGTCCATCCCACGGCCTGCGCCAGTCTCCCACCCAAAATGTCACATTCGTCAATCTGCCACCCTTGTTGTGTTCTCTCATGTATCTGAACATCTCTTCCGCTCCTTCCTTGTCAACGAAAGGTTTCTGAAACTGATCTTCACCACTGCAATAGCCTTTGCCGTGCTCACGCTCCCATAGTCCATGCAATCTGCCGTAGTCATTTGGTTTCTGCCGCCTGCACTCCGACTGAAGACTCATCCACAGCTCCGCAGACCAAAGTTGCGGCAATGATGCAATGGCCTGAAGAGACTCAAGTGGCCATGTGCCATTCCGAGGAACGTTGATGCTGAGGCGTGTGAGGTTGCTTGTCCTATCCGGCAGGATACCGACATCAAAGCCAGTCGTGAACGTCGCACAGTTCAGCTCATCGCACCGGAACTCCAGACTCTGCAAATTCCCGCCCTGAGATGCCAAAACAGTCGAGAGTGTTGTGGAATCCTTCCAACGACCCACCCACTTCAACTCCTCCAGCGAATTGTCCCGTAACCCATCAATAAACCTCTTACTCGTCGTCTCCAACCTCTTCAAACTCTCCATCCGTCCCGGTAACTTCTCAACAACCTCATCACTCGGCTTATAAAGTAACGCCAACTCTTCGATCCCCGTCCAATCCATAGCGTCCAACCATAGCCCGAAATTCGTCTTCATCCTCTGCTTCTCAGGTAACGCACGCCACTGCATCCACGTCCTCCAATGACCCTTCCACAGCCACCTCGCCATCTGCCCAGTCCATTCTCCATCTGGAAACCACCACCACCAATCATGCTTCCAATCGGGATAGTATCGCAGCTTCGGCAGATGCCATGGTTCGCGACCGTGATAGCCCTCACTGCCAAATTCATAGCCCTCGAGTCGTAAGCTCTTCAACGCAGGGTATTTCTCGCCGCCAGCAGGATGGAAAGGGAAGTTCCAGCGCTCTGGCCCTTCGCTGCATCCGAGGCCCGTGACGCGCAGGTCAAGGGCGGTTATGTTGGGGCAGGTTAGGAGCGCGGTGTGCAAGTTCTCCATGGTGGTGAATTGTGGTTTAGAGGTACATTCGTAGGAGCCGCTGTAGCTGCAGGGATCACCGGAGATAGTTGTTTTGATGGTGGTTGGGCATACGTCGTGGGAGGGGTTCCATGGGCGCGCCTGAATGAGGGGTGTCAGGAGGGAGAGGAGGGGCAAGATGGTATTGAGATGCATGTTGGAGTATTTGCTGAATCTGCTGCGATATTGAGTATGGTCGATATTGGCTTGATGTACTGAATATTAGATGTGCTGATAGGTAAAGTGCGACTCAGTTCACGAGTTGATGTGTCCTTTTCGTGGTGTTGGTGGTTGCCTGATTTCCGCCTGTACGCCGCAACCGCGAAGGTTCTCCCTTATCGTCGTTACCGACCTAAATAGATTATGCGACTACCAGTATAAATAATAATATATTAGTTATAATAAAAAGGTGTACTAAATAAGGATATAAAGAGCGACTTTTTACTAAAATAAAAATAATAAGGATAGAGGGGATATATTAGGCGGTAGTAAAAGTAAATACTACCTATAATACTATAAAAGATAGTAATCTATATAAATATTTTATTTAATATTATTCTTTTTATTAATATCTTAACTATAGTTTAAAAGTTAATAATTATATTTAATAATAAATCTACAAAAATAGAAATTATAATAATTTTTATTAATAATAATACTATAAATAACTTACCTAATTACTATAAGTATACGTAGATTATTAATATTATTAATAATAATAAATATTTAGATAAAAGGAGTAAAATTATTAATAAAAATATAATAAACTAAACTAAAAATTATTAAAAAATAATAAAAACTTAAGTTTCTAAAACTATAGTTTAAAATTTTAAAAGAGTAGATTTATAAGTTTACTTATTTTTAGTAAAATTATTTACTTATATAAATAGAAGGAGAATTCTTTTATAAAAATAATTACTAGTTTATTTAAAATTAACTTTTTTCTCTTTCAGTAATTATTATATATATATTTATATATTAATCGAATAAAAAGTATAGCTATAGTGGCTCGGGGCTACACTAGTAAATTTTACTAGTATTAGAATTAGGTTATATTAGCCACTTAGATATGTACGTAAGTAGAAATATTAAAATTATTTTTAAAAAGTATTTACTAACTTTTTAAATATAATTAATTAGATAATAATATAATAATAAAAGTTATTTAGCGTAGTATCTTTAAGAGTTAATTATTAGGTTATATAGTATATATAGTACTTTATTTTCTAATTAGGTAGTTACTAATAGCAACTTTATTATATAAAAAAAATAAAAATAAAAATAAAAGTTGTAGCGTATAGGTTAAAGTTAAATTATAAATTATAAAAATAATAGTTTTATTTATTAGATTCTACACAATTTAAAATATAAAGAAATAATAAATTTAAATTTTAAATTATATAGAATCTAGTAAATAAAACTATTATTTTTATAATTTATAGTTTAACTTTAGTCTATACGCTATAACTTTTCTTATTATAGTATTATCTAATTAATTATATTTAAAAGTTAATAAATACTTTTTAAAAATAACTTTAATGTTCCTGCTTACGTACACACCTAGGTGGCTAATACAACCTAACCCTAACCTAGATTAAATTTACTAGTCTACTCGGGGCGACTAAAAGGGGTTTAAAAAAGAAGGAAATAATTATTAAAAAGTATAGTTATTAGGGCTAAAAGAAAAGAGATAAATTTTTTTTTAAAAAAGTAGACTATAAAGAAGAGGGTTAATAAGTATACTAATACTATATAAATCTAAAATCTCTTAAATATAAATAAGTAATATAAAAATAATAGTAATAGTAAAAAGGTAGATTAATAGTAAATTAATTAAATAAGTATTAACTTTATATATAATTATACGTAATATTAACAAAGCGACTGGCAATTACGAATATCTAGATCGCTCTTAGGCATCAACATTATTAATTAGTCGGCCTCCCAGCGCGGCCCACACGTGACTGGATAATAATTCGTTTCCGGCCTAGCGCCGTCCCCGCGCAGCACCTATACTACCCCCTTCAAGCGCCTATATCTCTACCACCACACGTCGCTAGCCTTAGCCCGTAGGCGCGATAGGGGCCACTTTTGTCGCCTTATATTGGGTAGGGCTACGTCTCCACCAACACTGCATTTTCGGTCTTTTACATGACAACATCACCGACAAGCCATGCAGCTGTGCCTCAACTACACAGGAATCCTATATCTCGCTTCACCCGTACAGGCAGCAACACCAACTCAGGCCGATGTGCTAGCAAGGGTCCAGCCCACTTTTTATTAATAACTAGTTAAACTGTCTGTTTAGCGTTCCACAGTTAGCGCTAACCTATTTACAGAGGATGACCGTTAAAGCTTCGCGCCAGCAATTTACGTGCCACGTTCTCGTGTTTAAGGTGATATGTTCCTGGGTCAAGTCTTGTTACAATACCCGCCTGTATTACCATGCATTCTAAACGACCTAAAGTCGTTCGCATTCGCTTCGCTTGGACCATGGAGTTTCCAGCACGGTAGTTCTATAATCAGCTAATTATATTAGACCTACACGAAGTGAGTGGAGCCACGAGAGCTGTATTGGTCCCATGTATCTGTGTAAAATCCCGCCGTCTCTCTCTGCGCTCCCCCTCCCAGGCTTCGTACTACTCTCGCTCCATCTGAACTTCCGGTAATTCGTTCAGAGCACCATGATCTTGACAGCTCGTTCTACGTGCGCATTGCCGATACTTGAGAACTCGGATAACCTACGCCCATAGGGAGCGCTCTCTACCAAAAGGCGTACGTGGTGCTCTCGCTGACCGTCTTGTGGCTCGCTCGTGTATACAGTCTAGGACCGGCCTACTCGTTCGTCCTACGTACGAACCAGCTCCGCACTCCGTAAATGGCCTTGCGCGGCTTAACATAAACGTAAGAGTGTACGCCATGTGCACAATATTGCACGATTACCCAGCGAGATGTCTCCGGTACCCAAGTACAAAGTGCCGCGGATCGTTCCGTTAGCGTCGAGAGATCGAAAACACAAAGGCGACGCAGGCAGATCCATTACCTATAAGCGTTGCAATTACTGGTTTACTAAGACTATGTTGGCGTTGCGCAGAGACATGCCTTAATCAACCTACCCTGCGACACTATCGGCATCCTCCTTATCCATTCCCGTGTTCATATCTATAGGGAACTTTCTTCTCTGTACTTGTTCGTCTTCCCCTTCACGCTGCCCGACCTGTCTTCCCCCAGCAGCGCCCTCCACCTCCTTCACAGCATCATACCCAAACAACCACGGCTGCACAACCGGACATGTCCATCGACTCGGGAACGCCCTCCCCTCCCACTCCCCACTCTTCCCCATCCACTCCGCAAATACCTTGTCCCTCTCTTCCTGCTCCGGTCCATCCCGCATGTGGAAGTCCTTCCTCTGCTTGAACGTCTCTCTCGCAATAGCCTCGCCTCTCGCCTTCCGCAAGCGCTGGAACAGCTGCAGTTGCGCTGGAAGTTGGGCTTTCGACCTAAAATTGGAGGGCGACGGGGCGAGGAGGAGCCCAAGCACAGCGCCGTCCTCGATGGAGGAATTTGCGCCCTGCGCCAGGTAAGGCAGCATGGGGTGGCACGCGTCGCCGATGAAGACGAGGTTGGATTGCGGGTTTACCCAGGAGGAGAGTTCTTCGCGGTGCATGAGCTTCCATTTAGCGACGTTGTCCACGCACGCGAGGACTTGCGTTAGCCTGTTCGAGTCAAGACTTGCATTTCCATACGATGCAGTAGCATGAAGGTATCTCGGAGAGCGGGAGGCCTTGCTGGACATAGCATGGAGGGGTTCGGGACATACACGGGATCCCAGCCTTCGAAGAGCTTCCTCATCTCCTCCGTGTTCCCTTCTGCACGTGCGACGCCTTCCGCCAAGTGGTCTGGCACCAGGAGCACAACATTGTACATTGTGCCTCCCCGCAAACTGTACGCGACCACGTGCGCATCGGGACCGATCCAGAAGCGCACCCGGGGGTTCTGCACCATCTGCCGCAGCTTCTCATCTTGAATTTGGTCGATGCGGAGCACGATGCGGTAGGCAAGGTCGCCCGTGGGAAGCGGCGCGTCGCGTCGGCCGAGGAACACACTCCGGCAGGTACTCCACAGCCCATCCGCCGCAACCACAAGATCGACCTCCCATATCCGGCCGTCCTCCGCCTTCACTTCTGCTTGCCTCCTCCCCTTGTCCTCTTCTTCTGCACCTTCAGGCACAACGTCAAAGTCAAGGTTGATGACCCTGGCACCGAGGACAACGTCGACGCCGAGCTCTTGTGCACGCTTTACCAAAGCCTGCTGCAGATCCACACGATGGCAATCCGCAAAGGGGGCGCCGTATTTACGCCTGCAGTTGGCGCCGAAAGCCTCTTCGTGAGCGAGGACCTTACCGCGGTAGGAGTAGACGGTGCAGGCGGAGGGCTCGCAAAGGGAAGGGGCGAGCAGGGTGAGGACACCCCACGATTGTAGCAAGCGCGTTGCGTTGGGAGTGAGTTGGAGGCCAGCGCCGATCTAGTGTCGTCAGAATAGCAGATGCGAGACATGCGACAGAGGGACGAGAGATAGGATTTTAGAATGGTTCGTGGCAACACAGGGGAGTAAATGTACTTCGGCGAGTTCACGAGCTGCTTCTAGCACTGTGACAGAGTGGCCGGAGAGCGCGCATTGGATGGCGGCAGCGAGGCCGGAGAGGCCTGCGCCGACTATCGCTATTGACAATTGGGTGGGGTCTGGCATTGGAGATGGGTGGAACTTGTGAGAGGAATTGACGATCAGTGAGCCGGGTGGTGCAGGAGCTTCATGTGGAGCATTAATCAAATGACGAGATGCATGCTAGGTAGGGATATGGCGCCTAGTCAGTAGCATGGCGTAAGTAAACAAGCACCTCATTGCGGTGGTGTATACGCCGATGCAGAGACAATCGGGTGGCCATGGTCTGTGGCAAGCGGGGCACCATCATCGGAGTAGTCTTCGCGGGCCACTACTCACTTGCAAATCTAACCGAAAGAGGCAATGAGCTTGTCATAAGCCAAAAGAATAACATTCACGAAAACTACCCATATGTCAATAAGCCCAAAGATGACAATACCGGTCGCAAGGTATCAGGCAAATGGCCTCCAACGCCGGTCCTTGCATGCCGACGCTGGGTCAGGCACGCACCAAAGAAGGAGAAAGACCCCTACCCAGAACGCCCATTGCTAAACAGTGCGACGCGCCCAGATGGTTTGCATCGTGTTTACATCCAAGATCATTTCCTTCATCGCGACGTGCTCGATGCCGCACTACTTCTTGAGAGCGGCATCATACAAACTTACGAGCAAACCCACCAGGCTGCCGATCTGGATGCCATAGTACCCGCCGAGAACGTTGTCGCGCACAGTGGTGACAGACGTCTCGGAGAACGGTCCCCAGCCCGGCTGCTGCGCGAGGATCGTGTTGGGATGTCCTGCGAGCGACGCGTCGGCGGTGGTGTAGACGTAGTAGGCACTGTAGGCCAGAATTGCCTTGGCAATGTTGAAGGTGAAGGGGTCGATCGTGTACTGGTGGTGCTTTGACGATCTGTGACGCGTGTTCGTACGTAGAGTCAGGTTGAAGAAGTACGAGAAGAGGAGCGGCAGCACCCAGTTGGTTACGGACCACAGCGTCGCGGGGCCCCACCAACCCGACCCTGCGAGCTTGGTCAGGTTGGGAAAGCGGATTTCGACGGGCTTGAAGCCAGCCAGCGCAGGCGAGTCGGCGAGGTAGTGCGTGTCGGCGAGCGTGTTCCACTGGAGGGTCACGGCTTCGGTGACGAGGATGAGGGTCTGGATTGCGCTGACGGAGCTGGCCGTCTCGCGGATCCACTCCTTCCACTCGTCGATGTGCGTCTTGTCCCAGAGCGCCGTGGCCCGCTCCTTGACCGCCTGGAAGGACTCGTCGGCAATCTCGGCGAGCTGGGCGGGCGACGCGGGGATGTCGACCTCGGAGACGCGAGGCGCGGCTTGCTGGACGCGCTCAGAGACGCGCCGGGCGACCGTCGAAGGCTCGCGCGGCGTGCGAGCGAGCGCGCGCGAGACGAGGCCGGGTCGGTCGGGCGTGCTGGTGTCGTCGGGCACATCGCTGGCCCTGTTGAGTGTCTGGCGTCTGCTGCGCGTCTTGCTAACAGCCATGACGTCGGGCGACGAGCGCTCGCGCTTGATGGGCGACGCGCCGCGGCCGTAGTAGTCGCTGAAAACGCGTTGCTTCGCGAACGTGGTCTCGTTGGCCTCGAGCGTCTCCTCGAGCGCCGCAACCAGGTCGTCCTTGAGGAGCAGGTCCGCGCTGTTCATCCACTCGGTTAGACTACGCGTTGCGCGCCAATGGAGAGCATGGCTCACTCGGGAATGTTGGCGCGCTGAGCAAGCTCCAGCAGCTCGCCTTTGCGCTTGCGTTGCAGCCAGGAATGGGACATGATCGCGTGGGCAATGCGACTGGGAAGACGTATCAATCGACAAGGGACAAAGGCACGGCGCGGTGGGCGTGTTCGGATGGCGGGCGTGTTGCAGTGTGCGAGGAAGGAAGCTCGGCTCACGGTGCAACACGGAAAGTAAACAAGTGGCACGTGACGGCTGCCCGGCGCTTAGCCTGAAGCGGGCGCCAGTGGAGATGCTGCCGTTGGTGGGTGCAATGGAAGCGACATGGTCGCCATAACGTTGCGCATGTCGTTCCTCGTGTCGAGCGCTGCAGCTGTGCCTGGCGTGGCGGCATGGACAGCTCTGCCTCTTATCGCAATGCGGGCCGTCATCGTGCCTGTGCTGCCCAGGGTCCCGTTAGTTTCGGCTGGGCTTGGCCAGAATTTTCGGCGACGACGGCGACACGGGCGCACCACACGTCGCTCGCTCAGGCTTCGCTGCACACGCTCGCATTCCCGATTCCCGGATCCATCGCCCCTGCGTTGCTCATGGTGTTGGGAGGCGTGTCCGACTGGTTGAGCCCCCCGATCCCCAACAAGCTCGTCGAGGATGGTCGCGAACACAGCGCGATGGAGGGCGTCAGACCGCTGCCGGATACCAGAGCGCGGAGAATTGCACACGAGGGCGAGGCCGACCATGAGCTGGCGCGCCCGCCGTATATCCACGTACGCCACCCGCGGGCGAGCGCTTTCCCTGGGCAGTTGATTGAGAATCGCAGGTAATCCTGGCGGGCGGCATCGGAGGCACGACGGGCGACATGCTGATGCACTCGCTGGACACGGTCAAGACGCGGCAGCAGGGCGACCCGCACATGCCGCCCAAGTACACGTCCATGGGCAACACGTACTACACCATCTGGCGGCAGGAGGGTCTGGGCCGGGGCCTGTATGGCGGCGTGCAGCCGGCCTTCGTGGGCTCGTTCCTGGGCACCTGTGCCTTCTTCGGCACGTACGAGTGGAGCAAGCGCCTGATGATTGACTGCGGCCTCGCGCCCTCCGTCTCGTACTTCACCGCCGGTATGTCGACACCCTGGCATCCGAGACGCACTGCTAACGCCGCCAGGCCTCGTGGCTGACCTCGCTGCGGCGCCCGTCTACGTCCCCTCCGAGGTCCTCAAGACCCGGCTGCAGCTCCAAGGCCGCCACAACAACCCTTTCTTCAATTCCGGCTACAACTACCGCTCCACCGTGGATGCCGCCCGCACCATCGCCCGCACAGAAGGCTTTGGCGCCCTCTTCTACGGCTACAAGGCCACGCTCTGGCGGGACCTGCCCTTCTCTGCTCTGCAGTTCGCATTCTACGAGGAGGAACGAGAACTGGCGAAAAAATACATGGGGTCAAACAACATCGGACTACCGTTGGAGATCCTCACGGCCGCGAGCGCAGGAGGAATGGCTGGCGTAATCACCACGCCATTGGATGTTGTCAAGACGCGGATCCAGACCCAGCAGCCTAGCACATCGTCTCCCCCTCCGCCGGCGCCGAAAGCATCATTGTCGCCAAGCTCGACATCGAAACACGCCACATCAGCAAGATCGAGCAAATCCACGCCGCATTCAAACCGACCCATATCCACCTCTTCCCCGTCTACCACACTCAAAGCACACGGCGCCGCGACCCTCGATACCTCCTCCGTAATACGTGGCCTGCGCTTAATATACCAGACAGAGGGCATATGGGGCTGCTTCCGGGGCGTGGGACCAAGGGGTGTGTGGACGAGCGTGCAAAGTGGGACCATGCTGGTGCTCTACCAGACGCTGTTGAAGTATTTCGAGCAGATATCCAACCCGGGTACTGCCTTGTAACATGTATGTGTGTACGAGTACGTGGACGACGGGGCCAGGAGTGGTTGTATAACAGGCAACGACGAGGAATAGAAGCATTGGCGGCGTTTTGGAACGAGGACCTGCGAAAAGCGGCCTCGACTAGAGATATAGAAGGTTAGGATACCAAATACTCTTGTGTGGGCCTTTTGAGTCGTCCGCTCTTCCGGGGAACACTCTCCCTCTGACCGCTCTGTACCGGCACGTTTGGGACGCCCATTGCTGTTCACTCTTCATCTAGATGTTGCACTGTAGATCGGCCAGCACGATGCGGCCTCAGCAAGTAGCCGTTCGAGTCTCCACATACGAAAACTTCATCGCAATCCTGTCAATCTCATCACAAACACATCACGGATCGAGAACGGTGCGGAGTCGTTTCTCACGAAACTTTGTAGTCGGAAATTGATAGAGGGCACTAATTAGATATTAGGTGTGAAGCTAAGATGCCAGCATAGCTCTCCAAGAGCGTATTAGGTAAAAAGAGGTGCAGCAACATCGACGATATTGAACCATAACGCCGGGATGCTCAAGTTTCGCTATATGCGCAAGGGTGCATGAGGCATAACGATGCGGTGAGTCGGTCATGACTGACCAGGTTTCTCACCTCTTCCGAGATTGCTGGCAGGTTCTCGGCATGGAGCCATGATCGAATACCCAATGAACAAGGCGAACTTCTAAATTTACTACTGAACCCTTGGCGGCACATAAAGCTGGGCATCTGGGCTGAACTTCTTGTACCCCTGCGCACCCTTCACCATGGCACCGTACGACGCGTTGCTATCAATCTTCGGCTGAGCCATTGTCCCATAGCACCCGTTTGTAGCATTTGTGCTTAGTGTAATCCCCACAATGGCCGCCCCTGCCGCATCCATCGAGATTATCGTAGGCGTCCAAGAAATGTTGCTTGCTGGCCATGAGAATTCCCGCCGCCCGTTTACAAGCTCGACAGTAATGCTGAGCACAACGTCTAGGACAGGACCAGCGTTCATCGTCGCAGCTAGGTTGTCGGTGCGCCGCCAGACGGGGAATTCGAGCCTGGAGCTTTTGCGGGGCGGGTCGAAGCTTGCTCGCACATCCTGCCAGTTGCGGATGCGGCAATCGAGTTGGTACGGTATGGGTTCCTGTGGCTGCTTCTTGACCGTGGTGGCTAATGGCACGTTGACCGTGGGGGGACATGTCCGGTTTTTTGAGCGTGTGGTCGCTGTTTATTTCGACGGGGAAGAAATAGGTGCTCGCGGTAGCCTACTAGTTGTCGGCATACCAAACGTGTGCACCGAAGTTGTGCATGTTTCCTTGGGTGTTGTAGTTCGTGGGACATGTCCGATAACCAAGTGCGCCGGCGAGAATGGCAGGGCCGTGGCCAGACGGTAACACGTTGACCCCTTTGTTCTGAGCACGGCATCTGTCCGTACTGAGGAAGCCGCCGTCTTTCCAGGGCCCGAGTGGGTCTCGTGTATAGTGGTAGTAGATGTAGCCGGCGGCGTTTTGGACCGTTTCGTTCCACGTAAGGTACCAGTATCTGTCGTGATAGAAGAAGCCGACGGCCTCCAATGTAAGTCCTTGATCTTTCCATAGAGCCTCACCCTTCCTGAAAAGAACGGATGATGCTGTACCAGCAGTGCTGGTCAAGTTGGGCGCCAGCTTATGAACCCAAAGATCCCATATCGGAACATTGTCGATGGTGTACTCGTTGTTCCAAACGTCGCTGACCATATAGTAGTGCGTGCCATCGGGTCCGACCGCGATATCAAAGTCGTGGGCGATATGGTCTCATTGCATGACACTGGGCGGCATGGCCTATGGACCACCGGGTGAATCAGCCGTGGTATAGAAGAAGTTCTTATCTATAGTGCCGTTGCCCATGAACATTACATACTTTTTAGTGGCGTTGCTGTAGCGGACGAGTGACTTCGTGACATTGGCCACGCTGGACTATGGCTGATAGGAGTCTTCCAGTTTCCAATTCGTGAAGTCATCCGAGGAATAGGATTTGATGCCACAGTTGCCGTCCTCACCGTAGTCTCCAGGAGGATAAGTTGGCATCTGAGGGTAGTTGCGCGATACAAGACGGCCGTATACAAATTGCGATCCTCCGCAGCCCCACGTTGCCGCATGCATCCAATATAACAATGATTTTCCTACAATAATCTATATAGTAATTTTATTATCTATATCTAATATACTAATTATAGATTATAGTAAATTATTTTTTAAAATATTTTATTTTTTTAAAAAATTAAAATATACTTTTTTTTTTATATTTTATAATAAAACAGATTCTATAGGTCCTTTATAAGGCGTTTTTTATAGTTTTTTTTTTTTAAAAAAAAAATCTTTAATTTTTAGTAACTTATTCTTTATATACTATACTAAAAGTTTTATTAAAATTAGTTATTTATTATAAGAAATAGTTATTTACTTACCTATATTAAATTTTAATTTTAAATAGTAGTATAGTAGCTAGACTAGTATAAAAAGTCTAATTTTTAGTTTAAAATAATTATTAAAGTCTTACTTAGTTTTATATATATACTTATAAAAGTCTTGTTTAATTTACTACTTTTTATCCTTTTTAATAAGCCTTAGATTAAATAAAGTATTAGTATAAAGTTTATAAAACTATTTAATATATTATTTTTTTAAATAAAGTAGTAGTATAGCTATACTTAAAGTAACCCCCTCCTAAGTAGGAGGTGAAAAACTACTCTACTTAAGTAACCTAAGTATAAAACTGTGTTATATTTACTAGAATTAATATATAGAGTTTACTATTACTTTAATAGTTTTTATTTAATATTATACCTCTTAGAGCGCTAAGGCCCTTAATATAAAATTTTTCTACTGCTATTACTAGTAGTTTTTTTTAATACTTAATAATTTAATAATAATAACCTCTTTACTAACTCTTTTTCTATAAGAATAATTTTTAAAGTACTAATAACTAATTTAAGTCTTTTTAGGTAATTTAAAGTATTATACGCTACTATTTTTATTTATTTTTATTTTTACTTTTACTATAAGTACCTACGCTTAGTAATCTTTTTACGCCTTTACTTTTATTTAATTTCTCTTTTTATACGTATATAAATATACACTCTATACTTACTTTAGCTATGGCTTAAAGTTATAGATTTTATTCTTATAGTATACTACTAGCTTTTTTATACTTTTAGTAACGATTACTGTATACTTTTAAAATAACCTATTAATAGCGTTATATAAGGTAGTAAAGGCGTTTATTTAATATATATATTACTTATAAACAGCTGTATTACTATACACCTAGATAATAATATTAATTTTAAATATAGTAAGGGTTACTATATTTAGCTAAAAAAAAATATACGCGCTACTTAGGCTAGACGAAATTACTTTTATATAATTTAATATTTTTAATTTTTAATCTAATAATTTATAAAATGCAAAGATATAAGTATTTATTTATAGTTATATAAAGGTTATATAGAGGGCTTACTTATATTTTATTTTTTAACGCCTTATTAATTTTAATAGTAAAGTACAAGTACTGCTTAAACTTATTAGATATAGTAATTAGGTAACTTTAATAATAAAAGAAGTTTACGTAGTAATTATATAGATTTTTTTACTATTTATACTATACGCGTAGCTCTTAAGGCAATTACGTTATATTATGCTAAGTACTCTAGTATCTACTAATATAGGCTACTAGTTTAATACTAACTGCTAGCCTACTAGTATACTTATTATTTAATTAAGCAGCTATTTAAATAGATATTATCCTTAGTTAACTTTTATAAGCTTAGCTTTTAATTATTACGTATACGGTTTAATACTTAATAGAGTTCCCTTACTACGTTTATACTCCTAGATTATTATTTAGGCGTACTTATTACTTTTTAATACTTAAAGTAACTATTATTATTTAATAGTATAATAATCGCGGAAATAGAAATAGAGAATATATATAAATAGGTATATAATAAATAAGTAAATAATTTATTTATTTATATTTATTTATAGAAGCTATATTAACTTAGTATATATTATATCTTTACTTAATATAAAAGTAAGTAAAAATAAAGACGCTATAACTAAAACCTATTAAATATAAAATTTTTTAAATATTATAGCTAATAGAGTAATAACTTAAACTAATAACTTATTAGACTATAGTAGTAATAATAATATATAGGTAAAACTATAAACTGTATATAGTACGTTTAATATATAATATATATAATATATAGTATATTTAAAATAGTAACTATAATAGCTTTCTCTTCTATTTATAAATACTATATCCTTAAAGTTTAAAAATTTATTATTATTATAATATTTATAATATTAGCGTTTTAGTATTTAATAATTAGTTTACTAAATAACTTCTAGCGTACGGTATAGGCTTTCGCTAATAGTAATAACTAGTTAAATTATATTAAAAATTACTCTAACTTCTATTTTTATTCTATATAATAGGCTAAAAATTTTTTTTAGTTCCGATTTAACCCTAACGCGTCTCTTTTTACTTAAAATAAATATAATTTTTAGTTTTAATAATACTTATAAGAATATTAAAATTTACTTTTAATTATATAGTAATATAATAGACTTTATAGTATAATAGTATAAAAAAAGTAAAACTTTTTTATTTAAAATAGAGAACGGCGACGGCAGTAGTAGTAGTAATAATAATAATACTTTAATAATAATAAATAAAAACTTTCTTAAAGTAGTAAAGAAAGTAAAATTTTAGTAAAAAAAGCTTATTAAAGTAGTTAGAATTATTTAAACGCGGGAATATACGTACGTATAAACGTAGAGTAGATAGTAAATAGTAAAAATATATACTATAATACTATAAAATAGTTATATAAAAACTTATTATTAAAAAGTTAATAGTTATTATAAAATAATTAAAAAAGTCTATAGAGAGTATTATATTATATTTTAATATTTTAATCCTAACCTTTTTAATATATTAAGTATAAAAGCATGCATATAATCCTCCTTTTTTAAAACCCCTTTTAGTCGCCCCGAGCCACTACAGCCATACTATTTATTCGATTAATATATAAATATATATATAAATATATAATATTTTAATTATTATTAAAAAGATTATAGATTATTAGTACTAATATAAAAGTTATTATAGTTACTATATAAAAAGCTTATTAATAGTTAGTATTAATAACGTAATATAGTAAAAGTTTAAATAATTAGTTTAGAGTTACGTAATGTTACGGTAATAACGTTAGAGAAAAAAAAAAATAAAAAATTTATATATATAATAAAGTAGTTTTATTAACTATAGTTTATACCTCTAAGTAATAACCTTAATACTATCTTATTAAATTTATTAACTTCTACTAGTACCGTTGCCTCGCGCACGTATATTATTATTATCTAAAGAGAATATATCTAATATTTATATTAGAAGTAAGTTAGGTATGCCTCTACCTATTCGCGGCCATTACTATTTATTATAACTAAATATATTGGCTTCCCGTATATAAAAAATTATATAAAATAGGGTAGTAACCTATCGTTATTATTAAGGATCTTTCTTTAAAAAATTAATATAGGTAGTGTAATAAGAAGTAACAGCGGCGTAGTAAATTAAAAAAATATAAAATATATTAATATCACAGAGGCTTAAAAGTAGATATTAAATATTAATATTTAATAAGAATCTATATATAGGGAGCTCGCTAGGTGTCCTAGAATAAGGTAAAGGTATATACTAAAACGCTAGCTTTGCTAGCGTAGGTGTACCTATTTTAATACTTATATTTAAGTAAAGGGCGCTTTTATATCTATAATACTATCCCCTTTTTTAAGAAGCTTTATTTCTAAAGCTTTATAATTAGTTTTATATATTTTTAACTTTTATATAACCGGGCGGAGTTAGATATTTATAAAAATGGGATGTTTCTATTAAAGCGGTAAAATATATAATTATTTAAATAATAAGCTATAGAGCTGTGTTTATTATAACCTAACTATTAGAATTATAAGTATAATAGGTAAGTATAGCTTTTTTTATTTACTACTTATACTTCTAAAAAAGCCCTTTATACTAAATTATATTGTTTTTATAATTTTATTATATTACTTATTTATTAGTTATATCTTATTATCTATTAGATTATTTTAATCTTCTACTATTATTTATTATTAGTTAATTATTTATTTATTATAAGTTAAGTAATAGCTATTTATATATCGTAAGCCTCTAGGAAGAATATACTTAATTATTAAGGCATTTATAGGTAACACCGGTAGTATTTTATAAAATATTCTTAATAGTCTATAATTTTAAAGTAAAATTACTAGTTAGGATTATTAAAATCTTTTTATTTAATAAAGAATTTTAATAGGCCCTTACGGCCGGTGTCTAAGTTAATTATATATTTATTAACTTTATAGTTTAGTATTATTTTAATATTATAAATAAATAGTTTTTTTTATAGTAATAGGGCTTTATAGATTTTATTACTACTTTAGTAGTAGTATTATATCTTATAAGTAAAGTAATTATAGGTAAAACTATAGATAGACGTTTTTAAGCGTAGTATAACTAGTAAAGTTAAGCTTAAAGACTTAATCTATACTATAGTAGTTATTTAGTTATCTCTTATAAATATTTATAACCTTAAATAGTCTAAGAGTTTTACTTTTTAATCCTTTAGAGCGACGTATATAGACGTTATATATATTAAATATAATTTAGTTATCTACGTAAATCTCCGGGGCTAGTAATTATTAGTTATTAATATATTTCTTTATTTTAGTTTATACCTACGTTAGTACTAAATGTAGTTATTATTTTATATAGTCTATATATATAAAAAGTTTATTTATAGCTTACGTATTACGTATTATTTTTTATTCTTTTAGTAGTATACTAGGAGGTTTAGTACTTATATATAGTAAATATCCCTTTATAGCTTTAAATAATATTATATTTATTAATATAATACTATTATTTACTTTAAATTCTATAATAGATAATAATTCTATTTAGTTATTTTACTTGTAATTAATAAAGTAGTATAAATAGGCTTTTAACGCCTAATTAGTAATTTTTATTTATTTATTTATTTTTAAATAAAAAGCTATAGATAACTTCGGCGTTATACTAATTTTTTTATATAATTATTTTTAAAACTAAGATATAAATTACGTACTATAATTAGTTATAAACTTTAGTAGATAATCTTCCTTATACTAGACGTACTTAATAAAAGTCTAAATATAAACTTTAGTATTAAGGGACGTTAATAGTATAAATTTCTTCTTTTTAAATAATTAATTAATTAAGACTATAATATATTTATAATTATAATTCTTATAGTAGCTCTTAGATAATAGCGTAATAAAGTTAAGGAATATACTTATCTAATACGTGTTTAGTATAAATAAAAAATATAATAAGCTATACTTACCTTTGTATTTTAATTTTACTCTAGTATAGGTAAGATAGTTACGTATATATTATATAACGCTATTTATATAGTATAGCTAGTAATAGTATTATAATAGTTACGTATATATTTTATACTTACTATTATATTTAGTGGCGTAGTTATTATAATATAATTATATAATACGTATATAAAATTTTTTATTATATAAAATAAAAACCTTATTATTAATATATAATAAGTTATTATTAAGATAGTAGCTTTATAACTTAATACAGATACCTTATTTATAATAAAATTAATAAAGTATATAGCATGCGCTGCTCTCTATAGTATTAACTATAGCTTTAATAATATTATTATAGAGACTAACTACTTTAAGTAGCCCTAATAGGTCTATGTTATTAGCGTCCTTATAACTATTATAAAATTTTAAAATAGTATTTTTATTCTAACTATTAAAAATAAATAGCTTTTTACTAATTTCGTAGACTTATTAAAATAAGTTTATAGTATCTAATTTTATTATATCTATTAAAATCTTAGCTAAGTATATAGCGTATTAAAAGCCGTTATTATATATAGTATATATAGGTAGTTTAAATTATTTAAAAGATAATAGTACCTATTATTAGTATTATATTTAATTATTATATACGTTTACAGGGATATCTCTAGTTTATTATATTAATATATTAGACTTTATACCTCTCTTACCGGGCCTATATTTAATTATAAAATTAAATTTTAATAAGAACTTAGCCTATCTAGCTTATTAGTAATTTAACTATTTAGTTATTATAAAGTACTTTAAAGTTTTATAGTTAAAAAATACTTTTATAGAGTTAAATATATTAGTAAGCTTAGATTACTATTCTTTAAAGGCGTAGACGATCGCTATAAGCTTTTTATTATAAATAGAATAGTTAAGCTTTATAGGTTTTATCTTTATTAAAAAAAAGTAATAGGTTATAAAACATTATCTTTATACTAAAAGAGTATACTAGTAATAATTTAGTTAAATATATTAGTTTTTATAATTATACGCGTATTAAGGTCGAAGTAAGTAAGTATTAAAATATTAATAAAGGCGTGTTTAAGCTATTTAAAGGCTTTCTTAGTAGTAGGTATTAATATAACTTTTTTTATAGCGCCGTATATTAACTTAATTAGTAGTTTTACGACTTAAAAAAAGCGGTATATAAATTTTTAATAAAAGTTTATAAAATTAATAAACGTTTAAATATTTTTATTTATTTTAGATTACTACTACTCTATAATAGTTTTAATTTTAGTTAGATCTATTTTTAGCCTGTTTATAGATAGTATTATACTAAAATAGCTAACTCATTAAACTAAAAACTTATATTTATTAATATTAAAATATAGTCCTGCTTTACGGAGTCTATATAGTATCTTAAAATAGTATTATTTATAGTTTTTTTTATTTTTACTAAAAATAATAACGTTATTAAAGTAAACTAAATAAAAATTATCTAAGTACTTACGTAGTAGCTAATTAATATATTACTAAAAAGTATTTAGAGTATTATATAGTCTAAAATATATAATTATATATTTAAATAAACTAAACTATGTAAGAAAGGCTATTTTATATTTATTACTCTTTTTAATTTTAATTTTATTAAAGGCTGTAATAATATTAAATTTAGAAAAAACACGCGCCTTATTTATATAAGTAAATATTTTTTTTAACTTCGGCGGGGCGTTATAATTTTTAATTATAATTTTATTAAGGTAATAATAATTAACATATATATAGATACTACTTCTAGACTTTTTAATAACTAGTAATAGAGTAGTAAACAGTAAGTTACTTTTATATATATAACCTTTTACTATTTTAGCCTAAACGTAAGTTTTAATAGCTTTAGCTTTTTTACGTAATATACTAAAGTAGTATTATACTATTAGCTAACTACTCTCCTTTAAGTATATTTTATAGTTAATACCTAGTTATTAGGGTAGTAATTTAACTACCTCTTTAGAATCCTAAAGATTAGTAATATAATAAAATTATTTTAGTAATTTTTATTTAATTTTATTAGTTATAGGCGGCGGCTTATCTAGTTTTAAATAAAACTTATTAAAATTAGCTTATATAGTTATAGTAGCAACTTATTTAGTTTTTATAAAAGTTATATAAGTATATTATATATTGTCCGCGTTATTATTTATTTTAAGATATACTTAGTTCTTTAGTATTATCTAAATAATAAAGTTTAAGTCGCAATAAGCTATTTTTATAGTAGTTTTAACTAAAATAATTATTATATTAATACTATTTTTATTTTTTAGTTTAATTATTTTAGCGTAACTATTGCCGTAGCGGTTATATATTATTTTAATAAGTAGAGACTAGTATAGGCAGTTACTATAGTAATAGTTTAATTTAAATATTATTATTTTTTTACTCTATTTATATAACGGGTTATAAGCCTTAAGCTATAATTACCTAACTATTACGTTATAGCTAATAATATTTATAACCTAGTACTAGTCTTTATTAATATATCCTCTAATTATTATACGTATCTTAGTTATATATATTATTTTACTTATAACGTTACTATTAGTAAGTTTTAAAATAATAAGGTTTTACGCTATAACCGTTTAAAGCTTATAAACGCGTATAAAATTAGTGCTAATAACTTATCTAGTATAGCTACTATCTAAAAAAACGCGTATAGTAACTAATATTTTATTAGGCGTATTAACTTATACTTTTAGCTTTATTTAGGCGCTATAGGGTAGTTTATTTAGTAGATTTTTATTATAATTAGGTAAATAATTTATTACGCCGTATACTATAGTAGTAATAAGTTATTTTTTTTTATAAACTATAAGCTATATAGTAAATATTACTTAATAAAGTAAAAAATAATTATAGTTTTAATTAGCTTATTAGCGTATATTACTTTATTATAAAGTAAAACTAGAGAATATTAAAAATCACTTTTTTATATATAGATAAGAGTTTTTAAAAATAACTATTTTTAGAGACTACACTTTTCTTTAATACTTAATATTATAGTTACTATTATAGGCGTTGTTAGTATTAGTGTTTTAAGTATTTATTACCTAAAGCTATTTAGACGGTACTAGAGCTATAAAGCCTTTTTTTATAAAAGTTAGATTAATTTTAATTAGGTATATAACTAGGTCTTAAATAATAAATATATACTTTTTTAGCTTAGACTATATAGAATTCTCTTAATAGATAATAATTTAGATTAGAGGTAAAATTATATTTATTATTAAAGTTAGATTTTTTACTAATAGGAGCGCTAGCCCGCGTAAATTTTTTATTATTTTTATTATTTTTACTATTTTTCTTCTTAGGCTTTCTGTAAGTAATATTTTTAAGAGTCTTATATTAAGATAGTTACTAAATAAATTATATTTAAATTTTATTTACTAAGGCTGCGCTTATTACGGCAGCTTTTAAATATAAATTAAAATTAGTTATAGCTTTAAACTTTATTAAAGCGGGTTTTAGGTATACTTACGTTGTTTTATTTTTAAAACGCGCTAACTATTTACTAAAGAGTTTATTATTATATTATTATAATTTACTAAAATTAAATTCTACGAGCGTAGTAAGTTATTAGTTAATTATATTAAATACTTTTTATAGGTTATTATACAGTTCTTATATATTTTAGTATAGATTATTTAATATTATAATAGCGTAGTTATAGATACGGATAGGTGCGTAATTTTTATATATTTAATAAAAATATTTAATTTTAGACTATTTATTAGAAAAAAACTTATATAATTACTAGAATTTTATTTTTATATTTTTAATTTATATATTTAAATTCTTATCGGCAGCCCTGCTAAACTTATTAATATTTTTTTATTTATTATTTAAATAACGCTTTTTTTTAAAAGTAGTAGTATTAATTATTAATATTAGCGTACTACTGCGTTACTATTAATTCTTATAAAACGTAGGGTAAACTTTATTAAATAATATTAACTTTATATTACTATAATAAAAAGAGCTATTAAAGCTGCTAAAGCTATTACTACTATTATTATTAAATAGGTTTAAGGACGTAAAATTTTATAGCGACTTATATAGTATTATTTTTTACTTTTTATTTTTACTATTTTTCTTATACTTTTTATCCTTTTTAAAAAATTTATTATTAGCTATAATACTACGGGAAGCTTTTACTAATATTTTTTAAATATTTTAGTTTATTTTATAATTTACGCGCTTCTTAAATTATTATAAAAGAGTATTACTTATATTTATTACTATATTAGATCGCCTTACTAAAAGTTTTATTAATAGTTAGTTAACGCTACTATTTAGTATTTAGTTTCTTTTATAGGGTACGTATATTATCTTTTACGCTATTATACTCTTAATAGATATAAGTAACTAATTAGGAGATACTATTAAAATTTTATTTTTACTACTAAATTTATAGCTCTAATTACGCTATATTTATTTTAGTAGTATATTATAGTTTTTATATTTTTATTTTTAACTATTTTATAAGTTTAATTATTTATTTAATTATATTTAGGTCGCTACGTAACGTACTCTAGTAGTAAAAGTATTTTAAAATAATAGTAAACTAATTTTTTAGATATTCTGCTACGTTTACTTAAAAATTATTAGCTAAAGAGATCGTAGTAATAATATACTTATTTATAAGTTATTTATTAGGTAGAGTACGCGCTAAAATAAAATATTTATATTTAAATTTTTTTTAGAGTGCTCTTTATTAGTCGTAATAGCCGTTTTAATAAATAATAAAATATTAGTTTTTATAGCTTTAGCTTATTTAATAAATATTTTATAATTAATTACGAAGCTATACCGTAATTACTAGTCTATTATAGATTAACTAGTAATAGTTATTATATTAAAATCTTTATTATTATTATTACTAATATTTAGTAAAATAGGGTAAGAGATACTAAAGCTACTTTTATAGTAACTATTTTTTAAAAGTCTTTTACCTATATTTACTATTAGATTCTTTTTAACTTTTCTAGTAAGAGGGCTATTTATAAACTATTTACTAAGCTTACGAAAAGTATTTAATAATTTAATAATTATACTTTTATAGAGTTTATTAATTTTAAATTTAAAAATAATTTTTTTTACTATTCTTAACGATTACGGCGGTAATAGTAAAAGTAATTTATTTAACTAATTACGTAATATATTATTAGCTAGCGTATACTAGATTAATTTTTAGATATTATACTTCTTAGCGGCGCTATTACTAGCTAATTTTTAGGCGGCGCTATTACTAGTTAATTTATAAGTAGTACTATTACTAGCTATTTTATAGATAGTACTATTACTAACTAGTTTTTAGATAGTGCTATTACTAGTCTATTTAAATAAAGTTTTTATATAAGATTTTATTATTTTATTTGCACTAATAGATATTTTATATAGTATAGAGAATTGGTCTGCTGCAGCTATATAATTAGTAGAATATAGATTTTTTAAAATTTAGTACTTACGTAGTCTATTACGTAGAATATTATTTTATAAGCGCTTTATTTATAAGTATAGAGAGACACGTAGATTATATTATAAAAATTTAAAAATAGATATTAAATATTAATATTTAATAAAAATCTATATATAGAAAGCTCGCTAGGTGCCCTAAAGTAAAGTAAGAGTATATACTAAGACGCTAGCTTCGCTAGCGCGGACGTATTTATCTTAATACTTATATTTAAGTAAGGGGCGCTTTTACACCTATAATAATTAAAAATAATATAAAATATTTTAGATACTTTTAATACTGTTATAATATTTTTTAAATTTATTATTTAATTATATAATTACATAAGTATTATATTATAAAACCATTTTATTTACGAAATATTATAATATCTAATATATATAATATTATTTTACTACTTATATAAAATTTTTACTATATAAATTTAATATATTTTATTTTTTATAACGTTAAAATAAATATATATAGTATACCTATTAAACGTCCTTTATATTTTTATATACTAATTTTAATTACGTTTTAATTATGTAAATATTAAAAATATAAATATAGAATAATAAATTTAAAAAAAATATATTATTTAAATATTTTATATATATAATAATTATATAGTTATTTAATTTTAAAATTATTAGCTTTTATCTATTAATTATAGTTATACTAATAATTATATATTTTAAATTTTTAAAATTATATTATTTATATTATAGTATATAGTTTAATTTATAAATTTTTTATTTAAAAAAAATAAGTCTTTTATATTAAGGCTACCTAACTATTAAAGAAAATTTTTTATTTTTTAAGTATACTAGTTAGTTTTAATAAAAACCTAAAGGTTCTATAATTATAATAAGATAATTAATATAAAATATTTTATTTTATTTAATTATATATTAAACTATTTATTTATATTTTCTTATACTAGCTATCTATTATCCTCCCTTTAAAAACTACTTTTTACTTACTTTTAAATATCCTTTATAGTATTAAGCTATAGCGCTCCTCTATATACTAATAACCTTTACTTTATATTATTTTAATTAAAATTATATATATTCTTTATACTATAGACTATAGTCTCTAATATACTAAATTATTTATTAAAGAACTATACTGTCTCTTTACTCTAGCACCTTATTATTATTAGTATTAGTATTATTATTAGTAGTAAGTAACTTACTCTTATTTATTAATTACCTAGTATAGTAATATAGCTATAGTAGTTTTAGTATTATTTTTTTATTTAGTAGTACTTCTAAATAGTAAATTTTTTAGTTTTTTTATAAAATATTATAATTTTTTTTATACGTAATTAAGTCTACGCCTATATTAATAAAATTATTCTACTTAAATATAAACTTTTACTATATTAGTAAATAGGTTAAGATTAAATTAGGGTTAGATTAGCTTACGTAAAACTCTAACTTAATTATACCCTTAACCTATTTTTTTTAATACTAGTATAGGTTAGGGTTAAATTAGGGTTATATAGACTTGGTATTAGAGTTAAGTAAAGATTATATAGACTATAAATTAAGGTTAAATTATAAAATTTGGATTAGGGTCTTCTAATTAGGGTATATATTATAGTTAGTTATTATAGTATATTATAATTTATAAAGTAAATAGTTATATTTAAGCTATAATATAGTTTTTTTATTATTTACGCTATACTTTATACTAATATATAAAAGTTAAAAATCTAGAATTTCTACTATACTTTACTAAGTACCTAAGCGCTAAACGTAAATTTTTAGTCTAAATAGTAACCCTTTTAGTATAAATATAATTTATATTATAATTTATAATAGTTAGTATATAGTAAATAATATAGTATAAGTTATTATACCTTTACAATATCTAACTAGAAAGGCTTTAGAGACTTCTTATATAATGTATAGTATAAAAGATTAAAATTAATAATTTTTATTAGGAATTTCTATAGTAGTAATTTTATAGACTAGTTAAGTAAAAAATATTTTTTTAATTAGGAAACTAGTTTCTTACTAATAGTATTAGATTTTATAAAGGATAATAGCTATATAATATTAATATTTAATTATTATTAAAAACTGTAATAACCTACTTTTTAGCTTAAATTAGTATTTTTTTTTAGACTATTTACTGTTTTACTACTAATAGCTATCTTTTTAAGTTACTTTAGACTTTTAGAAGCTTTCTTAAACTACTTTTTAAAAAAAGCTATTTTATAAAAAGCTATTTTATAGGTAGGTTTTTTACTACGATCTAAATAGATACGTAATATTATAATAGTAAAATAGATAATTAGACGTATATTAAATTATTATAATTATATATAATAATAAAGAGAAAATCGTTAAGTTAATAGTAAAGTAGGTAAAAGTAATAATTAAGCGTTTATACGTAATTAGGCTAGTAGTATATAAACTACTAGTAGTACTACTACCTAATTATATATAAGCTACTTTTTAAATTAAATTAGTATTTTTTACTTTTATTATTTTACTATATTTTATTTTATACCCGACCTACGCGTTATTATATATTTTTATTATATTAATATATCGCGTTATAGATTCTATTAAATAAAAGGTTTTTAATTATATAAATAGGCTACTACTGCTTTATAAAATTAAAATTCTACTAGATTTTAAGTATAATAAATAGGATAAGCTTACTAGGGTAATTAATATAGTTATTTATAATACTATTTTTTAACTAGTATAGGGTTTTGCTTATAAAATAAATAAAATTAATAAAATTTTAGAATACGCGGTATAGGCGGCTTATAAAAAAATTACTTAATAAATTTATAAGTATTATTTAAAGACTAGCTAAACTTAAGCACTCGCGCTATAGTATATAAAGATTAATTAAATATAAAAAATATAAAAAAAAAGCCCTAAAAAAAACTACTATAGTAGATTATTTAGTAAAATTTTAATTTATTAAAAAGCTTAAGGCGACTAAATAAGATATTTAAAAAGAAGTAGTTAGGGTAAAACTTAAAAAGTTTAAAAAAAAGAGGTTTTGTAATAAGAAAAGTAGTAAATTATTATAATTATTTATTATAGTTTTATATTAACATAGTATAGCTAAGTAGCTATAAATAAAACTTAAATATATTTTTAAAAAATAAAATAATATTATATTAGAAGTTAATAATAGGCGGTATATAAAGGCCTTAAAAAAGCTTTTTTAGATTAATATAAGTAGCCTTAATAAAAAAAACTAAAAGTCGTATAGTAATTTATATATATAAAGTAAATAGTACTCTATAAAAAATTATATAAAATATATATCTAGAGGGATTAGTAAAACTAAAATTAAATATATTTAAAAGTAAAGAGACTAAAAATAAGTAGTATACCTTTATAGAGAACATAATATTACAAAAGCTAGTAATAATAATATGTTAAAATTAAAAATAAGTTTATTATATTATTTTATTATATATATATACTAATTACTATAGGGAGCGTAAGCTAATATTTTTTAAAACGCTTTTTAGTAATAGTAATATAATTTTTAAGATTAATAAACTATATATTTTAGGTAATAAAAGTAATAAGTATAAAAAAAGATTAATAATAATTTAAAAATTAATAAGTATTATAAGGGGCTTAATAATAAATATAAAACAGAAAAATAATAGTAAGAGTTATAGATAAAGCTATAAGTAAAGAATAAAAAGTTTTTTAAAAAAAGTAAATAAGATAGCGCTTTTAAAACGATATAAAAGGGTTTTTCTAATAATAATATATAAGTAGAAATTATTAAATAGTCCTACTATACTAAAATAGTTAATGTATACCCTAATATTAGCCCGCTGCTAATAACTTAAGGCTATAAAACTCTATCTAAAAGTTTTATTATATAATTTTTTAAAATTAAATTTTTTTAGAATTATAAATAGTTTATTATATTTATATTATATAATATCTTAGTTATTATTATACTATATTAATTAGTATATTACTTTTTATTATTAAAACTAAAGTTTTATTTATAACTTTAAAGTTTTATAGATTTATGCCTACTAAATACTTTTTAAATTCCTTTTAAAATTATTATATGTTAGTATTTTAAAAAAATATTTAAAATAATAAGTATAAAATAATTATAATCTAATTTATAATTATAAGTATTAAAAATAGTATATACTTTTTTTAAAAGTAAATAAGAATTAATTATTAGAACTTTTTAATGATTAAATATTATCTAATAATTAATTAATATAAATATATACTATATTATAAACTCAATATTTATAGTATATAATTAGAATACTATTAATAATTTATTAATTAAATTATTATATTACGTAATTTTATTATTCTAATACTATGAAATATATTAACTATTTTAATATTATCTAAAATTAAATTAAATTTATTATATAATATATTAAGTAATATATACTATTATATATTACGTATAATTATATATTATTTATTATTTTATTAAATAACTACTGTTTTATTAAAAATATAATAATTTTAGATTTTATTATATAAATTATTAATTATTTAATAATATATTAGTAAATATTATATATATATTCTTTATATAGAATTAAATTATATTATAATAATTTTAGTTGTCCTAAGCTACTATAGCTATACTATTTATTTAATTAGTATATTAATATATATATATATTATAATATTATATGTAATTTTAATTAATTCTAGAAAATTTTAAAATATTAAAAACTAATCTTTACTAATATAGTAATCTAATTAATAAATTATTAATAGTATTATAACTATATACTATATATATTTAGTATATAATATATTTTATATTTAGTTTATAATATACTATATATTTATTTTAATTAATTATTAGATAATATTAAATAGTTAAAAAATTATAATATACTTAATTCTTATTTACTTTTTAGAATAGTATATACTATTTTTAATACTTATTATTATAAATATTTTAATTTTAATAATAAAAAATATATTAAAATTTTTTTAAAATTATTATTAATCTTCTTCTCTTGCTTATTATTTTTCTTATTTAAAATTTATAGTTTACTAGTCTTAGAAGTTATATTATTATTATTAATAAGCTCTTTTTTTCGCTTCTTATAGTAATTAGGATATATATATAATAAAATAATAGATTAAATTTATTTTTAATTTTAAGCTATTACTATTACTATTTTTTTTAATATTATATTCTTTATAATAATACACTACTTTATTTTAGTTACTTTACTTTTTAATATATTTAATTTTAGTTTTACGAAACTATTTAATATATATGTTATATAATTTTCTATATAATACTACCTAAACTATATATATAAATTACTATATAATCTTTAGTTTTTTTATTTAAACTATATATATTAACTTAATAAATTCTTTTTAAAGTCTTTATATATTACCTTTAATTAACTTTTAATATAAAATTTTTTATTTTTTAAAAATACCTATATATTTTATTTATAACTACTTAGTTATACTATATTAATATAAAACTGTAATAAATGGTTATAATTATTTACTACTATTTTTAATATAAAATTACCTTTTTTTAAACTTTTTAAGTTTATTTTAATTATTTTTTTAAGTTATTTTATTTAGTCGCCCTAAACTTTATTAAAAGTTAAAATATTACTAAATAATCTACTATAGTAGTTATTATTAAAGCTTTTATTTTTATATATTTAATATTTAATTAATCTTTTTATACTACAGCGTAATTATTTAAGCTTTCCTAGCTCTTAAATAGTATTTATAAATTTAGTAAATATATCTTTTATAAATTACTTATACTGCGTATATTAAGAATTTTATTAATTTTACCTATTTTATAAGTAAACTCTTATACTAATTAAGAAATATTATTATAAATAATTATATTAATTAATCTAGTATACTTACTTTACTTATTATATCTAAAATTAAGTCAAATTTTAATTTTATAAAATAGTAATAATCTATATATATAATTAAAATATTTTTATTTAATAGAATCTATAATATAATATACTAATATAATAAAAATATATAATAATTTATAAGTTAAATATAATATAGAGTATAGTAAAATAGTAAAAATAAAAAATACTAGTTTAATTTAAAAAATAATTTATATATAATTAAGTAATAGTATTATTATAGTACTAATTTATATACTATTACTAGCCTAATATTTTATATTTACTTAATTATTACTCTTATTTATTTTATTACTAACTAACTTACTTTCTATTATTATATATAATTACAACAGCGTAATATACGTTTAATTATTTATTTTACTTTTATAATATTACGTATCTATTTTAATTATAATAAAATAATTACTTATAAATACTAATTTAATAAAGTTTTTAAAAGTTTTAAATAATTTAAAAAAATAACTACTAGTAAAAAAGGTAAACAGGAGAATAAAAAATTTATAAATATTACTACTATAACTACTATAAAGAAATATAATACTAATTTAAATAAAAATATAAATTTTTATAGCTGTTAAAAAAAGGTAAATATTAATATTATATAGTTACTACTTTCTATATAATTATATACTACTGTAATATACGATAGTAAATAAGTTAAAGTTAAATTAAGATTAAGTTAGCTTATATAAAACTCTAATTTAATTATATTCTTAATTTACTTTTTTAATACTAGTATAGGTTAAAATTAAATTAGGCTTATATAAACTAGGTAATAGAGTTAAATCGAAATTATATAAATTATAAATTAAAATTATAATATAAAATAAAAATTAGAATTGTTTAATTAAAGTATATATTATAATTAATTATTATAGTCTATTATAATTCATAATATAAATAATTATATATAAACTATAATATAAAATATTTATTATTTACCCTATATTATATACTAAATTAAATATTTAAAAATTTAAGTTATATTTTTATAAGTACCTTATTACTAACTGGGTATTTTTTATTTAAATAATAATATTTTTAGTATAAATATTATTTATATTACAGTTTATAATAATTAATATATAATAAGTAATATAGTATAGGTTAAAGTACTTTTAAAATATTTATCTAAGAAATCTTTTAGTGCTTTTTATATAGTCTATAATATAAAAAACTAAAATTAAAATTAATTATAAATAAATTTTATATTAGTGAACTTATTTTTTTACTAATAGAATTTAATTTTATAAAAAGTAAATAACATTTTATTATTATTAAAAGCTATAGAAATTCTTATTTTAGTTTAAATTAATATTTTTTTAATATATTTTTATTAATTATTTTTATAGATTTTTTACTATCTTTTTTATTTTTATTACTAGTAGTTATTTTATTAAGTTACTTATAACTTCTAAAAGCTTTTTTAGACTATTATATATAAAAAATCTTTTTATTTTAATCTAAAGAGATACTTAATATTATAAAAATAAAATTAGTAATTAAATATATATTAGACTATTATAATTATATAAAATAATAAAGAGTAGTTAGATAAATTAGTAATAAAATAAGTAAAAGTAATAATTAAGTATTTATAAAAAATTATATTAATAATAGTATATAGACTACTATAAGTACTATTATCTAATTAAATATAAACTATTTTTTGTAATAAAACTAGAAATTTTTTTTTTACCTTATTATATTTTATTTTATATCTAATCTATATATTATTATATATTTTTATTATATTATTATAGTATATTAGTAATTCTATTTAGTAAATAACTTATAATTATATAAATAGACTACTACTGTTTTATAAAATTAAAAATTTACTAAACTTTAAGTATATATATTTATATTTATATATTAATCGAACAAATAGTGTAGCTGTGGTAGCTCGGGGCGACTAAAAGGGGTTTCAAAAAAGGAGAATTTTAAGTATAAAAAGTAGAAGAAGCTTACTAAAGTAATTAATATAATTAATTATAATAGTATTTTCTATTTAGTATAGAATTTTATTTATAAAGTAAATTAAATTAATATAATTTATAGAATACGCAGTATAAATGACTTATAAAAAAATTATTTAATATATATATAAGTAGTATTTAAGGACTAGCTAAGGTTAAGCGCTTACGCTATAGTATAAAAATGTTAATTAAATATAAAAAATAGAAAAATATAGATTTTTAGAAAAGCTATTATAATAAATTATTTAGTAAAATTCTAATTTATAATAAAGCTTAAGGCAACTAAATATAATATTAAAAAAAAATAGTAGTAAGAGTAGAACTTAAAAAGTTTAATAAAAAATTTTATAATAAAAAGAGTAGTAAGTTATTATAACTATTTACTATAGTTTTATACTAATATAGTATAACTAAGTAGTTATAAATAAAACTTAAATATATTTTTATAATGTAGAAGTATATTATATTAGAAGTTAATAATAAATAATATATAAAAGCTTTAAATATTATTTTTAAGCTAATATAAGTAGTCTTAATAACAAAAACTAAAAGATATATAATAACTTATATATATAATATAAATAATACTCTATAAAATATTATATAAAATATATATTTAGAGAAATTATTAATATTATAATTAAATATATTTAAAAGTAAAAACAATAAAAATAAATAGTATACTTTTATAAAAAATATAATATTAAAAAAGCTAGTAATAATAATAGTTTAAAATTAAAAATAAGTTTATTATATTATTTTATTATATATACGTAGTAATTACTATACAAAGTATAGGTTAATATTTATAAAATATTTTTTTAGTAATAGTAATATAACTTTTAAAACTAATAAACTATATATTTTAAGTAATAAAAGTAATAAGTATAAAAAAGAAGTAAATAATAATTTAATAATTAATAAGTACTATAACGAGATTAATAATAAATATAAAATAAAATAATAATAATTAAAGTTATTAGTAAAACTATAGACAGAGGATTAATTATATTTTAAAAAGAATAAATAAAATAGCGATTTTAAAATAATATAAAAGAATTTTATTAAAAATAATATATAAGTAAAGATTATTAAATAGTACTATTATATATAAATAATTAATATATACTCTAATATTAGCGCGCTACTAATAATATAAAATTATAAAACTATATTTAAACGGTTTATTTTAAGATTTTTAAAAATTAATTTTTTTTAACATTATAAATAGTTTTATATATTTATATTATATAATATTATAGTTATTATTATACTATATTAGTTAAAATATTACTTCCTTTTATTAAAACTAAAGTTTTATTTTTAATATAAAAATTATATAAGTATATACTTACTAAATACTTTTTAATTTTCTATTAAAATTATTATATATTAGTATCTTCTAAAAATATTAATATATAATAATAAATAGTATAAATAGTATATACTTTTTTAAAAAGTATATAAAGATTAAATATATTAGAACTATTAAATTATTTAATATTATTTAATAATTAATATAAATAAATATATAGTGTATTACAAACTATATATTTATAGTATAAAATTAGAATCCTCTTAATAATTTATTAATAAAATTATTATATTACTTAAATTTATTTTTTTATAAAATACTTATATTATTAGGATAATTATACTCTACTTATACAGAGTAATAGTCCTCTATATTTTTCGACACATTGAGTATGAAGGCATGCACATACTCCTCCTTTTTCGAAACCCCTTTTGGTCGCCTACACAGCCACCACAGCCACACCCTTTTGTTCGATTAATATACAAATATAGTCCTCTATAATATTATAGTAAGTAGAAAATAGTATAAAATAATAAATAATAATAGTTATATTTTAATCTATTTACTCTTCTCTTCCTACTATTTATATAATAGCTAAATAGGGGCTCTACTTACTAGTATAGATTATATAATTATATAACTATAGTTATATAATCTATATAATCTATATTACTAGCAAATCTATCTAAGTTAACTACTCTATATATATTAGTAACTCTTCTTTTTATAGTAATACTATATAAATACTTTATTCTTCTATATCTCTTTTTATATATAAATAAGTAGTTCTTTTTTCTGTATAAGTATTCCTCTATCTTAATATATTTTTATATAACTAAATTATAGTCTGTTGTTCGCGCGTTATATAATAATAAAAAGTAAAATTATATAGTATACTACTACTTTTTAATTAAAATTACAGTAAACTAAAGTAAAGAGTTATTAATTTTATATATTATATAAAAGTAAGAAGTAAGATTATAGTAAATAAAAGTAAAAAGTTATTATATAATAATTAAAAAGAGTCGGTCTAAAGTTATATAGAATAATAGTATATAAAAAAAAGTTTTTTTTCTCTATAATATTTTTTTTTTTAATTTTACCTATTATCTCTGTACGTAGTTTTAGATATTATTTTTTTCTCTCTTAACTTTTTAGCTATCTTTTTTTATATAAAGTTAACCTCTAATAAAACTTTTATAATAGTTTTAGTTCTATATAAATAGTAGTAATAGTAACTATAATAAATAATAGTTATATTTAGTTTTACCCTTATATAAGCCCTTATACTTAATAGTTAAATCTAGGTTACTATTTTTACTAAAACTACTACTAATAGGGTATTTTTATTAACTTTCTATATTAACGTACGTATATATTTCTATATAATTCTTTTTATACGGTAATATTTTATAGGATAATAAATATATAGTATACTAGTTACTTTTATATAATATAGATATTATTTTATCTAGTAATACTAACTTAACTTTTTTTACTATAAAGATTATTTACTATAAGGGCTACTTTTATATACTCTTAGTATAGTTGTACAGAATTCTAGAGCTATAGTTATATATATAAAAATATAATAGTAATACTAAGCCTTTACCCTTTATAAAGTATTATACTCTAGTAGTATTTTAAAATAATATATATAATTTTTATATATAGCAGTCGCATAAAGCCCGGTATAAATATTATAACTAAAATATAAAAGTATTTTCTTTATTTTTTCCTTTATTTTTCTTTTTTTAATATAGAGAAAGATTAGAGATATATAAAAAAAATAAAGGAGTTTTCTTTAAGTATAATATTTTAAAAGTTTTCCTTTTAACCTTTGTGCAATAAAGTAAATGAATATAATATATAAATAAAAAATATACTAAAAAGCAATTTATATAATAGGGGATATTTAATTTAAAATATAAAAAATATATAAAATATTTTATTAGGTCTTTTATACGGGCTCTAGCCTGTTAACTAAAACTTTAATATTATAAAAAAGGGTATTAAAAAATATTAATTATATAAAAAAACTATTTAGTTTACCCTTTATAAAAGTATTTATAAAATTATTCTTTTTTACTATTTATTATACTTTAGAGATTTTACAGTTCTTATATAAGTAGTAAAAAAATATAATATTTATTATAAACCTCTTTTTATTTATTATACTAAGCTTAATAAAATAATTATATAAAGATTTTAAATCTATATAGACTACTATAAAGGCTAGTAGGAGGTTAATTATATAAAAAATTTTATTAATAGTAGTACTAAGAGTAATAACTATATTAAAGCCTATAACTATTTTATATAACTTACTAGTAAAAATACTCTACATAACTTATTTATATTTAATTAAGTTCTAATAAATAATATTACCGTATATAGTAAACTTAGTATCTATATAATTTTTAATTTTAAAAATAATAAAATATCTATATTATAAGCTAAGATTTTAGTTATTTATAAAAAATCTATTTATAAAAATAAAAAGTTTCGCATATTATAAGTCTAGTAAAATATATAAAACTTTTCTTTTTATATTTTTAATCTACTACTTAATTTTCTTATTTAATACCTTTACTTCTAATATAGTAAGCTCTCTTATTTATATAGCTATAAAAAGGTTAAATATAGCTTTTAGTTAATAGATAAAAGTAATATATATACCTTTTATATACTACTTAATATATCGCTATTAAACTTTTAAATTAGTTAAATCTATTATATAAAGGCCTTTACTCTATTTTTTCTAAATTATAGTAATTATCTTATTTTTTTTAAAAATAATTTTTATTTTATTAAACTCTAGAGGTTCGTGTGTAAAAAAAAATAACTTATCTTTTATATAAAACTCTATAGCTTATAGTTTATTTTTTTCTCTATTAAAAAAAGTAAGTGAAATAATACTTAAAGTATTATCTATCTATATACTTATTAGGCTAAAAGTCTTTACTCTTTTTTTTATTATAAGTAGGTATAGATTATACGTAGAGGGGAATATCTTTAGTCTTTTAATATAGTAGTTATAGTATATTTTAAACTAGTATAAATCTAATTTAACTATATTATATAAGGGCTATATAACTTAAAAAATTATACTAAAAAAAATAGTTTATTTCTTTTAGAAATTTTACGTACAGCGTATAAAATAGTAAGTTTTTAAATTATATATATATATATATTTGTATATTAATCGAACAAATAGTGTGGCTGTGGTGGCTTGGGGCGACCAAAAGGGGTTTCAAAAAAGGAGGAGTATGTGTATACCTTTATACTTAATGTGTCGAAAAAGTATTTTTTAAATTATATATAAGTCTAAGTAATATTACGTAATTTATATTTTATATTATATAATTTAAGAAGTATCGCGTCTAAGACTAAAATAACTCTTTAACTTATCCTCTAAATAGTTAGTAACTATATAAAAATAGACTATTTACTATTATTAGAGTAACTAGTAAGTATATAGTAGAATTTCTTATATAAAACTATATTTTTATTTTTAACCTCCTATACTATTTTAAAATTAAATATATTGCCCATATAAATAGCAGAGTTATATATAATAGATTTAAAAATACTACTTATAATAAAGGAATTAATCTTTATATAATTAGAATTTTTAAATAGGGCTTTAGATATTATAATAATATTATTTTAGTATAATTTTATTACTAGTATAAAATTAAGCTCCTCTTTTTAAGTTATAAAGACTTCTACTATATAGTTCTTCTTTAGGTAATTTTACTTTTTTAGCTTTTTAGGTTTAGGTTATATAATTATATCCTCCTTTTCTATAGCTAGGGGGTTATTATATAAAAGAGATTTATAGTAGTATAGTTTTATATATATCTATTTTATAGTTAGTAGGCTATTTTTTAAATTTATAGTAATATCTAGTCTGTTAATTAACTATAGTATATATAGACTTATTTTTTTTTCTTTAGATTAAAATCTTTAATTTAATAAAGAAACATAGAGTTTTTTTATAGATCTAGTCTATTATATATATTAATTATATAGCTTAGCATAAATTTTATATAATTAGTTTATAAGGCCTTTAAAGTTTTACAGATAGTATTAGCCTATATAATAATATTTAGTAATAGTAAAAATATTATACTAATTTTTAAATAGGCGCTAAAGACAAGAAGTATTAATATAAGACTATTTAGGCCTATACTATTATTTAGTACTTTTATAATTATCTAAAGAATATCTTTATTACTTATATAATATCTAATTATATTTTTTAAAATATTAAAGACTTGCCGTAATAGGCCGTATACTTTTTTAATCTTACTAACTATTTAGTAAACCTTTACTAATATTTAGTAATACTCTACTCCTATAATCTATACGCTATTTTTAAATTCTTTTAAAATAAAATTAATACTTAGATTATATATAATAAAATCTAAAAGACTTTAGTAAATATTAATTTAGTATTATATAAAAGCTATCTATACCTTTTATATAAATATTAAATTAAAAAAAGTAGTAGTTTAAAATTATATTTTTAAGTTAATAATATAAAAAATATTACAGTTACTAATTTATATAATATTAATAATAATTTTATAGTTAAAGTAGATATTATTTTTAATAGAGAACTTAAATTTATATAAAGCTACTTTATATATTTAGTAATAGTATATATATATATTTGTATTTGTATATTAATCGAACAAATAGTGTGGCTGTGGTGGCTCGGGGCGACCAAAAGGGGTTTCAAAAAAGGAGGAGTATGTGTATGCCTTTATACTTAATGTGTCGAAAAATTAGTAATAGTAATATAGTTTTTAAATCTACTCTAGTATAGTAAAGTTAATCTTATAGCCTATATTATAAAATAGCTTATAAAATTATTTTATATAAAAGTGTTTAAAGCGTTTATAAAGTCTGTAAAAATTTTTTTTTAGTAAAGAATAAAGTAGCTTCTATATAGCTTATATTAAAAAATAAATATTTTTACTTACGTATAACTAAAACTATTATACTATTCTTATATATAATAACGTTTAATATATTATTAAAATATATTCTTATATAGTTAGTATCTACTAGAAATAGTAAAAAGGGTATTAAAATATCTAAAATATAGTAGATTACTATACTAATTAAATTCTTAATCTATATAGTACTAAAAGTATATATTAGTATATTACCTCTAAAGCTAATAGTAGGATCCTCATGCTGTTACTTTACTTTTAGGCTAGCCTACATCCTTTTTGACTTACTTTTAACAATTGTTAATTGCTAATAGTAGTTTCTTTTAAAGTCTAATTAATTTTTATACTAGAGTTCTTATAAACGTATACTTTAAGCTAGGTTTTTCTAACTATTGAGAATTTAACTATATTTATATTCTAAAATTTGCTTTAGTATTATATATAATACCTTCCTTTAAGAGTAAATTACTTAGCTATTTTCCTTTTATCTATAGAGAATATATCTTCTACTATTATATAATAGAGAAATAAAATAGTAATAAAATATTAAACTACTTTTTCCTTTTTTTAAGAACTAAAATTAAATATAGTTTTATTTTCTAATTCCTCTATATTATTATATAAAAATTCTTTAAAGTCTTAAATATAGAGGGTAATATTACAGGGGGGTGACATTGAAAAAGACCAATCAAAAAAGTTACCTTTTTTAAAATAATATAACTTTTTAGTTATAAGGCCTAAAAATACGAAAAAAAATACTATTTTAAAGAGAAAGACTAGCCTAATCCATTCACCCTGTTAGGGGCTGCTTACTAAGGGGTTCAGGGGTAAAATAAAATTAGTAAACATAGACAATTTTCAGATCCCTACTTTAGACTATAATAACTTTTTATTTAAGGTGTAAAATTTAGTAATTTTTATATATATTATAATAGTACTTATAATATATAAGTATGTAAAATATTTTTATATATTTATATATTATTTATATAATTATATATTAAAGTCAAATTGTCACATTTTTAATAATAAACTAGTAAATAATATATTACTAGTACTTAGTATAGTACTCCTAAGATTCTATAAGTATATTATAATAGTTAGGAAGTAATAATATATAATTATTAATAACTTTTAAAAATTTTATATTATGTAATTTTAAAATAGCTCTTTAATAGTCTCTATACTTTTTAAACTTAGCTCTATACCTAAATTAGACTTTTTATTTATATATAGCCTAGATATTATATAATTTTATATATTTTTTATATAGGCTATATTAGTGCTATAGGTTAGGTAAAAAAAATTCTCTTTTAATTATTTTTAAAATAGTTTTATACGTCTATTATTTTATTAATAATAGGACTATATTATTAAAATTACTAATATAAGTTTATATTAATATAAAGCTTATAATTATAATATAATATAATAATAATGTATATATTATTATATTATTATATTAAAAAAATAACGAAAAAATCTATAAAGTTACTTACTACTTTTTATCTTTGGTTTAACTTTAGATATAAAAATTTTATTTATATAATCTTTATTAGTACAAGAGATGGATAAATTAGGTATTTTAGTAAATACTAAATTACTTTTATCTTTTAACTAAATTGCGGTCTAAATTTAGAATATTAAATTATAACTAATAAAATAACTACTATAATTAATATTAAAACAATAGAACTATAATATAAAAATATATTTAAAGTAATATATTTTAATATATTTTAATATTAAAATAACTTACTTTTTAATTAGGTAATAGCTAGTTATTTTTCTAACTCTATTATTACTACTTTTTCTAATATACTCCTTTCTAATCTCTCTTATTTATAGTGCTAACTTATTACATAATATTATATATTTATAATTTATATTTTTAATATTTTTAATACTTATATTAGCGTATTTTAATATTGTTTTTTAGCGTTTTTTTTAATAATTATAGGATTTTTCTATTTATATTAATATTATAACACTTCTCTTTTAAAATACTTTTATAAGGATACTTTTAAAATATTTAGGCTATTTTCTAATAATAATTATTTATTCTCTTTTTTAGGGCTTTTAATTAAGTTTCTATTAATAATTCTTTTTACTCTTTAAATTATCCTAAAAACTCTAGTCCTTATAACTTTATTTATAGTATTATTATTATTTTTTTATTTTTAATATATTATATAGTATTATAAATACTATTAGGAGTTCTTTTAAAATAAAAAAAATTATTAAAATATAAGTATTTACTATAAAAAGATATTTAACTGTAAATTTAAGTTTTATTAAATATTACGCTATATAAGAGGAATAGGAGTCTAGGTTTATAATATTAAAAAAATATTATTATATACTATAATATTAGTAATATATTACGTAAGTAGTGATTATATAAGCCTTAGCAATATTTTTATAATTAATATAATTTTATTATTAGATTACTACTATGCTTCGAAAATCTAGTCACGTGATCTATACTAGTCCTAACAGTGTATAGTTAAAATTTCAGTTAAATATATTCACTAACTAAAAAGTTATAGGAACCTAAAAAAGGGGTTAAAAAATTCACTATATTTAGGTAAATTTAATTTATTACAGGTAATAAATATAACGTAACTAAAATTCTAATAGTAATCTTAGTAATTTTCTCTTTAAAACGGTATTACTTACGTAATTTTAGAACTATTATTAAATTTTATATAAATTTTTAAAAAAGATAACTTTTTTGATTAGTCTTTTTCAATGTTACCCCCCTGTATCTTAAAAAAATAGTTTTTTATAAAAATTTTTATATATTATAATATACTAGTTGCGTGCTTAGGTCTTATCTTATATAAAATAGTTTAATAACTAGTATTTTTTTTTATAGTAGATAAAGCACTTTTTCTTTTTTACTACTAAAATTATATTTTTAGATCTCTAAAAAAGTTATTATATATAAAAATAAAATTATTAGCATTAAAAAAGTTTATTTTTATTATTAGTATACCTCCTGTCTATATAAAAGGTCTTATATAATACTTATAACTAAATATAGTATATATATTAGTAATATATATTAATCTATAGTATAAATTTTAAATTACTTAGTAGTCCTTCGCACGTAGACTTTATTAAAAATATAGCTTATTTAAGCTTTAATTAATTTTTATATACTTATATAATTACAATATAGAGTAGTACTTCTTTTTTAAACTAAAAGCCTAGAGCTTTCTATACTAAAGTTAACTTATTAATTATTACTTCTAAGGCTTTATATAAAGTCTTATTAAAGTTTTTTTACTTAAATTATATAAAAATAATAGTAGCTTAGTTAGTCTAATACTAGTTATAGTTAATATATATATTAAAATAATAGTTTAATCTATTATATAACTATTTTTATAAATATTTTAGGCTAATATTATATAAATAAAACTAGTCTACGTAATCCTCTAAAATATCGAAAAAAATAATAGTATACTATAACTTTTAAATATTAATTCTCTAGTAAAACTTAATAAAGATATAAGTCTTATTAGTTAAAATATTATATAAATAATTAATATTATTATTTACCTTCTTCTATATTTTTTTTTATATAATAAAGTTGCTATTAGTAACTACCTAATTAGGAAGGAAAGTACTATATATACTATAAGACCTAACGACCGGCTCTTAAAAGTACTATATTAAGCCTAATTAGGAAAGGTACCGCGCCTACTAAAACAGGTATATAATAACCGCTTAATAGTACTTAATAGATTTGCAGCTTAGTATAATATATTACTTTATAATAACTTATATTTATATATCTACTATTATAACTAATACTAAGCAGGCGTTTATAAAAAAAGAGAAAAAAAATATTATATCTACAGTACGCAGCGTAATACGTAAGATAATAGACTTTATTAACACATTAAGTATGAAGGCATGCATATACTCCTCCTTTTTTAAAACCCCTTTTAGTCGCCCTAAGCCACTATAGCCACACTATTTGTTCGATTAGTATACAAATATAATAGACTTTATTAACTATAGTACTAGACTCCTATATACCTAATAAACTATAAAATAGATAACCTACTAATAATATATATACTCGCAGCGCGTACTGTAAAAGGTATATATTAAATAAATAAGTAAAAGAAATAATAAAAAAGTTAAAGTTAAAATAAGCAACCTCCTATAACTAGTATAAGGTAATAGCAGTACTTATATAACTTTTAGTATAATACTATATAATAGTACGCTTAATATAACTAAAAAATAGCGTATAGTTATAGCAGCTATTACTAAAAGGCTAAAAATTTAACTAAAGTATAGATAATAAAATAAAACGTCTTATAGATTAAATAAGGAGCTAGTATTACTAGTACTTTTAGATACCTACTAAATATTTAAAGCGTAAGACGGTACGTAATAACGGTTTTAAAAAGTTTATTATAAAAACTAATAATTTATAGAACTTTTATAATTAAATAAGGACTTTATATAAAGGCAGTAAAGTAATTTAAAAGATTTATATAAAAGTAGACTAAATAATCCTAGGTATATTATAAAGCTGTAGGTATATAATATTACGGGAGTAAAATAGGTATACTAGGCCTAAATACTAAGGGATTCTTTAAATTAGGCTATAAGGACTATAAGGACTATAAGGAAATAATAGCTAGTAGGTTTAGGGTAATAAAAATAAATAGCTAGATATATAACTAAATAAAATAGAATATTCTATATTAATTATCTTATTATAACTTTAAAACTTTTAGGTCTTTTTTTAAGACCGGTTCTATATCTTCTAAAATATAATTATTTTTTATAAATTAAGTTTTTCTAGTAGTATATCCTATATAAATAAGAATTAAAATATTAGATTCTAGTAAGTAGTATATAAAAGTTAAAAATTTAATAAGTAATTAGTTATTAATATTCTGTAACTATTTCCTAAAAGAAATAGTAATATTTTAGAATTATATAATAGTAAATATATTAAATATTATACTCTACTATTATATTTACCTAGAGGCGGTACTAGGGTATATAAATTATATAAAATCTAGAGTTATTTAAATTTATAAAGTCTATATTTATACTTATATAATATAGGCCTAAAATTTTTTAGATAATACGAGTATAGTAGAATTAATTACTTATATAATATATATTATAATAGTTAGCTTTCTTACTATATAGGAGGTATAGCTAGAGTATATAAAATATTTAACTATTAGCTAAAAATTTAAAAGTTTAAGCTTAATAGCTTCCGTATAGGTTATTTTATAATAATAATTAGGCTTCCTATTAAGCTTCTTAATCTCGTATAAAAGTTTTTAACTTTTTAATATTCTATTATAATCTAAAGACGAATTTATATAAAACTTATTAATATTTTTTCTTATTTATCTACTAGAGATTGTACTCCCTTATTTTATAAGATTTTTAGCAGTTTTCTTTAAAATACTTATTTTAGTAATATAAAATTAGAATAGTTCTATTTAGTAAATAAATTATAGTATAAAATAATTAGACTTTAGCTATTCCTTTACTCTATATAAAGTTTTATAATAATATAGCTAATATACGTATTAAGTTATTTAGTAAATAAATTATTTTAAATATTTAAATTCTTTATTTAGTATTATAATTTAGTCTAGTTTTTAAATACTTATATAAAGATATCGTATTCTTAAATATATTGTTTTTATAATAAATCTAGATTTATTTCTATTATACGCTCCTTATCTTTCCTTATAAAGGAAGCTTCTTTTAGTACTATTATATTATCTAGTTTATATAATTAATTATATAGTTCTAGCTTATTATACTAGTAGATTTATATAGAGCGGTTTAGTTTTAAAAAAAATTACCTTTATCTTTTATACGGATAAGATTTTAATAAAATATATAATTTAATATACTTATTATAATTTAGGTGTTTCTACTCTAGATAAAAGCGTACTTACGTAATAAGAGATATATAGTCTATACTATAGGGCTTTAGCTTAGTAGTAATTTATCTTTTTACTTTTATAAATAATATATACTTAATTTATTTTATATATTATACTATATTACTACTCTATCCTAATTTCTAATATTTAAATTACTTCTTTTATTTTTAGAAGTAATCTAGTATAATATAGCTTTAAAAGAGTCTTATTATCTAGTTACGTATAATATATTAGTTTTATAAAATACTAAAATTACTAAAAAATCTAAGAATAATCTTAAGTTTCCACTTAGTATCCCTAATATTTAAGTTTTTTAAAGTTTTATATAAGCTGTAGAAACGCCTCTATTAGGCCTATTAAAGTATAAAAAAGTATAAATAGCTGCTAACTATTATAGTTAAATACTTTTATTTTAATTAGAACCCTCTATATTTACTAATTTTAAAAAAGTACACGCTTAGCTCTAATAGGTTAAAAATAAAAAGGAAATAAAATAACTATTTAATATTTACTAACGTTTTAACGTAGGCGATTAAGCCGTAATTATAAAAAACCTAATTATTTTATAGGGTTATACTACTTTAACTTTTATTTTAATTATACGTCTACTAACGCTAAAGGCCTATTATATTTATAAAAAAAAGGGTAAACATAACTTTAACCTTTAAAAAGATAATTATAAACGCTATTTTTACTAATTATTAATCTATTTTCTAATAGAGATTTTAAAAGTTAAATTTACTATTACTTATATTAATAATTCCCTTTAAACTATTTAAAAGGCTAAAATTATTTTAAAACTTAGTACTAATTTACTATAAAAAGAGATTTAAAATTTTTTAAAAATTAAAATACTAAATACCCTTAAAGGACTACTATAATAGTCTAATAAGACTAAAATTAATTTTAAGTAAACTATTTAGTTATTTAAGTAGTTTTTTATTAATTAACGTACTTCGCGAGCTTTATAAAGCCGCAGTATAATATAATAATAAAAACTTAATAAATACTAAATAGCTTAATATATAACAAGGCTATGTGTAAATAGTATAAATTTTAAACTTTTAAAAGTTATACTCCTTCCTTTTAGTAAGGATAAAATATTTTACTAAATATAGTAACGCTCCGCTTATACTCTAATTATATATTTATAGATTAGTAACTACTTATAATTATTCTTAAGGTTATTAGTAATTACTACTTATAATTATATATAATATAATTAGTTTAGGGGGTTACTAGGCGTATAAACTTTAGGACTAAAGGGAGTTATTAGGCTATTACTTAAAGCCTATATAACTAAATATTTAGTTTTTAAGTAAGTTTAGTTATCTGTCCTATACTCTATACTATATTATTAACTTTTACTTCTTAAAGTTATATTTTACTATATTATAATCTTTATAGGTCTTTTTTATTTTTAAAATATCTATTACTATACTAATCTTAGATAGATTACTAACTTACCGCCTATTATACTAACCGCTTTTAGTAGTAGTAATACTCTAAACTAATATAAAATATAAAATTAATTAAAACTATTTATCTACGTATAACTTATTAATAAATTTTATACTAACTTACGCGTACGCAACCTTCTAGTAAAAAATAGCCTTTTTAAATATATTATTTTTAGCTACTTTAAAGCCCTCCTTAGTATATTATTTTATATAAATAAATTTTAGGCTAATAAGATAAAAGCTTTATAGAAGCAGATAGTTAATAAAAAAGAACTAAAAAATTTAATATTATTAATAGAACTAGAGGTAATAGAGTAACTTTAAGCTTAAACTAATAAAATAAGATAAATTTATTAGTACGCTTACTAAATCTAAAATAAAAAAAAAAGGCTTAAGTATTATAAACTCCGAAAAGTCCTACTAGGGCGTATAAGTTAGATAAGTATACGCTCTTATTCTTATTTAGTAGGTATTATTAACTAAATAGTAGGTACTATAAGCGGCGTAAATATTAACGAGAGTAGATATAATTTTTTTTATTTTATAAAACTGCTAAATAAGCTAGGTATATACGTAACTTATTTTAGCGGACTTTTATAGTATTATTATTTTAGTAAAAAGTTTAACAGGTACTATAAAGGCTTATATAAAATTAGATAAAAAAATATTACTTTAAATTATATAATAAGTCTATAATAATATTATTAGTTTATAATATTAATAGGCGGGGTAAAACGCGATAAAAATAAAATATAAAAGAATAAATAAGCCTTTTATACTTCTACTTAGAAGTAAAGTAGTTTTTTATAGAATTCTTACACTATATCCACCCTCTTTAGGAGACACTAAATATACTTAAGGCTAGTAAAAAACCCTAATAGGTTTAAAGCTTTATAAGCTACCTATATAAAGACCTTTAGGCTAAACTATAAATTTTAGAGAAATAACAGATTAATACTATTACTAAAATAAATAAAAAAGCTAATTTTTTTTAGTTAATATAAAAGACGACTAATTCTAGTAATTTTAAAATATAAAGACCTAAAAAAAATATATAAAATATAGGAAAATCTACTAGATTTTAAAAATATTTTAGATAAAACTAATAAGTATAGTTAGGTACTAACTAGTCTAATAAGTTACTAACTAAAATAGAGTCTCCTACTAGTACGCTAACTTATTACTATTATAGTAAAAAGGGCTACTATACTTTTAACTACTAATATAAAAATAAGCTAGTAGCCCCTAAATCTAAAAAAGTAACTAAAAAGACTACGTTATTAACTTAGGCGGAAAAAAAAAGGGGTAAAAATAATTATAGTACTTACTACCTATATTAAAACTATTATAAACTACTTATTAAAAGTACCTAAAGTTAAATACGTTAGCAGTTTATTTAACTAGTTATATAATTAACCTAAAAGAATAGTTACCCTAAAAGCTAGAGTTATAAATAGAAACTATATTAAAATTTTAGTAGATCTAGGGTCCGCTTTAAATTTTATAAGCGCTAAGCTAGTAAAGAAAATAGGCTTAAAAGTAACTACTTTTAATAGACTATTAGTATAAGTAATAAATAGTTTTAATATAACTATTTATAGTACTATAGTTACTAAAATAGATCTAACTAACTTACGTAATTAAAATTAAACTTAGCTAATTTTATTTATAGTTATAGATCTCTCTTAATATAAAATTTTTTTAAACTTATTTTAGTTTAACTAAAAAAATTTAAAAATAAACGTTACTACTTAAAGAGTCCTCTTTAAAAATAATTCTAAAAAAAATAATACTTTTATTAAAAAGATTACCTTTAAAAGTGTAGAAGAGTTTAAGTATACTATATATAACCTAATTACCTAAATATATATATACCTAATAGGGTTAATAGAAATTCTAGTCTAAAATAAACTAAATAAGTATAAAAAATACTTTATACTATCTAGATACTCTAATTTTTTAGATCTAGCCTTAAATAAGGACTTTAAGATCCCTATAAACTATAAATTAAATAATCTAAAAATTAATTTTAAATCTAGTACTAATCCTCTATATTATTTTATATATACTCTCTTAGTTACTAAACTAGAAGTCCTTAAAAAGTATATAAAAGAATATTTTAAATAAAAGTAGATTTAGTAATTAAAATTTCCTACTAAGACTTTTATTCTTTTTATAAAAAAGAAAAAAGGCGGCCTAAGGCTTTATATAGACTATAGAGGCCTTAATAAAATTATAATTAAAAATTATAGTATTTTTTTACAAATTATAAAGTTATTAAACTAGTTTATAAAAGTATAGATCTATACTAAGCTTAACTTATAAAAAGCTTACTAGTATATTTATATTATAAAAAGTAATAAGTAGAAGACCGTATTCCGTATAAAATATAGCTATTTTAAGTATATAGTTATACTTTTTAGCTTAATAAATATACCTACGTAGTTCTAATAGCTTATATTATAAATATTAACTAAATTAGTTAATATAACCTATATTATATATTTTAATAATATACTTATCTTCTTAGACACTAAAGAAGAATATAAAAATTATATAAAAAAGATATTATAGTATTTATATAAAGTAAAATTTTATTTAAACTTAAAAAAATATTTTTAGTATACTACGTTTATAAAATACCTTAGCTTTATTATTTTATTTAAAAGCCTCTTAATAGACCTAAGTTAGATTAAAATAATTTAAAATTAGTTTAAATTTATTTATATACGCAATAATTATATTTTTATTAGATTTATAAACTACTATTATAAATTTATAAACTAATTTTTTTAATTAGTCCTACTACTTACTAAATTAACCTAAAAGGCGCTAGGTAGCGCTAAAAGTAGGCTAACTATAAAAAAAAATAAAGTATACGTATAGATATAAACAACGCTAGTAAAAAAGCTTTTAAAAAGTTTAAAAATATTTTTTTTAAAGTACTAATACTATTGTACTTTAAGTATAAAAAATAGACTTAAATTAAAACTAATATCTCTAATAAGGCTATTAGCGCTATTTTAAGCTAATTAGTTTTTAAAAAGAATAGATTATTTTAGTAGAGACTAGTTAATTTTTATTTAAAAAAGTTAGACGGCGTATAATACTATTATAATATATATAATAAAAAACTCTTTATTATTATAAAAAGTATTAAGTACTAAAAATAATATCTATAGGGTATTTACTTTAAAATTTTTATAGATTATAATAATTTATAATAATTTATATAAATAAAAACTCTATTACTGCGTTACGTATAATTATATTTAGTTTTTTTTAAGTATAATTTTAATATATTCTATAAAATAGAATTAATAAATCTAGTTAATACTCTATCTTACTACTTTAATTATATACTAGAGTCTAAAATAGCTAAGTATAAATATAATATAACCTTTATAGTATCTATAAAAAAGCTATTATAGCTTTCTACTATAAATAATAATAAAGTTATAATTTTTATAATAATAATTTATATATAGATAAACTATAAACGTAACTTAAAACTTATAAAAGAAATTTAAATTTTTAAGCTACGTAATTTACTTAAAGAGGAGATAACTACTTTAGAGTACCTAATAAACCTAAAAAATAAAAAATTTAACCTATTTAAAGATAATAATAATAATTTATAACTAAATAGCCTAAAAAACATTAAGTTAAAATTAATAAAGCTAATACGGCCCTATATACCTAAAAATAAAATAAGGGTAATTATAAAATATTATAATAGTTCCCTCTTAAGGTATTTTAGTATAAAATAAACCCTTAAGTATATATAGTATAAATATATATAAATAAATATATTTAAAAACGTTATTAACTATATTTATAACTATAAGCGCTGTTAGCGCGCTAATTTAAAAATATATAAATTATATAGTCTCTTTTATCTACTTTTAGTTCCTAATAGACTATAATAATATATAATTATAAATTTTATTATAAACCTACTCTCTAGTCGCTTTACTAAAAGTATTTATAATATAATTTTTATAGTTATAAACTGTTTCTCTAAAATAGTCTATTATATACTAGTAAGAATAAATTAAAATAGTATTAATCTAGTCTAGTCCTAAATCTATAAAATTATAAAATTTTATAAAAATTTAAAAATAGTACTATTTAATAAAGATTTACTTATATAAGTAAAATATTAGGATATCTTTTACTATTATTTAAATTTAAAGTAAATTTTATGTTCCGCCTTTTACCTATAGATAGATAGATAAAATAGTAAAATAAAATTCTTAAATAGTACCTTTATATTTTTTATTACTTAAAATAAAATAATTAGGCGTTATAGATTTCCTGCGCGAAATTTACCTATAATAATAGTTAATATTTTATTATTAGATATACACTCTTTTAAGTCTGCTATAGATATAGCCTAAAAAAGCTAAATTAGTCTTTATAGGCGCTAGATAAGAGAGAAAGCTTTTAAACTTTCTACTTAGCCTCTAAACATATTAATATCTATAATAAAGCTAAATAAAAACTAAAAGTAATATAAAAATATTAAAAAGCGCTTTAAAATAAAAAGCGTCTCCTACTAAACCTATATATAAAAAGTAAAATTTAAGTTTTAAATTATTATATATAATTTATAAGACTAAGTAAAAAAATTAATTAAAAATAGCTAGATTCTAGTATAATAGTTAAATATATAAGTAATTTACTTACTATATATAAAATTAAACTCGTAAGCCTAAAATAAGTTTATTTAGTCTTTTATTTTTTTTTATTAAAATTATATAAATTTTAAGACATACTACCGTATAAGTAGAAGCTAATAATTAATATATTATACTAATTTAGTAATAATATATATAATATAAAATATATTATAAACTAAAAATATAATAAGTCCGGTTAATAGAAATATTTTATTAAATAATAAAACTATTTAGATAAAAAAAAATACTTAAAAACTAAAAGCTTTAATTAGTATAGAAGCGCTAAAAAGGTTTTAAAAATAATTTAAGATTACTTTAAAAAGATTTAGAATAAGTCTACTAAATTATATAATATAAAAGTAGGATAGACCTTTTATAAAAAGTAATAATCTACTTAAAAGTATACTAGTATAACGAGACTAGGACCGGCCTTTTAAAAAAAACAAATAGCTTAAAGTAATTCTATATAGACTTTAAAAGAGTTAAAAAATTTACTTTTATTCTTTTTAGTAATTATAAGCGCTAAATTAGTCTAAATAGGCTTTTAGTATAAATAAATAGTTTATTCTAAACTACTTTACGGCTATATTTCCTATTTAAAATAAAATTATTATTTTTTATTTTTATAGTTCTATACGTCTCTTTTAAAAAAAGGTTAATAATGTAAATAACCCTATTAAAAATTAAAGTAGTTTAATAGTATAATAAAAAAATTATAAAAGATATATAAGTATATTATAATAAAATAAGAACTATAATTATTATAAATTAGTACTATTTAGCCTAAATTATTATATTATAAGTCTATTTAGTATAGTAATAACTGTAAAGACTTAAAAAACTATAAACTTATTTAACTATCTATCTAAAATCTACTATAGTATTACTTTTTACTATCTATTTTTTAAAGGAAGTTACTAAGGAATAAAAGCCTTTAATAGTTATAATTTTTAGTAAAATTAGTTATACTACTTTAGGTGTAATAGTTAGTACTAAATTAATAATTAAAATATACTATTTTCTTATACTTATTACTATTAATAGAAATAAGACCTAAACTAGTAAAACTAAAAATCTAAAAAGTATAAGGGTTACTATAGTAAAAAGAAGTAGATAAAAAAGATATAGTAAAAATTTAAATCTAAGCCTAAAACTAAGCGGTGTTATTAGTAGTATAGTAGTTTTTTTTTAATTTTTAAGCTAATTAGAGCTATTATACGGGGAGTACTAAACTTTTAAAAAGTATATTAGTAACTAAGTATACTAGAAAGTACTAAATTAGTTTAAACTACGCTATTATACTACTATAAAAAATACTTACGCCTTTCTTACTCTTCTTAAAACTTAACTAAAAATTATTAGAGTTATTGTTAGCCTTAGTATACTTTTACTTTTTTTTAAGAGTCTAGTTTAAATAATTATAATTATAAAGAAAAATACTAGACTCCGTATATTTATTTAAAAAGTAAAAAGTACTATTATACGCGTAAAACTTATTAAAAAACCTAAAATTATTATTATATAATAATTAGCGCTAAATTATCCTAAATTTTTATAAACTATCTATTTACTTAGTTAAGTTTACTATAATACGCTTATAGATAAACTTTATTTTTTTATTAATCTTTTTTTTATTATTCTAGATCTTTTTACGCGCCTTAGTTATATTAAAAGATATAGAAATAGTAGGCTTAGTTATATACTAAAATTAGCCTTTTTAAAAAACTATAAGGTACTTAACGTAGCGTAAGTCTATAACCTAATACTTATATTTTATAAAATTAGTTTTATACCTTATACGGCATTTGTTGGACGCCTTTTAGCTTAAATAAAAATAATTATTTTTATTATTAGCTAAAGTCTTACTAATAGTAGTTTTAAGTTACTTTAAATACTAAAGCTTATTATATAGTAGTTAATTAGTATAATTAGTATTATATAGCGCTAAGTAATACTAAACTATTACTTACTATATAGTAAGTAGTATTTTTATTAAAATAAATATAATAAGTCTTTATTTAGTAGCCCTTATATATAAATAATTCTTATTTATCTATATTAGAATTTATTAAATACTAATACTTACTATTTAAAACGCCGTACTTTACTATAACTCTAATATAATTAATATAGAGTAATTCTGTTTGTTATTTATTCTTTATAGTTAACTTAATATAGAAATTTTTAAAAGTATAATATTTAAAAGGTATTATAATAGTATATACTAAAATTTAATAAAACAACTTATAATATAATAGAGAAGGGTTAATTATAACTTAAAATAACTATATAGTATAATTAGTACTAAATTTTACTATTTTATATTTTATATAAAATACTTATCTTTAAAAAAAAAAGGTTAAAGTTAAAGTAGAGAGTAGGAGTAAAAGTCCTTAAGGCCTAATTTTATAGCTAGAGGCGCTAAGACGCTAGCGCTAATAAAATAATATTATTAATTAGCTTATTATATAATTAACTATATCTAATAAAAATAGTAAAAGATAAATAGTACTAAATACTGCTAAATAGTAACCTATAGAAAAAAATCTTAAAAAAGGTACTTAATTTTAATATTTAATACTATTATACTAAAATAGTCTAAAAAGTGCTAAATAGATATATTTAATTTTTTCGACATATTAAGTATAAAGGCATACATATACTCCTCCTTTTTTAAAACCCCTTTTAGTTGCCCCGAGCCACCACAGCCACACTATTTATTCGATTAATATATAAATACAAATATATATATAGATATATTTAAACTATACGCCTTTATATTATTTACTTTTAGGTTAAGAGCGATCCTAAAAAGAAAATAATATTATAATTTAAGTATTTTTATTTTAGATAGGAGCGTACTTATATAATAAAAGATCTATAGTCTATACTACGGGGTTTTAGCTTAGCAGTAATTTATCTCTTTATTTTTATAAATAATATATACTTAATTTATTTTATATATTATACTATAATACTACTCTATCCTAATTCCTAATAATACTTCCCTTTATTTATAAATATAGGGAAGAGTTGTGTAATATATAAAATTATTTTTACGTAGTATAAATTTAATAATAACTTAACCTTTTTATACGCCCTTACTAATTTACAGTAAATAAAGAAATCTAATTAATTACTAGTAATAGAGTAGTTAAACGATTTAATTAACTAATTACTAATTAGTATTAGGATAACTATACTTTACTTATACAGAGTAATAGTTCTCTGTAATATTATATATATATTATAATTTTATAAGAAAAGTAGAAAGTATTTAGTAAGTATTAATATATAAAACTTAAAAGTTAAAAAAAAAACTTTACATTTAATAATAAAAAGTAATATATATATTTATATATTAATCGAACAAATAGTGTGGCTGTGGTGGCTCAGAGCGACCAAAAGGGGTTTCAAAAAAGGAGGAGTATGTGTATGCCTTCATTAATAAAAAGTAATATACTAATTAATATAGTATATTTATAACTAAAATATTATATAATATAAATATATAAAAACTATTCATAATTCTAAAAATATTTAATACTAAAAAATTTTAATTTAATAATATCCTATAATAAAATCTTATAATAAAATCTTATAATAAAATCTTATAATAAAATCTTATAATAAAAGCTTTTATATAGAGCGCTATAGCCTTAAGTTATTAATAGAGTACTAATATTAGGGCGCGTATTAACTATCTCTACGCACTAACTATCTTAGTATAGTATATAAGGTATAAGCTAGCTAGCGTTTATTATAGCTAATAATAATAGTTTATAAAATTACTTAAAATATTACTAATATACGGGCCGCTACTAGTACTAATATCTATATTAATATAATTTAATAAAATATATAGCTACTATATATTAAGAATAAAATATTTAATTAAAGTTTTACTTAGTATTTCGCTAACCCCCTACTATTATTAAAAATTATAATATTAAAAAACTTAAGAGGTACTATATCCTATATCTAGTATTAATAACTATAGTTAAATACTTTTATAAATTACTAAAAATTAAATTTAGCTACTAACTACCAGAAGTATTGTACTTTTTTAAAATAATTACTTATAGAGCTATTAAAAAAAATTAATTTAATTAAATTCCTAGCCGCGTATATTAAGTAATAAAAAAAAAAAAAAAAAAAAGAGGTACTATCTACGTAAAATAAATAGTAAAATATAACTAAGTAGGCTAAAAACTCTATAAATATTATTTTATACTAAAATTCTTATACTTACTCTAGTAAAATATAAGACTAATTTAGAAAAGCTACTAACTATATAAATAGTTACCTATATATATTCTACTTTAACTACAGTCTTATTTTTTATATCTATTAATAATAATTACTAGACTTAAATAAAATATTAAGACTAAGTACTTTATAAACTACCTAGATACCTAGTCTTATAAAAATATATAAGTTCCTATTTATAAATAATAATCTATACCTCTTACCCTTTTTTTTAATATTAAAATAAAAATATATTTATACTAGTTCTACTGTATTCCGCTATAACCTTTAAAAAAAAGCTTATATAAGTTATAGTTAATAATAACTAGTCTTTTTAAATAGTTAAGCAGCTATTATTTTAATACTTTATTTAATTCCTTTAACTAAAAGCTATAATAATTAGTTATTAAAATTTAGGCTAATATTCTAGAGTTAGTTTTAATAAGCTAAAATATATCTTTTTAGTAACCTTAACTAAATAACTAAAATTTTAATTATATTAGATATATAATCTATATTTAATTATTTTAGTTTTTTTACGATTAAAGTATATTATATTAATCGCGACTAGAAACTTTAAAAAAAATTACTTAATTTTATTTTAATACGTAGAAGGTATACTAGTACTTTTATAATAATAAATATACTATAAATATTATTAAAAATAAATACTAAACTATACCTCTTAGCTATTACCTATAATAATACTAATAATAATAATACGCTCACTCGCGCTATTTAAAAAAAGCTAGTTTTTAAAAGTATTTTTTAATACTTATAGGAGAATACTATACTATATCTAACTTATATTATTAATCATATTATATATATTTATATATTAATCGAATAAAAAGTGTGGCTGTAGTGGCTCGGGGCGACCCAAAAGGGGGTTTAAAAATAGAGGAGTATATGTATGTCTTTATACTTAATGTGTTGAAAAAGTATTAATCTTATTATCTAAAATATTATTAAGTATTTTAAGCTAGCAGTATTACCTATAATTAAAAATATAAAAATATTATAAAAATAATATATTTAAAAAATAAAAGCATAGGCGTCTATTTTAAACTCTTTTTATAAAATACGTATACTTTTATTATATATATTTATTATATACTAAGTAATTACTAGATCCGGACTATCTATATTATTATTAATATATTACTATAACGTTATAAGCGTTTTATCGCTATATAATAATACCTATTACCTAAAAAATAGCTATCTATTATCCGTAACGTTAAAATATAATAAATTTTAATATTTAATGTATATATACGCGCACTTAAAATCTAAAAATATATTAATAAATAGCTAAAATAAAAGATTATATTTAATATAACTATTAGGGCGGCTAATAGTAATATAACTAAAATAGACTTTTATAACTTTAAGTAACTTAAACTATCTTCTATAAAGTAGTCCTACCTTAAACTATTTACTAAAATACTAAAATATTTTAAAAATATTATAAGTTTTCTTAGCAAAAACTAAAAATTTTAAATCTAATATATATAGTTTATATATAACTATCTCTTTAATTTTTTAGATAAGATAACAGTTAAGTTAAATAATAAAAACTTAAAATAAAAAAAAATATTAAATAATTAGAAATAATATAATCTATAACTAAAAATAGTTATACTAAATTAAGTAAATACTATTTAAACACATTAAGTATAAAGGCATACACATACTCCTCCTTTTTTAAAACCCCTTTTAATCGCCTACACATCCACCACAGCCACACTTTTTATTTAATTAATATATAAATATATATATACTATTTAAAAATAGACGTAAAGTAAGAGTTTTTATTTAACTATATAACTATTCTTAATCTAACACAAAAGCTTATGGTATATAAAATATAATTATTATAAATATTTATTATAATAGAACTCTAACTACTAATTTAAAATTATATATAAAAACCCTACTATAAATATATTTATTAAGAATAATTTTTTAATTATTTTAATTACTATAATAATAATAGGCGTATAAGTTATATACTAGTATTAAACCCCTTTATATAATAACTATAAAATAGTAAGTAGTTTTAGAAGCCTACTATTTTATTAAGTAGTTTTTTAACCCTAAGCTAAATATTTTTTATAAAAGAAGCCGAAGAGGCTAGTAACTAAACATATAAAAAAAAAAGTTTACTTAAATACTCTTTATATAAAAATAACTAAAAATTTTAATATACTAAATTAGTAGTAGACGTATAAAGATATATTTTCTTAACTAGTTTAAATTATAAAAAATATACTTACTATACTAATTATATAAATTAGTATTAAATGTATTTTTAATATTACTAAAAACGTTATTAGTAATTAAAAGTATTAACTTTTTACATAAATAGTCTAGTAGATAATAATTTTTACTAATTTAATTTTTTAATAAATAAAAAAGTAGACTAAACTATAAAATATAATAATAAAAATAAAAAACGATAAAACTCTTTATAATAAAATTAATAATTTACTAAACCTTTTAGTACCTTAGGAGCTTATTAAGAAGTATATAAAAAATATATATAGTATAAATAAAAATTTAATAAAAGATACTAAAAACTATAAAAATAAATTATCTCTTTTTTTATAAAAGTGTTAAAAATCTATATACTATTATAAAAAACTATAATTAATAGTTATTATAATTTAATTCCTATAAGTATATAAACTAAACTAAAGTCTTATACTATATTTAATTTAGTAATTTTTAAAAAAGAAACTCTAATAATTTTAATTTAACTCTAACCCCTAGTTTATATAATTTTAATTTAACCCTAACCCCTAGTCTATATAATTTTAACCTAACCCTAGCCTATAATTTATATAATTTTAACCTAACTCTAACCCCTAGTTTATATAATTCTAACCTAACCCTAACCTATTATTTATATAACCTTAACCTTACCCTAACCTAATACTAAATAACCCTAACCTATTTACTAGTATAACTTTTACGGATTACCTATAAAAGTAAATAGTAGTATAGTAGCTATATTAAATATACTTACTATTTTTAGCTATAATAATTCTAAGAAGAAAATATTTTAAAAGATATTATATAGGAGAGAGAGAAAAGTATTACGCTTTTATTATTAAACGCGCTATATATAATCTATAGTTTTATCTACGCGCTATTATTACTATTATAACTTAATAAGTTTATTAATTTAAGTTATTACTCTGCTAGCTATAATATTTAAAAAAATGTATATTTAATAGGCCCTAGTTATAGCGTCTTTATTTTTACTTATCTTTATATTAAGTAAGAACGTAGTATACTCTAAGTCGATATAGCTCCTACGGATAAACGTAAAAAAATATTTACTCTTTTATATTTCTTATTTATTTAGTTTAATTTAGAAGCTTAAAGTATATATTATACTTTATAGTATAGACTAAAGTAAGTTTAATATATATATTTTACTAAAACTTTATTTTTTAACGTGCTAGGAACGCGTAATTTAATTATAAAATAATAGTATACTACTATTAGTAAATAGTACCTTAAACGTTATAATACGTACTATAGTTATAATATATTAATATCTTTTCCTTTATAAATACCTACTTAATATTAGTTTATAATAGTAGATATGCTAGTATAAATTATTATATAAAATAATAAACTATACTAAGCTATAATACTATTAAATACTATTAAGTAGTTATTATATATTTATCTTAGTATTATTTTTTTTTAATTAGACTTAGTATAGTACCTTTAAGAGTTAGTTATTAGGTTTTATAATATATATAGTACTTTTTTCCCTAATTAAATAGTTACTAATAGTAACTTTATTATATAAAAAAAAGTATACTAGTAATTAACTCTTTAATTTCTAACTAGTAAATATAAACTAGTTTTTTTTTTTTTTTTAAATATAAGCCTTTTATATTAAGGCTACCTAACTATTTAAGGAAAGTGTTTTATCTCCTAAGTAAACTAATAACCAGCTCTTTAATTCCTAAATTAATATATTACGAAATAGTTAGATTAAATTACTAATCTATTACCTAATTAGGCCTAGTTCGCCACGCTAGTCCTATTTAAGAATAAATTTTTATTTTATCTAACTTTAGATAGTAAGATATACCTAAGAATATAATATATTCTAAACAGGAATTTCGGCTTCTAGTAGCCTTATATTAATTCTTTAGTAGTACTTAGTACTTTTAAAAATTTTACACCTTACTATATAAAGTAGGCGCGTTTAAAGAACGCTGTAATAAGAAAAGAAATTAAACCCCTAATATGTAGAAGACCTTAAAAATTTAAAAAATTTTAGTATTTCTAGATATATGCCCACTGTGCCACCCCGCCATAAACTAGTTAAATATTTTATTTAAGTATAGTCTACTTTCCTAATTAGATATAGTTTACTTTTTAATTAGGTTAGATTACTATACTAATCAAAATTAAAATTTAAACTAAATCTAGTTAAGTAATAGGCTAATTTAATTAAGATAAGTCTAAAACCTAATTAAATAAGTAGATTAGGAAAGGTAAAAAATAAGATTTAAACTTATAGTCTATAATATTTCTATTATAGGTAGCTAGATTATTATTTACTAAGCTATATACCCTTTTATTAACTCTTTTCTTAGAATTATTACTATAATATATATATTTGTATATTAATCGAACAAATAGTGTGGCTGTGGTGGCTCGGGGCGACCAAAAGGGGTTTTAAAAAAGGAGGAGTATGTGTATGCCTTTATACTTAATATGTCGAAAAATTATTACTATAATATTACGTAACTCTAGGCTAGCTATTTAAACTATTACTATATTATATAATTAACTAATTTTTAATAAGCTTTTTACGTAGTAATTATAACTACTTTTTTACTAGTATTAATTATCTATAATCTTTTTAAATAAATAATAATTAAAGTATTAAAATAATACTGTATCTTTATAGGGTCTTTTAGTTTTTTTTAAAATAATTTTTAACTTTTCTAAAGTTCTATACGACTGTCTTATAGTACTATAGTATATTTTTTTTTATTACCTACTACCTATATTAAAGTTTTACTTTTATATATACGTATATCCCCGCGTTTAAATAATTTTAACTATTTTAATAAGCTTTTTTTACTAAAGCCTCGCTTTCTTTACTAAAGTCTCGCTTTCTTTACTACTTTAAAAAGTTTTTTATTATTATTAAAGTACTATTACTATTATTACTACTATTACTATTACTATCGCCATTCTCTATATTAAATAAAAAAGTATAATATTTTTTTTACTACTCTATTATAAATTTTATTACATTTTTATATAGATAAAATTAGACTTCATCTTTATAGATATTATTAAACATAAAAATATATTTATTTTAAGTAAAAAAAGACGTATTAGAATTAAATTAAAATTAAAAATATTAATTAAAGAATGTTTTAGTCTATTAAGTAGACTAGCAAGTTCTACTACGTTAAAATAAATATTAAAATAGTCCTTAATATAATCTAGCTAGTTATTATTATTAGTAAAAGCTTATATTATATATTATAGATTACTTACTTTAATTATTAAATACTAAAATAATACTAACGTTATAGATATAATCAAAAAGAAAAATAAAAGATTTAGTTTTAATTATATAAAAATATTTCTAAACCTTATATATAATATTTAAAAAAAGAAGAGAAGCTATAATATTTACTATATTTATATATTAATTAAATAAAAGAGTGTGGCTATAGTGGCTGTATAGGCAACTAAAAAAGGTTTTAAAAAGGGAGAAGTATGTGTATACCTTTATTAATATTTACTATTTTAAATATACTCTATACTATCTATAGTTCTACTTATAATAAATTATTTTTATAATTAATACTCTACTGTAGTACTATCGCGATTTAATAAGTTTATTAATTTAAATTATTACTCTACTAGCTATAATATTTAAAAAAAATTTATATTTAATAGGTTCTAATATTATAGGTAAATATGCCCTCGCTTAGGTGCGAGTGCTAAGACAGGTACACCTACGCTAGCCTACGCTAGCGTTTTAGTATATACCCTTATCTTATTTTAGAGTACTTAGTTAGCTTTTTATATATAAATTTTTATTAAATATTCATATTTAATATTTATTTTTAAGTTTTTATAATATAATCTACGTATCCCTTTACGCCTATAAATAAGGCGCTTATAAAATAACGTTTTATATAATAAACTATATAAGTATTAAAATTTAAAAATTTATACTTTACTAATTATATAGCTGTAGTAAACTAATTCTTTATATTATATAAAATAGCTATTAGTATAAATAAAATAGTAAAATCTTATATAGAGACTCTATCTAAATAGACTAGTAATAGCGCTACGAAGAAATATAATATTTAAAAATTAATTTAGTATATACTAGCTAATAATATATTATATAATTAGTTAAATAAATTATCTCTGCTATCGTCGCCGTAATTACTTAGTATAGTAAAAAAAAAATTATTTTTAAGCTTAAAGTTAGTAAGCTCTATAAAAATATAATTATTAAATTATTAAATACTTTTCGTAACCTTAGTAAATAATTTATAAATAGCCCTTTAATTAAAAAGTTAAAAAAACCTAATAATAAATATTAGTAAAAAATCTTTAAAAAATAATTACTATAAAAGTAACTTTAGCGTTTCCTACTCTATTTTAGTAAATATTAGTAATAATAATAATAAAAATTTTAACGCGATAACTATTACTAGTTAACTTATAATAGACTAGTAGTTATAATATAGCTTTATAGTTAACTATAGAGTATTTATTAAATAAATTAAAGCTATAAAAGTTAATATTTTATTATTTATTAGAACGGCTATTATAACTAATAAGGAATACGTTAAAAAAAAATTTAAGTATAAATATCTTATTTTAGCGTATACCCTATCTAATAAATAATTTATAAACGAGTATATTACTATATTACTACTATCTTTTTTACTAATAACTTTTAAGTAAGTATTATTAGTCTTGATAGAGACCTAAAGGTTTTAAAGTTATAATAAAATAATTAATATAAAATATTTTATTTTACTTAGTTATATATTTAGCTATTTATTTATATTCTCTTATACTAGCTATCTATTATCCTCCTTTTAAAAACCCCTTTTTACTTGCCTTTAAATATCTTTTATAGTATTAATCTATAACTCTCTTTTATATACTAGTAATCTTTACCTTACGTTATTTTAATTAAGATTATATACGCCTTTTACGCCTTAAACTATTACCTATAATACCTTTATTTATTTATTAAAAACTATACTGTTTCTATACTTTAGCGCCCTATAATTACTAGTATTAGTATTATTATTATTAGTACTATAGTTACTAGTATCTTTTTTTTATAATATACTTTTATTAATTAACTACTTTATATAGTAGTATAGCTATAATAATTTTAGTATTTTCTTTTTATTTAGCAGCGCTAATAAGCGGCGGATTTTTAGCTTTTTTACCTACTTAAGTAGCTTTTTCTTAGTCCTCTTTAGTAACTCTATACTTATAAGTATAAAATTATTTTATTTAAGTATTAACTTTTATAAGTTACTGTGGAGGAAAAACGAGCTAGAAATTACTAAATTCTAAGATTAAAAAGTAGGGACTACTTTTATAAAAGAAAGCGCTAAAGAGTCGTATTATATATATATAAAAAAAAATAAATACTCTATTCTAAAGAGCTTTATAAGCTAGTAATATAAGCTCTAAAGTATTTTACTACAATATACCCCCTAATTAAGCTATTAAAAAAATAGTTTAACTATTTAAAGTAGTTTAAAATTAATTCTTTTAAGCTTATAGCAGCCGTAGAATTAATTTTAAATAAAACTTTTTTAAGTAAAAATTTAGCAGGTAGCGTTACTAGATAATAAAGCTCTAAAGTAAAAGACTAATTATAGTAGACGCGCTAGCGTTAGTAGTATAAAAAGCATTTATATAATTTCTCTACTAACTTTTTTAAAATAATCCTTACTCTTTTTATACTTTTAACTATTATTTTTATACTTTTTTATACTATTTATACCGTTTTTATATTTTTTTAACTAATTTTATTTCTCTAAATAGTTTCTTAAGCTTTTTAACTATTATAAGTATTATAAGTTAACTATTTATATTACTACTACTATAACTATAGTAAGCTGTAATACTTTTTTTAATTTTTACTTTTTAGAGTTTATTTAGATTTCTAAACTCTAATTCTATTTTTTAAAAATTTTACTAATTTTTATTTAACAGTTTTCCGATTCCTTTTATATTACTATAGTTTACTACCTAAATATAGTTAAAAGTAAATAGTATTTTAAATATTATAAACTTATTAAAATTAGTAAGGAGCTAACAGAATCTAGTTCTTTAGTTTTTAGTAAGTTACTTAATATAGTCTTTTAACCTATAATTACGCTCTATAAAAAGAAGTAATTAAAAAAGAAAAAGAATAAAAAGCGTAAAAAGCACTAATAATAAGTAGTTTAAAAAAGTTAAGGTGCTGTTTAGTCTTAGACTAAAATTTCTATAACTTAAATAAAAACTTTTATAATATAATATTTAAAAGCTTACCTACTTTCTCTATAAAATAATATATAATTATTATAAACTCTAAAAAATTATTTTATATCTCTAATAAATAAAGATCTACCTACTCTTTCTAATTAAAAAGTTCTATAAATTTTTTAATTTTTAGAAGATATTATCTACATACTATTATAAGCTTAATAAGATCTACCTAAAATTTTATTTTAAATAGGTCTAGGCACTTTAACAGTCTTAATTATTATTTATAATTTATAGCTCCCTAAATTTTTAAAAAAAAAATTTTTTAATCTGCCGTATAGTAATTTTAATAATTTTTTTAGTTTTATACTTATATTATACTCTATAACCGCCGTCTATTAGTTATTTTATAAGTAGATAAATACCGCACGAAAAGCTTAATACTAATAAAAAATTTAAAAAGTTTTTAAAATTATTAAATCTACTTAGCCTATTCCCCTAGTCTAGTTTTTCTAAACGTAGAGCGCTATTAGTGCTTTTTTTAATTTAGCTTTTTTAAGCTCTACTAAATTAGGTTTAAAAAATAAATTATATTTTATAGTAGAGAGTAACTCTAAAAGCGAGTCTAAGAGCAAATCTAAGGAGACTAAAAAAAATAAAAATAATAAGTTACATATTCTTTAAACTCTGTTGCGCTATAGTAATAAAAATAATATTAATAAAAAATATTTTAAGCTTTTTAGTTTATAGTTTTTTAGAGCTCTGTCTATTCTTTTATATTAAAATTAAAAAAGTTTTAAAACTATTAGACAGCGTCTATATAGCTTAATATTACTAATAAATTATAAAATTAAAGCACTCTATATCTTACTTTTATTATCTAAATAGTACTTTATTTAGTAAGAGTAATAGAAGTTACTATAATACTAAAAAGTTAAGCTCCTAGTACTAAATATATAAGAGTAGATATAACTATAAACTAATATATATACTAATATTTTAATCTAAAAAATTTAAAAAAATTGTATATTTACTATTATAGTTTTAGTTATATTTAAGAGATTACTAAGTATTTTTTATTCTATTATAAGCCGCTCTATAGTAAGAAGGCAAAAGAGCTTACTTATAAGTAGGTATAATAATTTTTTTTTTAATCCGCTTTTTTTAATTTTTACTAATATATATCTTATAGATTATAGAGTTTAATAAATTATAAACTACTATTAGGTAGATAATTAAACTAAATAAAAACTTAGGTAGTAACTCTATAAATAATATTTTTAATAAAATTATTTTATGCTATACTTAAGCTATTTAAAAGTTTAGTAAGCTAGTAAAGTTATTAATCTATTAAGTATATCTATTAGATTATTATATAATTTTTATTATTTTATTATTTTTCTACTCTTTTATTATAAAGTTTTTTTAAGTAGTACGGTTTTAAATTATTTATTATAAATAATAGCTAATAAGCTATTTAATATTTAATTTAAAGCGCTTTGCGCTCTATTATTATATAATTTCTTAAAATTCTAGTTTAGTAATTTTTTTTTTTATATCCTTAAGATTTAGTTATTTTTTAAATCTTTAAAATTACTAAGCTATAAAAGCTTTTATTAACTTATCCGCTAATATATTACTTATCTAAAGGTATTTAATTTTAAAACTTTTTTTTAAATACTTTTAACGCAGCTATATATTCTCTATATCTATATAGTATAAATTAGTAGTTATATACTTATTTTTACCTATAACTAGCCTAATTATTTATTAGTTATTATAGAATATGCGCTACGTAGCTCTAAAATCTAAAATAAGTTTTTTAAAAAAGTACTTTAGAGCTATTATTTTTTTACTTATATATTTAAGCGTAAGGAGCTCTACTTTAGTAGTTAATATTATAATAGTAGTTTATTTTATAGTTTTTTTAAATAATTACACTTCCAAATAATATAATAATATAGCTATATAAAAATTATTTACTTTTTAAATTATTCATAAATAAAGCGTCTAAATAAATTATAAGTTTTAGACTTTTATATACTCTATATTAGATTACTGAAAAGCGTAATCTATAAAAAAACGTAATTATATATTTTACTATAGTAAAGTACTCTTTATTTAGATTAATTAAAAAATAAAAAAACTTTAAAACGGCGAATACTATATCTAGTTGTATTATAATAATAATATAAAATATAGATTTAACGCGCTTCTAATATACTTTAATTTTAGCTTTTATTACTTTTTTCTTATTTTTAACTAGCTCTTTTAATAGTAAAGACGTCAGTAGAAAAAATACTAAATTAGCTATTTAAAATTTTTTATAATTTTTTTAATATATAAATTATAAATTAGCGTAATTATTTAATTTTCTTAATTTTTAATTATTTATATTTTACAATACTATTTTATAGCTCTGCGCTTTTTTATTTTATATATTCCTAAAAGCTTATTACGTAGTTTAAAAGCCTTTTACTAATAAATTTTATAGTATAGGAGTAGGATATTATCTATATAAAAAAGTATAAAAATTTTATAATCTATATTAAAAAATAAGTAAAATTTTTTTTTAAATAAATAAGGCTAAGCTTAGCTAAAATACTAAAAAAATTTTTATACTATAGTATAGGTAAGTCCCGTAGCCTATATAAAGCTTAATTAAACTTTATATAATTATTTTCTTATTTATAGCTATTAGGTAGTTTATATTATACTAAATTTAAGGGGTTAATTAGTATATTAAGGCATATACTAATTATATTAAGTTATAAAATCTTTAAGTTAAATTTTATTATAATTATTATAGCTATATAAAAGAAGCGCGCTGTAAGTATTATAATATATATTAATAAAAGTATATCGTTTAACTAAAAGTCGCCTCTAATAATTAGATAAGCTTTATATTTTATAAAGTAACTATCCTAATTAAACTTATAGGTAAAAACCTACTTAAGTAAAAATAATTATTTAGTATTTTTAAAGCGCGTAACTATTTACTAAATTTACTTTTTAAAAAGTATAGTCTATTTTTTATATATAGCCTAGTAAAAAAGCGGACTAAATAAATATAAAAAAATTATTTTTTATATTATTAATTTTTTTAAAAGCTTATCGCGGTATATATAAGTTTTATTTTAAAATATTATCTTTTTTAGGGCTCTATCCTATATAGTAGCTTAAACTATAATATTAATAATTATAAACTCTCTATACTCTTCCTGTATAAGATTTATATTAAAAATTAATATATTTATAAAGTTATACTAGAGAGAGCTATTTACGCTGTCTATTAAAGTGCTTATAAGCTTTATATTATATAATAGCTTATTTTCTAGGTTAAGGCTTAATAATATATAAATACTAAGGGGGTTTTATTTTTATTTTTTAGTTTATTAGAATCTTTAAAATCTAATTTATATTACTTTTAGCTCTATTATATAGCTAGACTATAGTTTTTTACAGGTTCTTATATTTTATAAATATAAGTATTAATTATTTTATTTAATAAGAGGAGCTCTGTATTACTAATTTAAGTAATAGTATTAAATAAGCTTTTACCTACTATTTAAGAATTTTATAGACTTTTTACTCTAGATTATTCTACTCTTTTACTAAAGTATATTTTATAAAAAATACTAGAGTATTTATCTTTTTTAAAATTTATACTTTTAAGTTTTTTAGGCTCTAGAGTAAGCTAAGGAGAGATTAAACTAATATTTATATTATATAATATATAGATTTATAATTATTAGCTAATTATACTAATAGCCTATATACATACCGCTCGTATAGAGCTTTACTTACTTAATTAATTAAAAAGATAAAATAAGACTTACGCTAAAGTACCCTTAAGCTACTATTTAAATTATATAATATTTTTACTAATTCTTAGTTTATTAAAGTTATAAGCTTACGTATTAAAAATTTTATTAAATATTTTACCTATATTTATAACTTTAATAGTATATAAGATATTTATAAGCTTTATAGCCTTTTTTTATAAGATAGGCTAATCTTCTTTTCTCTTATAGAAAAAAGTTTTATTAAATATAATATTACGCGTTGTAATAACCTAGTTAAGTAATAGTACTTATATTTTATAAATATTAAAAGCTACGTAACTAACTAAATATTTAATATAAGTTTATAAATTTATTTTAAATTTACGTTTATTACGCCTAGCTACGCGATTTTTATTTAGTAGATATATATAATAACTATAAGTATATATATTATTTTAATCTAAGCGTAGATCTGCCGTTTAGTACTTTATAAGCTTAAGTTTATAGTAATAAAAATACTATCTAAATTAGCTATAAAAGACCTTATTTAGAAATTATATACTTTTAAAAGCTATTAAACTAATATTATAAAGTGCTATAGTTACTTTTATAATTTTTAGCTAAAGCTTTTTTAGTAAATTCGTACTAAGTTTTATAATAATAGTTTTATTTATAATTTTTTAGCTAGCGCGTTTAGTGCCGCCGTTTAGCTTATATATATAAAAAGGTAATATTTTAATACTTATACTAAACTTTTCTATCTATTCTTTAAAGCGTAATCTTTTATACTATAAATAAGTAATAATATTATTATTTTAAAAAAATTTTATAATTTTAAGTTTATACTAAGTATATACCTACGTAGTAAAGCTTAAAAATACTTTTATAAATTTTAAAAGTAACTTTACTTATAGGTTTTATATATAAATCTTTCTACTATAGTTATTTTTAATTAATAATATCTACTACTCTCCGAGTCTTTTTTTAGGTATATTAAAAAGATCCTATAAAATACGCTAGTATAGTTATAATAATTTTTTTTTAAATTTTTAAGAAATTACTTAAGCTGCGTATATAAAGAAATATTACTTATAATATATACGCTTAGTATCTAAAATATAAATATTTTAAGCTTTATAGATAAGGGCGTATAAAGCTTTTTAATTTAAATATTTTATTTTTTAGTACTATATATCCTTAGTATTAATATATAAATATATTAACTATAAATAAAATTTTTAATATACTAGTATTACGCTCTAAACTAAAAAATAAAAAAATAGAGACTTATATTTAATAAATATAAAATTATATTTATAAATACGTATTATAAGTATAAAACTCTATTTTAAAAATTCTATATATAGTATATTATCTAAGCTTAAATACTAAAGTTTTTTATTATATAGGCGAGTTTTAGATATTATATTTAAGTAAAATTTTTCTATAATAGTTATATTTTTTAATATAAAATTTTTTATAAAATTTCTATTTAGGCTGTTTAAAGTATTATTAATTATATAAATTCTTATACTAGAGATTAAAAAAGCTTATATTTTAGCTCTAATAGTATAAATACTATTAGCTTTTTTAAAAAATTTTAAAATAAGTAATAATCTATTATTTACTAGGTATAAAGTAGTATTATTATTAAAAATAATACTTTTAGAGAGCGTATAAGTATTATAATTTTATATAAAATATATACTATTACTTTTTTTTAATTTACTACTTATAATAAATAAAAAATTAATAACTGTATATACTATAGAGCTAGAGAATTTTAGTTTATTAAACCTTTTACTTTATAAAGTATTCCTCTTAAGCTATTTTTTTTACTTAAGTATATTACGAAAAGCTATAAATTTATTAAACTTAAGGCGCTTAAAAAGCTTTTTTTTATTCTTTTTAAAAAGCAGCGCAGTTTAACTAATATAAGTATTTATTAATACTAACTATAGGTAACAGTACTTAGTAGGTTTCTAATAGTATATTTTAAATTTATAAGTATACTAATATAACTTATCTTTATTTCTTAGCTACGAGCTATTTAATTAAAGGGACGGGCTTTATTTACTAAGTATTATAAAAATTTTAGAGCTCTTAGCAGTTAACTTAGTAATTTTATTTTATAATATTATTTAAAAAATTCTTCTAACTTCCGTTAAAGAGAATTTTTTACTTTTAAATATTAATTTTTAGATTTAAATCGTGCGTATTTACTCTATTTAATTAAGTACTAATTTCTTACTAATAGCGGTAAGAAAGTTAGTAATAGTTAGCTTATTTTAAATATTACTAAACTTATATACTTCTACTTTTATATAAAGAGCTTTCTATTTATAATACTATAACTTAAAAGCTATTTTTCTATACTTTACTTTCTTTAAATAAATATAATATTATTATTATATAATATTCTTAGCTATTATATTAGTAATTAAAAGCTTTTATTTAAAAAAATAAATAATTAAGTAAGTTAAAATATCTCTCTTAATAGTATAGTATATTTAAATAGTATTTATAAGCTTTAAAGCTACTATTACACTAATCTAGTTTTAGATATTTATTACTTAATTTATTTTAGTAGTATACTTAGTTAAATAGGTATAGTATATATTAATCTCTATATTATAGTTACAGTAAATTTTTATAATCTTTTTTTAAATACTTCTATAATATATTAAAGCTCTAGTATTAAAGGAGATTTAATAAAATTATTAATATTTTTAAAGTTAGGGTTAATAAGATCCTAGACACTATAAATTATATATTATATTTTAAGCTATATATACTATATTAGCTAGCTCGCGGAATTAGTAAAACGGATATTATTAATTAAAAGATATAAAATAGCTTTAGTTATTATAATACTTAAAGGATTATTAGTTATAAAACTTACTAAGCGTTTAATAGCTAAAGATATAAATTATTATTAATATATAAATAAAATAATACTTACTAGATTTATAGAACTAGGAGCTTTTAAATAAAAAATTAAAAAATTAATTAGAGCTTTAGAAAATAGAATTTCTAATAATTAGATATATAGGGAGAATTTTTTTATATTTTTAAAACGCTAGGCTTATATCTATAAAAAAAAATAAGCTAGAAATTACTAGATTCTAAAATTAAAGAGTAGGGACTACTTTTATAAAAAAAAAGCGCTAAAGAGCTGTATTATATATATATAAAGGAGAAATAAATACTTTATTTTAAAGAGTTTTATAAGCTAGTAACGTAAGCTCTAAGGTATCTTACCGCGACAGTTACCTATAAAGATAAATAGTAGTATATTAGTTATATTAAATTTATTTATTATTTTACGTTTTTTATTTATTTAGTTTAATTTAAAAGTTTAAAGTATTTAACGTGCTCTATAGTGTAGGCTAATATAAGTCTAATATATATATTTTACTAAAATTTTATTTTTTAATATACTAAGAGCGTATATTTTAGTTATAAAATAGTAGTATACTACTATTAGTAAATAGTACTTTAGATACTATAACGTATACTATAATTATAATATATTAATATCTCTTTTTTTATATATACCTACTTAGTATTAGTTTATAATAGTAGATATACTAGTATAAATTATTATATAAAGTAATAAATTATACTAAGCTGTAATACTATTAAATACTATTAAGTAGTTATTACGTGTCTATTTTAGTAAATACTACTTTTCCTAATTAGACTTAGTATAGTATCTTAAGAACTAATTATTAGGTTATAGAGTATATACAACACTTTTCTTCCTAATTAGATAGTAACTAATAGCAACTTTAGTATATAAAAAAAAAGAAGTAAGTATTATAAAATATTTAAAAAAATTAGTTTACTATTATTTTAAAATATTTTTACTATTAGAGTATATTATACGGTAACCTAAACACAGTTAAGTAAATAATTAAACTTATAAAATAGTTAAAAATAAAAGCGTAAAAACTATAATATATTATTAAAATAAATATAGCGCGACTAGAGCTATAAATTTAGTAATAAAAATAAAATTTTAATAGTATCTCTTAATTAGTCACTTATATTTAATAAAAGTATAATAGTATAGAAAAAATATACGTACTTTATAAAAGAAGCTAGATACTAAATAGTAGCGTAGACTAACTATTAATAAAATTTTTAATAAGGTAATTTAACATAGTAATAAATTTAAATAATACTCTACTATAATAATTTAAAAAGTGCGTAAACTATAAAATAAACTAAAATATTTAAAGATATTAGTAAAAGTTTATTATAGTATTATAACTAATAATAAATCCTTTAAAAAGAATAAAAAGTATAAAAATAATAATGAAAATAAAAAGTAAAAAATAGTATTATATAAGTTACTATAAGATTTTACGTCTTTAGACCTATTTAATAATAATAGTAATAGTAGCTTTAGTAGCTTTAATAGTTTTTTTTATTATAGTAACGTAAAGTTAATATTATTTAATAAAGCTTACTTAACGTCCTATAAGGATTAATAATAACGTAGTAGTATACTAGTATTAATAGTTAATACTATTACCTCTAAAAAGAAGCGTCGTTTAAATAATAGATAAAAGGATATTAATAAGTTCAGTAATACCGCTAATAAGAATTTAAATATATAAATTAAAAATATAAAAATAAAGTTCTAGTAATTATATAAGCTCTTTCTTAATATATTTATATATATATTTATATATTAATTAAATAAAAGGGTATAGCTGTAGTAGCTGTGTAGGTGACTAAAAAAGATTTTAAAAAAAGAGGAGTATATATATACCTTTATACTTAATATATTAAAAAAGTTAGATAAGGCTAAGTTAAAAAAAGAATAGCGCTTTACGCTAGTATACTAGTACGCTTAGTATACTTTCCCTAAAAAACGTTAAGTTAAAAAAGTTAAAAAATCTAATTTAAAAAGTCTAGTACAGATACTATATTTTTTAAAAAAAAATATATAAAGTACCGCCTATATATTTTTCCTCTATCTTTTTTTATAGTTAATATAGCTAAATATTCTTTAAAAGTCTTTTTACTTCTATACTTACTAAAACCTTTTACTCCTATACTAGCTAAAATATCGTTTTTTAAAGCTTCTTTTATTTTTTTAACTTTTATCTTAGCAGATACTATATTTATCTATATTAATTTTAACGTTATAACCTTAAATATATAAGTTATTCTTATAGTATTCTACCTACCTAGTAATATATAATAAAAAATTATTTTTAACGCCGCTAAATATTTTATATATAACGTAATTACCGCTAAGTTCTCTAAGTTAAGTATTAATTAATACGAAAAAATTATAAATAGTAAGGCGAACGGCGAGGTAAACAGAATTATAATACTAATATTAATAATAGTAGAGGTAATAGAGTTAAAAGACTTAGGGTTAGTAGCGCTAGCCTATATAAAAGTAAAAGTAATAGCAGTAAAGGTAATAGCGGTAAAAGCAATAGTAATAATAAAAGTAATAGTAATAGTAAAAACAGTAGTACTATACTAGTTATAAATAATAAAAGGTTAGCGCGTTAATATAGCATTTATAATAGAAATATATAGCTTAAGTTATAAAACGTAACTACGTAAGATACTACTAGACGTGCTAATAGTAAAAATAAAAATATTTTAAATATAGAGCCTTTATAGAGATACTAAAAATAATTAATATTTAAAAGTTTTAAAAAAAAATTTACTTATATAGGTATGCTCGGTGCGTAGACTAAATAGGTATATAAAATATACTTGGTTATTATAGTTATCTTTATAGGTAAAAAAGGAGATATAATTATAAATAAAAAATTAATTATTATTAAACGCTATACTACCTGTATATAAGCAGAGTAAAAAGTAATAGGAATAAATATAACTTCTATTTTATTTTGTAAAAATAAAGTTAAAAAAGTAACTAATAGATTACAACAGCAGTTATTAGCGCTCTTTCTTAATAAGTAGTCTAAAATTAAGTACTTTTATTAGGTATATAATAATTATACGCTTGTCTATATCTATAACTACGCTATTATAATATTAAATAATTTATACTAGAATATATAAGAACTATATAACGACTTATAAAAGGTATTTAGTTTAATTAATTAGTAACTTACTGCGCTTACAGAATTCGACTCTAGTAAATTAATTATAATATTTTTATTTTTTACCTACTTTTATATTAAGTAAGAACATAGTATTTACTAAGTTAATATAGCTTCTATAAATAAATATAAAGAGATACTCTTTTACTAATTTATAAATTTTAGAATAAATTATTATTTAATAGTTATAATATTACAAAGGTTTATATAAAAGTATTTTAATAAAAATACTATTTTATATAATTACTATTAGTATAATAATATATTATATTTATAAAATATTTTATAAGAAAAGCTTTATTTAATAACTTTTAAATTAAAATTATAAAAATATTATTTATAGTATTAGTAATAATCTAATTTTTTACTTTATTATTTTATACTAACATACTAGTATTTTAGATTATAAATAGTCTTTTAAGTTTTTATTTAATTAATAGATATATAATTCTTTTAAACTTTTTATAACTAAATCTAAAATTTTACTTATAATAGATATATATATATATTATATTATATATTACTTGTTAATTCTAATTTATAAGTTTTTTTTTCTACAGTTTTAAAAAATTAATAATTTAAAACTTAAATATTTTATTAGTTAAAATAGTTATAGAAACTCTAAATAAGCTATTTTAAATAGAGAATTTAGTACTATTTTTAATATATATTATAGTATTTATATAATTACTTACCTAAGTAATAAATTTAGAAAATCTTATAAAATTATTAAAAGTGTATAAAAATTTTTTAATAATTTATTAGTATTTTACGTTTTAATTTAAAAAAAAATATAATTTTAATTAACGTACTTCGCGAGCGTTATAAAGCCGCGGTATAACGTAATAATAAATACTAAATAAATACTAAATAGCTTATATAATACTAATAAGACAATATATAAGTAATATAAATTTTAAACTCTTAAAAGTTATACTCCTTTTTTTTTCAGTAAAAGTAAAATACTTTACTAAATATAGTAACGCTCCGCTTATACTCTAATTATATATTTATAAATTAGTAACTACTTATAATTATCTTTAAAGTTATTAGTAATTATTATTTATAATTATATAGAATACGGTTAGCCTAAGAGGTTACTAAGTATATAAACTTTAAAACTAAAAACAGTTATTAGACTATTACTTAGAGCTTATATAACTAAATATTTAGTTTTTAAACTAATAAGTATAGTTATCCATCCTATACTCTATACTATATTATTAATTTTTACTTAAAAGTATTTTACTATATTATATCTCTATAGATTATTTTTATTTTAAAATATCCTATTGCTATACTAATTTTAGTTAGATTACTACCTATTATAATAACTACTCCTACGCTATTATATTATAAAGTTTACTATATTACTATATAATCTAAAGTACACTTTAACGTCCTTATAAGTATTATTAAGGTTAAGAATTATATCTATCTTAAATAAGAAGAGGTACGTTAGGATTAAATTAGAATTAGAAATATTAACTAAAAAATCTAGTTTATTAAGTAGGCTAGCCCATTATATAGCGTTAAGGTAAAAGTTAGAATAGTTCTTAATATAATCTAACTAGTTATTACTATTAGTACAAGCTTACCTTTTTTGAAACCCCTTTTGGTCGCCTACACAGCCACCACAGCCACACCCTTTTGTTCGATAAATATACAAATATAGTAAAAGCTTATATTATACGCTAGAAGTTATTCGGTTTAATTATTAGACACTAGTATAAAATTAAGATTATTAATATAATTAAAGATTTTAAATTTTATATATATATACTATTAATAAAAAGGAGAAAAAGCTATTACGCGTACTATTTTAAACACGCTGTATATAGGTCTTATAATTTTATTTATAATAAATTATTAATATTTTATAGTTATTTTTCTACTGTTATTACTACTACTATCTAATAAATTATTAGCTTAAGTTATTACTTTACTAGCTATAATATTTAAATAATTCTATATTTAATAGGTACTAATTATAGCGTTTTTAATTTTTATTTATTTTTATATTAATTAAGAACGTAGCGTATGCTAAGTTAATACAGTTTTTATAAATAAACGTAAAGAAATACTAACTACTTTTAGTAGTAGTAATATTTTAAACTAAAATAAAATTTAAAATTAACTAAAATATAATTCTTTTATCTATATATAGCTAAGATAAAGGCATACACATACTCCTTTTTTTTTAAAACCTCTTTTAGTTGCCCCGAGCCACTACAGCTACACTATTTATTTAATTAATATATAAATATATATAGCTAATATATTGTTTAGCCTATACCTTTTTTAGACTAGTGTCTCGATACTACACTTTACCTTATTTTATATAATAGCCTATATATACCCTATTAATAAATTCTATATTAACCTACGCGTATATAAACTTTTAGTAAAAAATAGCTTTTTTAAATATATTATTTTATATAAATAGATTCCGAGTTAATAGGATAAAAGCTTTATAAAAATTAGTAGTTAATAGAAAAATACTAAAAGATTTAATATTATTAATAAATTAAAAGTAATAAAATAAGCTAAAAAAAATAAATAGATAAGATAATATAAATCTATTAGTACACTTATATATAAAAAAAAAAAAAAAAAAAAAAAAAAAAAAAAAAAATTTTGGGTTTTTTTTTTTTTTTTTTTTTTTTTAATTTTATTTTTTTATTTTATTTTTTTTTTATTAATAATTTATTTTTTTATAATAAATACGGGGTAGTGGGTAAA